>QEPC01010735.1:578608-593953 GCA_003113815.1 Sphenodon punctatus
TTGCCATCCCATTCCCTGCACACCCCCAAATAAAGGCAGAATTTGCACGTGCCAGCCAGGGCCTTTCTAGTTGCAATCCCTAGCATACCCTAGCACCCCAAGGAGGGCAGGATTTGCATGTGCCAGTCAGGGCCTTTCTAGTTGCAATCCCTAGCATCCCCTAGCACCCCAAGGTGGGCAGGATTTGCATGTGCCAGCAAGGGTACTTCAAGTTGCCATCGCTAATAGCACCCCAAGGAGGGCAGGATTTTCACGTACCAGCCAGGGCCTTTCTGTTGCAATCCCTAACATCGCCTAGCACCCCAAAAAGGGCAGGATTTGCACATGCCAGCAAGGGTACTTCAGGTTGCCATCGTTACTAGCACCCAAAGGAGGGCAGGATTTGTATGTGTCAGGCAGGGCCTTTCTAAATCATCCTAATCCTACTCTAATAATAAAAAAACAGGGGAAAGGAATGAGGATTGGAATATGGAGGGAGAGGGAAAGGAATGGATTCAGTGGAGGGTAGGGAGATAGAACACAGGGATGGGTGAAAAATAAAAATAACAGCTAAATCTATTTAATATAATGTAAATAAATGATAATATGGAGGTAAATGGGTTGGATGGGTGAAATAGGAGGAGGATGTCAATGGATTGGGGAGCTGGGAACTGCTGGGAGAGGGAGCCTTCTGAAACGCCTGCTGTTCAGGAACAGTGACTAGCTCAGAAGGTGTTGGCAGTGGGGAGGGCAATGAGTTTTATTACTTGCTGCACCCACCTCACCACAAACCCCATTGGGTCCATGCAGCCTAGCCCGTGGTCAATCGCAGACTGCGAAGCCAGTCTGGTGATGGTGATTGAGCAGGCTGGATGATACTCCAAACCTCTCCACCCCGGTTGCCAGGAAGTCTGCTCCTCAGCTGACTCCCCTTCCCTGTCACATTTTTGCCTTTCAGTCACGTTTTTCCTGCCCAAACTCAACCGAACACGGCCGAACATGAACGAACTGTTCGGTCATTTTTAAGTTCAGTTCGGACGTCCGAACGGATCAAGTTCAGTCCGAACTCCAAATCCAAACTGCGTTGCACATCCCTAATAGATATTAGATAGTCATCCATGCCTTCTTCACCTCGAGGCTGGATTATTGCAATGCGCTCTACATGGGGCTTCCCGAGAAGCTGGTCCTGAGCCTGCAGATGGTGCAGAATGCTGTGGCCCGTCTCCTTACTGGGGCGGGTCGCAGGAAGCACATGACACCAGTGCTCCGGGCTCTGCACTGGCTGCTTATAAAGTACCAGGCAAGGTTCAACATGCTGGCTTTATCCTTTAAAGCCCTTCATGGCCTGGGCCCTGCTTATCTGAGGGACCGCCTCACTCCCCATGTGCCTGTGTGACCCTTGAGATCATCTGTGGGAGCCTTTTTGGATGTTCCCTGTGAAAGTCATGTGACATTATTTCCTACCTGACTATTTCTAGAAATCCTGCCTACTGGATCAGTACAAATAATTCAAAGCTTTGGTACAATAGTTACATGCATTTTCAAATGTGATCATTGGTTCCAGTATATTAATTCTCATAGTATATTACATACAATCAAATCACAACAGGCTGAGCCCATCACCATGCCCCAAACTGCTCAGGCCTGATTTTGGAAGTCACGCTTCAGAGACTCCCAGCAGTGGCACTAGGAGTGTGGTTAGGCGGTGCCTCCAGCCAGCGTCCTCCACTGCCACGCATGGCACTGGAAGGCTGGCACCCCAGGAGGCTGTGGCTGTCTCTTCAGCAGCTGCGGGAGCAGGTGCAGGTGCTTCGGGGTCGGATGTTCCTCCAGGGCCAACAATGTCCCCGACCCCCATTGTTGAGGTGATCCCCAGCAGACCAGGGCTGGTGGATCTCAACCCAGCTTCTAGAGGCAGGACCCAATCCCCGGGCAATGGCAGCAGGGAGAGGAGGAGCAGTAGCAGCAGCAGAAGCTATAGGGGGCACAGGGAGAGTGGCAGAAGCATGGTGGGCAGTCGATAAGCCTCAGGGTCCCAGTACTCCCCTTCATGGGACATCACTGGGGACATCATTGGGGACAGCGAGGCAGACATTACTCCTGCAGAGGAGATGTCTGGTGCTGAGGTGATGGCTATCCCTCTGAGAGCTGTGTCACCACCATGTTCTGCCCCTCCCAGCAGTGCTGTCAGCGGTCCGTCACCCGGTGCAGGCCAGAAGACAGGAGGGGGAAAAATATCATCTATCTGGGTGCATTTTAAGTTGGTGCAGGAGGATGATCCCAGGGAGGTGCAGTGCACTTTGTGCCAGAAGGTGGTGAATCATAGGCAGGTGCTCACCAACCTTGGAACAACTGCCATGGCGAGGCAGCTGAAGGCATGCCACAGCGCTGTGCTGCTAAGCGGGCAGGCTGGGTCAGTAGACACCAGAGGGTTCCCAACTGCAGTGGCCAGTTGTCTGCCTCCATCAGCAGGCAAGTGTTCTTCTCTAAGAGCTGCCTCTAGCAGCAGGAGCAGTATCTCTGCTAGGGGGGAGCAGCAGCAGCAGCAGCATCGTCGTCAGTGCACCATGGAGGAGCTGGGGTGGGGGCTGTGGCAAAATTCCCTTGCCTTGACAAAGACCCCCCTCTGACCCCCCTTTGATGAAACTGCGAACCTGGCTCAGGCAAAGCCCAGGCCTCAATAAGCACATGTTCAGGACTTCCTCATTTCTGAAATTCCTAAGGGGGAGGGGGGACTCTACATCTAGGACAGGTGATGTGGGATGATTGAATCATAGAAGGAGAGGGACTGCTGGACTTCAGCCAGCTGACCCTCCTGGACAAATCAGAAGGAAGGTCAAGGATGCCTTAAAAGGACCAGCACAGGCATTTCGACTCTCTCTCTGCACTCACTGACTGAGAACTCTAGCAGATGCTGCTAGGCTGGTGACCTCCCTGCCTGGAGGCACTCATGGACTATGTGGCTTAACAGTAACTCTGGCCTTTGCCAGAAGAACTTGGACCCCATAGGAAAACCATCCCCTGTGGAGACCTGATCAGAACCAGAGTGAGTACCTTGCTAGCTACCTCAACTACAGTTATAGGAAGACACTTTCCAAATGGGATACTATGTCCACAGGACTGACTATGATTGCTCAAAGGGTTATCACCCCCTAGTTCTATGATTTTATTCCTTTTTATATGTATCAGCAAAGTCTATGTTTTCTTTTTACCCTACTGGGTGTGTGTGTGTGTGTGTGTGTTATTGGTTGATCATTAAACGCCTCCTTTGGGCTGGGTGCCCAAGCCTCACTACTAAGGCAAGGAAAGAGGGGGAAATCTACCTATTTGGCTAGAAGCCAACAGCTTTGGAACCAAGGGAAGCCTCCTGTGGGTAGCTCTGGGGATTGGCCTCCAACACAGAGGAGAAAATTCCAGGAACAGAGTGCCAGGAGAGGGGAGTGCTTTTGGGAAGCTGTAAGGCTTATGCCTTTTGGGGGTTCACATTTCCTGAGTGATGTGAATGCCCGCGGGGAAACACGCAGGTGGTTGCAGTGGAATATCAAGGGGTTTGGGGGGTTTGCCAGCTGTGGGAACCCCTGGTCAGAGATTTGGAGAAACACACTGAGGTGTGTGTCTCAGCTTTATTGCACCCCCTACTGGCATTTTGCCACAGGGGCAGCTGCCAAGTCCATCAGCAGCTGCAGGATGTGGAGGGCAGCATGGCTTTCAACTGAAATCCACGCACATGTTGGGGGAAATGATAGTGGTGGATGGGCAGCACTTCTCGGTGGTCGGGGACATGGGGTTTAGGCACCTGATCAGCTTCCTGGCCCCCCAGTTTAAGCTGCCCTCGTGCACAACCCTAAGTTGGCAGGTGGTGCCAGCCCTGTGCCAGGCTTTAAAGGAGCAGGTGAGGGAGCAGCTGTCAAGGGCTGGAGGTGCCACTGTCCACTTCAACACAGACCTGTGGTCGATCAGGAACGCACAGCATGCCTACTTGGCAGTGACAGCACACTGGTGGCAGGACCCAGAGGCAGTGTTTGGCAGTGGCAGGAGGGGTCCTGAAGCAGGGTATAGGTGGCCCCTGCTTCAGGCAGAAGTCATGGACAGCCCCCACACCATTCGTAACATCAAGTCAGCCGTGACCGTCATGATGAGGGAGTGGGTCACAACAGGTGCGCCCTTCATGAAAGGATGCATGGTGACGGACAACGCGGACAACACGTTGAGGGCAGTCCATGTAGAGGGCTTCACCAGCGTCCCTTGCACTGCAAACACCCTTCACCTGGTGGTCAGGGGAGTTCTAGGCTTGGGGGAGAAGGGGATTGGGGCAGACACACTTAGCTCCCTGATAGAGTGGGGGAGGGCTGGCCGGTTTCTTTAATTGGAACGTGAAGGACAACGACCTCCTCTTGGAGAAGCAGGCCAAGTAAGGTTCCCCAGTGCACCAGCTGGTGCAGGATGTGTCCACCTGGTGGAATTCAACCTTCCTGATGCTCAAGCGGTTTCTCGAGCAGAAAGCCGTCTTGCATCAGGTTCAACTGGTGATGGACAGTGGGGCACCTCCAGGGTACGATGGGGCAGAATGGAAGATACTGGCACACACGGTCTTTGTCTTGAGACCTTTCCTGACTGTGACAGAGACCATTAAGCTCCTTCACGGCCAGCATCAGCCAGGTGACCCCTCTGGTCCAGAGTTTCCTCAGGAGGCTGGAGGACATTCTCCAGGGGCGGGATTGTGGCCCTCAGGGTAGGAAGCTGGTGGATGAGGCAGTTGACCTGGTGCGGCAGCTGAAGGCAGGGCTGAAGGCACGGTTTGATGAGCTCCTGAAGCTGGTGGAATATATTTTGGCAACCATGCTGGACCCCAGGGTCAAGGGCAGTGTGGCATGCCAGACAGTGATCTATGGGCACTGGAAGGGTGAGCTCATGGAGAGGGTCCAGCAGGCAGAGCAGGCTCTTGAGAGTGGCCAGCAACAGCAGCGGGAAGCCCCTGGGGATGGCAGGAGTGGGAGAAGCCACCCCTTTCAGCCAGCGGGGGTCTATCCCTGCCCCCAGCCCTAGCAGCAACATCACCAGCAGCAGGCTGAGCAGCAGCAGAAGCAGCCTCAGCAGCAGCAGCAGCAGCAGCAGCAGCAGCAGCAGCAGCATTCATATTGCCAGCAGCAGCAGCTCATATGTGCATGGCACTCTAGCGAGCATGGGCTCATGCACAGCAGGGCAGGCAGTGTAGCTGAAGGCAGTGGTGGAGGTGGTGCCCAGGCAGAGTTACGTTATTATTATTATTATTAACAAACATTTATATGGTGCCAGCAGTGTACCTGGCACTTTACAAAGTAATAAAATAGACATGGTCCCTGCCCCTAGGGCTTACAAGCTGAGAGACAGGAGCTGGGGGAGAGACTTAGGAAGGGGAACAGAGGGAAAGACAAGGGGTCTAACATGCATGAAGATGCGAGGTCTCAAGTGCACGTACTTGGCTTGGTTACAATGAGAATGACAGCAGGCAGGTCCATGTTGCAAGGATAAGGGTAAACCGATCGTAGGTATAGGAATAGTGGCTCAGCAGGATAAAGAGTCAGACAGAGCAGAGCGAAAGAGGTGAGTTTTAAGGAGAGATTTGAAGGTATGAAGGGAGGGGGCAAGGCGGATGTGGACAGGGAGGGAGTTCCAGGCATGGGGGGCAGCAAGTGAGAAGGGACGAAGGCGCTTAGGGGAGCAGGGAAGGCGTGGAAGGGTGAGAGAAGGGACAGAGGAGGAGCGAAGTGCACGGGCTGGAGTATGGAGGGTGATAAGTGCAGAGAGGTAGCGGGGAGCAAGGTTGTGAAGAGCTTTATAGGTGAAGACTAGGAGCTTGTGCAGGATTCGTTCAGGAAGGGGAAGCCAGTGAAGCAAAGAGAGGAGGGGCTGCACATGGTCGAAGCAGCTGGTGAGGTAGATGACCCTGGCAGCAGAGTTTTGGACAGAGATGAGGGGAGAAAGGTGAGACCGGGGAAGGCCAGTGAGAAGGAGGTTACAGTAATTATGTGAGGGAGTATGACAGCGCCTCAGCAACAGTGGAGAGCTACCTGGAGGAGGAGCCGTGCATCGAACCCAGCAGCGATCCCTTGGCCTACTGGACCGGCAAGTCCAACGTGTTGCCGGCCCTGTCCAAAGTGGCCAAGGGTCTGTTGTCTAGGGATGTGCAAATGTGGTTCGGAAGTTCGGAGTTCAGTTCAAACGCAACTTGTTCAGTCAACTGAACTGAACTTCTGAACCGAACTCGAATTCGACAAACTGTTCAGTCGAATCCAAACCAGTTCGGAAGTCCAAAAACAGCTTAAAACACCGGTTTTGAATGTACGAACTCAGTTCAGAAGTTCAGAATTTGACTGAACCAAACTTCCAAACCGAACTCGATTTTTGAACCGAACCGAATTTCCAAACTCGATTTTGTTCGCACATCCCTACTGTTGTCCTGCCCACCAATGAGTGTCCCCAGCGAGCAGGTGTTCTCCATGGAGGGGGACATTTGCTCTCCGCACTGCCTGAGACTGGGGGCCAAGTTGGTGGAACAGTTGTTGTTCCTTAAGGTGAACCTTTCGCTACTGGGATTCCCCGAGCTGCCCCTGGACATGGGTTGATGGTTCAGTGGCATATGCCATCCCATGCCAGGGGCAGTCTTGGGATGGGGCTCCTCCTCAATCTGGCCTGCTGCTGCTGCTGAGGTACTGTCTCCCCCTCCCAGTGCCCGGCACCTGCCCTGCCTCTCTCTCTCTCTGACGTGACTGCCTCGGCCAGCCTATCTGACTGACTTCATGACGCAGGCTGGCATTGGGAAACTGTAAGTCTGCCAGCCGGTCTCTGACTAGATGATCTCAGCGTGCCTATCTGACTGCCTCTATATATATCTCACTGCACAGTCTTCGCCAGCCTATCTGAGTGCCCTGCCAAGGTCCCAGCCTGCCTTCCCTACTGCATCTCATGCCATACTGCCTGTCTTCCCACCTGCCCAGGTGACCAAGATTAAACCCTGCCTCAGTCTGCCTTCCCATACTCATGCCATGCTACCTGTCTGCCCTCCCACCCAGGTGGCCAAGATCAAACCCTGCCTCAGTCTGCCTTTCAATGCTCATGTCACGCTGCCTGCCTGCTCACCCGCCCAGGTGGCCAAGATCAAACCCTGCCTCAGTCTGCCTTCCCATGCTCATGCCACGCTGCCTGTCTGCCCACCCTGTGGACAAAGCTGAAGCCCTGACCCTGCCTGCCTACCTCTCATGCCAAGGTGCCTGTCTGCTTGCCCTTGCAACAGTGCGTGATGCACCTCACTGGCCGGGTAATCCTGCTGGTGCTTTCTGCTTGTCCATGGGTGCTCTGCCCTGGCAAATCCAATTGTGCCCACACAACCCTGCTGCTGCCATCTGCTGCTGTATGGGAGCTCTTCCCTTGCAAATCCTACCATCCTGGATCCATGGGTGCTGTGCACAAGCAAATTCTGCTGCTGCCGTCTTTGCTGTTCCATGGGTTCTGTGCCCATTTCATCCACTGTCCACTGCTGCTGCCAATGCTGCCTCTGCTGTCTGTGCCATGGGTTCTGTGCCCCGGTCAATCCAATGTTCGCCACTGCTGCCAATCCTGCCTCTGCTGTCTGTGCCATGGGTTCTATGCCCTGGCAATCCAATGTCTGCTACTGGGTGGCCACATAATTCATCATTGGGAAAGGCTAAACCAACTGGCAGAATAACCTGTTCAGATCTGGGGACTAGGATGCAACGCCCAGCCAAGCAGGGGTGCCAGTCACCTGGCTGGGCCTTTGCTGCTGCTCCACTGATTCCAGCCAGCCTGCAATGCTCAGCTGAGCAGGGGTGCCAGCCACTCCAGCCCCAGGACCCACCGTCAGGGTTCTGGGGCCTACATTACAGGCAGGGAGGGCTGTCGTTCCACTTGTTTGCAAGTGTCCCACATCGAGGCCAGCCAGTCTGCAATGCCAGGCCGATCTGGGGTGACAGCAACTGAGCCTTGGCCAGGCCTCTGCTGTTGCTCCACTGATGCCAGTCAGCCTGCAACACCTGGCCGAGCAGGGGTGCCAGTCACTCCAGCCCCAGGACCTACCATCAGGGTTCTGGTGGCTACGTTCCAGGCAGGGAGGGCTATTATTTCACTTCATTGTCCGCAAGTGTCCCACGTCGAGGCCAGTCAGCCTGCAACTCTCAGCCAAGCAGGAGTGCCAGCCACCGAGCCCTGGCCGGGCCTCTGCCGCTGCTCCACTGATGCAAGCCAACCTGAAATGCCCAGCCGAGCAGGGGTGGCAGCCACTCTGGCCCCAGGATCCACCGTCAGGGTTCTGGGGCCATCCTTAAGCTCACAGGGAGCCATCATTCCACTTCATCTAGAAGCTGCCACTCTAGTCCCAGGATCCACCATCAGGGTTCTGAGGCCATCATTCTGCTTACAGGGAGCTGTCATTCCACTGCATCGAAAAACAGCCACTTTAGTCCCAGGACCCAAAGTCACGGTTCTGGGGTTGTTATTTCGCTCATGGGGAGATGTCATTCCACGTCCTCCAGAAGCTGCCACTCTAGTCCCAGGATCCACTGTCAGGGTTCTGGGACGGTCAATCTGCTTACAGGGAGCCATCATTCCACCACATGAAGAAGCAGCCACTCTAGTTCCAGAACCCATCATCAGGGTTCTGGGGCTGCCATTCTGCTCATGGGGAGCTGTCGTTCCACTTCATCAAGAAGCTGTCACTATGGTCCCATGACCACTTGTCAATATTCTGGGCCCTACCTTCCAGGCAGGGGGGGCTGTCATTCCACAACATCCAGAAACTGTCAATCTAGTCCCAGGACCCATCATGAGGGTTCTGGGGCCATAATTCCACTCACAGGGAGCCGCCATTCCACCAAATCAAGAAACAGTCAACCACTTCAGCCCCAGGACCTCCTGTCAGGGTTCTGGGGCCTACATTAAAGGTAGGGAGGGCTGTCTATCCATGTCATCCAGAAGCTTCCATTCCAGTCCCAGGACCCACCATCAGGGTTCTGGGGCCATCATTCTGCTCACATGGAGCTGTCATCCTACCATATCAAGAAGCAGCCACTCCAACCCCAGGACACCCCGTCAGGGTTCTGGGGCCTAAATTACAGGCAGGGAGGGCTGTTGTTCCATATCATCCAGAAGCTTCCTCTCTAGTCCCAGGACCCACCATGAGGGTTCTGGGGCTGTCATTCTACTCACAGGGAACCGTCATTTCACCGCATCAAAACAGCCAGCCACTCCAGCCCCAGGACCCACCATCAGGGTTCTGGGGCCTAAGTGCCAGACAGGGAGGGCTGTCCATCCACATCATCCATAAGCTGCCATTCCAGCCCCAGGACCCACCATCAGGGTTCTGGAGCCTACATTACAGACAAGGACATTGTCATTCCAAGGCAGAGTGGCCAAGTAGATGTGGCAGCCACCAAGCACTGGTCAGGCCTCTACTGCTGCTTCACCAATTCCAGGCAGCCTGCAATGCCCAGCCAAGTAAGGGTGCCAGCTACTGACCCCTGGCCGGGCCTCTGCTGCTACTCCACCAATGCCAACCAGCCTGCAATGCCCGGCCAAGTAGGGGTGCCAGCCACCAAGTCCTGGCTGGACCTCTGCCGCTGCTCCTGGCACTCAATTGTCAGGGGACATGGCCTCAGAGGAACTATCCAGGAGTCCTGGGGAGACATCCTAAAATACCTAGCCATAATGGAGACTACAACTGCAGAACCCATCATAGCTCTGGAGAACCCATCATAGAGTGAGCAAAACTGGAGGCCTGCCAGCCTGCAATGCCTGGTATCTGGATCAGCCCTCCTGGTATCAGAGCAGGACCCGGGCCAGTTCAAAATGAGAGGTACAGCTGAGTATCATCAGCATATTAGTGACATCACACGCCAAACCCTCTCATGACCTCCCCCAGGGGCTGCATATACACATTATATAATAGTGGAGACAGAATCGAACCCTACGGAACACTGCAGGTCAAGGCCCAGGGGATAGATGTTTCAGCCCCCAACACCACCCGCTGGCTTCTCCCTGAGAGGAATGAGCGGAACCACCCAAGGACAGTTCCGTCCAGACTCCCCAGGTCTCACAGCCATCTCAATAGCATCCCATGGTCCACAATATCAAAAGTGGCTGAGAGATCTTTCAGGATAAGAAATTATGAACATCCTGCATCCATCTCCCAGCGGAGATCATCCTCCAAGGCCACCAATGCTGTCTCAGTACCATAGCCGGGGTGGAACCCAGACTGAAAAGGGTCAAGGAAACTGATACTATCCAGATGCACCTGGAGCTGCAGTGCCACTGCCTGTTCAATAACCTTCCCTAAAAAGGGAAGATTAGAGACGGGGCGGTAGCTGGAAAGTGTGCCCTCATCCAAAGATGGCTTCTTCAACAGGGGGCACACCACAGCCTTCTTGAGACTGGGTGACATCTTCAGGGTTCTTGGTCCATTGTTCCGCTCATGGGGAGCTGTCATTCCACTTCATCTAGAATCTGACACTCTAGTCCCAGGACCCACCATCAGGGTTCTGGGGACATCATTCTGATCATGGGGAGCTGTCATTCTATGACATCAAGAAGTAGCCAGCCATTTCAGCCCCAGGAGCCACCATCAGGGTTCTGGGGCCTGCGTTACAGGAATGGGGGACTGTCCATCCATGTCATCTAGAAGCTGTCACTCTAGTTCAAGGACCCAACCACAGGGTTCTGGGGCTGTCAGTCCGCTCACAGGGAGCTGTCATTCCACTGCATCAAGAAGCAGCCAGCCACTCCAGCCTCAGGACCCACCATCAGGGTTCTGGGGCCTACCTTCCAGGCAGGGAGGGCTGTCGCTGGGTCTCAGACAGCCTGACAGCCCTGGCACCATGGGCATTCCCAGGGGCCAAGCACCGAGCCTGCCTGCCTGGGCAACCCGGGGTGCCAAGCCTTCCAGGTCTCTGATGCTGTTGCTGCTGCTGCTGTTGGGTCTCTGACAGCCAGCCCTGCCATCACGGGCACACCCAGGGGCCAAGTGCTGAGCCTGCCTGCCCAGGAAACCCAGGGTGCCAAGCCTTCCTGGTCTCTGCTGCTGCTGGGTCTCCGATAGCCAGTCCTGGTGCCACGGGCACCCCTTGGGGCCAAGCGCCAAGCTTGCATGCCCGGGCAACCCGGGGTGCCAAGCACCAAGCCTTCCCAGTCTCTGCTGCTGCTGGGTCTCCGACAACCTGTCATGCTACCACGCCCCCCCCCCCCGGGTCCCTTGGAGTGCCCCAAACAGCTAAACATCCAAACTCTGTCCTGTTCGCAGATCCCTAGTTCCGAGTACCATGGCCAGTCCCTGGGGGGTATAGGAGGTGATGAATAAGACAGGTGGCAAGTTCTGATTGGCTGGGAGATGCAAAATAAAAGTGGCCGTACAGCCATTTTCCATTCTCTTTGGTGAATTTGGTGTGGCCTACACTGCTGATCTGTAAGTAATTGACTTGGGAGGGAGGAGTGCCTGTCCTGTCCTGTCCATGGGGGCAGTGCTGGTGTACAGGGGTTAGTTATTTTTGTTTCCAGTGCCATGCCATGATTAATTTTTAATATTTTTTTAAAAAATAATTGGGTGTCACACTTCTGCTGCCTGCTGCTTGGCAAACACCATGGAGGCCAGAGGGATCTCTGTCTTACTCTATTTCTCCTGACCTGGGCTGTTCAAGTTACCAGTGCTACACCAATGCCATGCCTTCTTTTAAAATAAGCAGGTACTTGCTGTCTGCTGCTTGCACTGAAGTTGACACCATGGTGGCCAGAGGGATCTGCCTAGCTTCACTTCCCCTGGCCTGGGCTTTCCATATACTAGGGGCAATGCCAGAGTTGTGAGTGCCAAATAAAATATACTTAAAGTTTAGGTGCTTTCTGCTTCTGCTGCTTGCACTGCCTGTTGGCAAGTTGGAGTTCCCTAGAGAGCTTGGTTGGCATAATGATTTTAAAGTGGGTACACTGCTGATGGTAGGGCATGCTGTAGGTAAACTACATTGGGTATTTTGTGGTATTTCTGCCAGCTGTTGTACTTGTGGTGTGTTTGTCATCTTGAGCGATTGCCCCACTCTTGCTAGCCTCCTTTCTGGGCACTGCTTGGTTCACAATGCATATGATTTTAAATTGGGTGTGTTGCTGATGGCAGAGCACACTGTGGGTAGGTAAATTTAGTACTGCTGGGTTTTTTTGTGGGATTTCTGCCTGCAGTTGTACTTTTGTGGTGGGTTTTTCTTCTCAAACGATTGTACCAACCTTACTAGCCTCCTTTTCTGGGCAGTGCTTGGTTGGCATAATGATTTCAAAATGGGTGCACTGCTGATGGTGGGACAAGCTGTTGGTACACTACTGCTGAGTTTTTTGTGAGATTTTGTGTAACTACTCATGCCAATTTGGTGCTGAGTTGTACCAGTTTACACTATTCCAAAGTTCCAACTTACAAATTCCAGGTACTCGGACAAATTTCTGGACTCCAGCCAAATACCCGGATCAGGTGTTCGTAACTTCAGAACTCAGTCTTAGTACCCGAAAGGCCTATTTGGTGCAGCCTTAATTTTGAGATCCCCAGCCATCTCCCACTATGGCTGGCTGAGCTTGGGGGACCTGGATGCATGAGCAGCCTTGCGCAGACCTGCTAGTCACCAGAGGTGAGTGGCAGCTGGAAGCACACCTGGGGCCATACCACTGAACAGCTGATAGGTGTATGGGGGATGTGCATGACCCAGAGAACAGGGCAGAAGCAGCAGGGCAGAGGTGGACAGTCTGCTGGGCCAAGAACCCCTCCCCTCTCTCCCATTTACCCTCGTCAAGTGGGCCTTCAACACCTAACACATTGGCTGAAGGGCAGATCAGGGGAGGGACTGCAGCCTGGGTCAGAAGGCACTTAGATAGGCATTTGAGGGGACAGTGTCCCTGGAGCCTTCCTTGCTCTCTCCCCTCTCCCCCTCCCAGTTACTGTGTGTGAGATAGAGCCCAGCTTGGGCCTGAGTATTAGACCATGCCCTGCAGGGAAAGCCCCAGAAAGGTCCCAGGCTAGATGCCCCCCTGGAGGGGTCATCTGGCAATGAGGCACCAGATGACCCCCCCCCTCACACACACACACACTAAGGAACTGAGGCAATCCAGCTGTCCATCCAAAAATGGATGAATGGCTGGGACTGGAGGATGCGCGAGCTCAAGGTAGAACTGAGCCAACCCCCACAATGGACCAAGTTCACCTCTCCCTGGGCCACACAAGTATGGGGTCTCCCAGGGAGGGGGAAACCCATCAGGGACAGACAGGCAGAAAAGCCTGAACTTCAAAGGCATGGAACGTGGCATCAGTTGCTGTTTTCTCATTACAGCAATGGAGCCCCTCTCCCACAATACCATCAAGGTGTAGAAAGAGAAAAAGAAGAGCAACTCCTGGCACTCCTCCTCAATCACATGATGCCTTTGATCGTCACTTGGATGGGTTTGTGCAGAGGGCCCAGCAAGTATTGTTACCAGAGCAAAATGAGTCATGGGATTCTGCTCCACAAGTGGGTGAGTAACAAAGGGATTGCAAATCCCTGCATGGCACTGGTCCTGGGTTTCTAGGGGGCTGAGGTTGCGAGAGTATTAGTATTGCAAAGAAAGAATCTTAATTCCCTCGAGGAAAACTAGAGGTTGAAGATCCCCTAAGAAACTTATAGCAGGAAATCTTTTAAGGCAGAGTACCATGTAGTTTTCATTATTTATTTATCATTGCTGAAGGGTTTTAGTTCCATAATACTATCCCACAATGTGTCTGAAGGTTACTGGAAAGTCTTTCCATTTTGCGCAAAATGACAATTCACTATAGCACATGAAAAATTAAAGGCATGAAAAACAGGAGCTGCTTTAAAATCCTATACCTCCCTCCAACATTCCTTAAGTAACATATACTGAAATTTGATGAATAAGAGGTTGAGGTGATTGGACAAAAATAAATGTTCAGGCCAAATATTTGCCTGAACATTTACCGTCCTTCTCTTGCAAATTTTTTAAGTGCTTTGAATTTGCCTGGAATCAGATCTGAGGATGCTTATCATATGGGCAGTTAGATTTTTTTCATGAAGCAAAGGCAGCAGGATAAGCTAGTCAGTATGGACTTGATCCAAAGTTAATTGAAGATGAGTATATTTCCAATAACTTCAGTGCATGTTGCAGTTGCCATGTGTTCCTTATTCTAGGAGATGTATCTTATTTGAAGGTAATATCTCTTACTTAAGAGCCCTGCAGTTCTTCAGAAGATTATGGATACTCCTTCTTTACGTAACAAATATCCCTTACTCAAAACAGCACAACTCCATTCAGCAAAAAGTACATCCCTTCTATCATAATCCCTCTGCTTTGTAGACTTCCTACTTTTTAGATTTTGATCTGGCAGCTCTAAGTGCATGCTATATAAGACTCTATTTCAGAGTAGGAAGTACTTGTGTCAAAATAGCTTCAAGAATTATCCTGCCACTACAGCGGTGAGGATTTTCTTCTGTCCCCTGATAGAGGCTATAGAGTAATATAATATTGTGCTCCTTTGCCCACCCACTGGCTAGAAGAATGAGACAGGCACCAGTTGCTTTTGGATGAAAATGGTAGCACCATTATTTTGTAAGAATGTAACAAGAAATAAAATATCCAGTTGGAGCAATTAAGGGCAGGGGCAGGCAGGGCAAAGCTTTTATCCCAAGGGAATACTTATTTCCCCCCCCTCCCCCAGCACAGGGACCCAAGCTGGGCCTGGGAATCCTCCCAAAATCCTACACACACCCTGATGTTACCACCAAGGGGGGAGTATGGTTGTAGGTAACAGCCTTGCTAGGTCACCCAACCTAGAGAAGGCCACCGTCTACTTTCCACTCCGAGGCAATAGCACCACAGGCCGAAACCTGCTATGCCACCACCACACAATTGTTGCCTCAAAGGGGCAACCAATAACTTCAGTCACCTGAGATGGCAATTTGTTTACCATTCCTCACTTCAGACCAACCACCAAAGGGGGGGCCTGGCTAAGCTAAAGGCACTCCCACTCCCAACTGGACACTGAAGATCACTGCCAGACCCAATCTCAGACCCTCCAAATACCTCTCATTCCTTTGAACTAACAGGTGAGTCTTGTCCCTTCTGAATTAGAGAGTCGCAGGCAGAGTCGCAGGCTGCGGCCGCAGGCTCGCGGCCAAAGGGCCGCGGCCAAAGGGCGCGGCACTTTTGGGATACTTTGGGGGACTGCAGGGGGTGGGGGGGTATTATTTGTTTTATTGTGGGCTTTTGTTTATTTTTCAGGGCTAGGGTGGTAGGGTGGGGGTATTGATATGGGTGGGGTAATGAGGGGGGTGGACCCAGGGACTCCCCCTGGTGAGAGCAGGG
>QEPC01010735.1:609337-624792 GCA_003113815.1 Sphenodon punctatus
GGGGGGGGCTCAGAATCCCCCTGTCTAGGGCGCTCTACCCTGTGGGCTCTGTCAATGCTTGGCTTGTGAAGGTGTTCCTCATCTGGGAAATTTTCCCTGATTACTGACCATATAATTTCATTAACATTCTCAGACCCCTCATTTGCTTTTACCCCATAGATCCTTAAATTCACCCTTCTGGAGCGGTTCTCCAGCTCCTCGCATTTTTGCATTAAAAGGGCTGTTTCCTTTTAAAATTTATTTATGGCTCCATCAGCTTCAAGGGCATGATCCTCCAGAGAGGAAATTCTGCCCTCTGCTACTTCTGTCCTTTTTGTCAGGACCTCAAGCTTTTTGTTCCCCTCTTCTACTGCTCCTTTAAATCTGCTTATTTCTCCTAACAGTTCTTTTCTCATTTGGAGAATCAGAAGTTTTATAGGGATCCCCTGCATTCCTGCATCTGAATCGGAGTCAGATGAATCTACCTCTCTCTCAGGGTTTTCTGGTGCCCTTTTCCTAGCAGCTGAAACTGATCCCCACTCTACCAGCCCCGGGGCTTTCTTCCTGTCGCTGGTAGGCTTCTCTCGCTCTCCGGGACCTTCCCCCTCTCCCTGCATACAAGATCTTCCTGGGGATCCAGCCAGAGGGGATTCCTGCATCTCTAACTCTTTTTCCCCAGTTTGCTCATTAGAGTCAGATGCGGCCGAGTCTTCCCCTGCCTCAGGGCTTTTTGGTGCCCTTTTGGAGGCGCTGGCTGCTTTCCCCTGCTGCTCTGGCCCCGCGGTGTTCTTCCGTTGGTAGGATCTCTCTAAAGCATTTGCTTGAGAGATTTTTTGCTTGCTCTTGTTCTTGCCTGGCATTTCGCTTCTTTTGAGGGTTTTTCTTTTGCTTTTTGTTCAGCTTTTTGGCTTGTTTGTAACGGGGGTGCAGAGCTTCGGCTTTTCCCTCCTAGCAAGCCCAACGCATGCGCAGTTCTCCGAACTTTAATTTTCTAATGGCTGTGAACAGTTCTACTTCTGTCACCACAGCTTCAAAGCCAGTGACTTCTGGCGCACTATCTTCCAAATATGCTTGTATTTCCTCTGCATCAAGCGATACATCCCGATAAAGGTTACCAAAGAAATCAACCCAAGTAACCTCCTCAATTAGATTCAGACAATGACCTACCCCACCACTGCAAAGATGTTTAAATAGGTACCAGAATCTAGAAGAACCCTGTAATACTGCTGCGAGATTGAGTGCTGCCCAAAATTTAACTTCATATTTGTTCTTTTTTTCTTGGAGCAATTTTTTATACTTGTTCCTCATATTAATGAAATCTTTATAACGGGCTGACAAAGGCAAAAACAACCAATCCTTTTTTGCTCTAACAAGAGAGTGTTTAATAGATCTGCAATCCTTATCAAACCAACCATTCCTGGTCTGTGCATGCTGTCCAGGTTCCCTTGACAAAATATCATGCCCTATAAGTATTAAGGACCTGAAATAGTTCTTCCTTAAACACTGTAGTGTCAATATCTTCCTTCTCAAGAATCCCATCTCTCCAACTCAGCAGCCTAGGATCCCACAGATAATCAAACACTTGAATGGCCTTAGCTGTTGTCCACCTAATTCTAATCCTATTTACATCTTCTTTCTTAGTCATATCATCTTCCATGGATAAATCAGAATATATGGTTAATCTCAATGGGAAATGGCTAGATTCCAACCTAAATATAACCTCAAAATGCTTAACCATTTCCCAATCCCATGCATGGAGCATTATGTAATCCACAATGCTTTTCCCTTGAGGCTCTCATTTCTAATCAAATATCCGTAAAGAGCCACTTCCTGGGTGACCATGTTTTTGTCCACCAGAAGGTATATCATTAGCCTTACCTCTAATACCTCTCTGGGTCATTTTATATTCTTATATAACCTTTCTCTATATTTCCTATACTGAGGACAAATAAATAAGATATGTGGGAGATCTTCAATTGCCTGACCACAACATGGACATATTCTGTCCTTATACGGAATGCCCCTGAACCTACCTTCTGTGATAGCTGAACGTAATGTTTGGAGGTGCAGGGCAGTGAATGCATTTTTATGACCGTATGGTATTTCATGATCTAAATATACACAGCCTCCTAATTTTGGTAACAAAATTTTTTATATACGAGATATCTTTGAGGCACTGGTACGTGCCCTATGCCCTTTAGTGTCAATATCCTTTATCCTTTGTTTGAGGATCCTACAAACTTCTTTTACAGGTAGATCTAACAAGAAGGTGAAAGAAAAACCCAACCTGCGGAGTGCCTGGTTTGTAGCTCCCCACCAAGGATCTTTACTATCCATATTACTCTTCTCTAGTATGCAAAGCTTTGAGAATGAAGTTCCTATCTGATCCTTTATCTTTATTAGTGCTGTTAACCATGTTTCTGTTATTATAGCCTCAAGGAACTCCATCCCTGTTTCTAATCAAAGAATAGCCATAGATACACATCTAGGACCCAGAAGCAACTTCAGTAAAAAATTATTTTGTACGGACTGAAGTGACTTCCAGCCTGCTGATTCATAACCCCAAAGCTGGGCCCCATATTTTATCTTAGATATTATTTTTAGCTTGAAGACTTCCAAGGCTGCTGTAATCTGGCATCCTCCTTTAACTCTAAAAAATCTAGATAATGCATTACCTTCTACCCTTACCCCCTGTTTGAGTGATTGAATATGTGGTGTCCACGATTCATTATATGCATATATAATACCTAAGTATTTAAATAGTTTAACTTGCTCAATTCTTTCTCCATTTATGTACCATTTTTGAGATCTATATTTTCACTCAAAGACCATAATCTTGGTCTTTTTGTTATTCATTTTAAGTCCTAATTTTTTGCATTCCTCCCCAAAGTCTACCAGAAGTATATGTAATCCCAAAGCTGATGTAGATAATAGAATAGTGTCATCAGCATACATAAATATTTAACATCTAGAGGGTCCTAATTTTGGCTCCATATACTTGTCGGTGTTTCTAAGATTTAAGATTAGGTCATTTACATACAAATTGAATAACCCTGGAGCTAGCAAACACCCTTGCCTGACTCATCTAGATGTAGGAATTTGTTCAGTAAGTATTCCTTTGTTATTAAATTGAATCCTTACAGTGGTATCAGTATACAAATTCTGTATCAGTGCCAACAGTCTCCCATCTATTGACAACTGCCCTAGTTTTCCTCAGAGTATTTCTCTACTTAATAAATTGAAGACTGAGGAGAAGTCAACAAAGGCCACATGAAGTTTTAATTCCCTCAGCCTACTTCTATTAATTAAGTGTGAGAGAACAAAGAAGTGATTCAAGGTGCTTTTCTGTGAACGGAAACCAGCCTGTTCTTCCGCGATGATCTCTTTACTGTCTACCCACGTCTGCAACTTACCTAACAATAGTTTTGTATATATTTTAGATATTATAGGTAATAATGTGATAGGTTTATAATTATTCAGGTCTTGCTTAACTTCTCTCTTATATATCGGTACCACAACACCCCCCTTCCACTCCTTGGGCATATGACACGAGTTATTGATAAGTGTGAACATTGCTAAGGCCCCCATCCACCAATCGGGGCAATGTTTAAAAACTTCCCCCAGAATAAAATCTTCTTTGGGGGCCTTCTCAAGTTTTAAGGATCTAATCACCTCTTTAATTTCTTCAGGTTGGACTGACTCCCATTCAGAAGAACTAAATTGACCACCGGATACAGTTGGGATTCTGTTGTTTTGAAAATCTCATTAAAATGTCTTTACCAAATAGTTGCAGTGATTTTTAGTTCTGCATATGAGATTCCTCCTCTCTGCAAATAGGTTACCCTTCTCCAGAACTCTCTATTTTCATGAGTCAACAATGCCTCTCTCAAAGAACTCCACTGTTGCCTATACTAGACCTGCTTCTTTGTCTTTAACAAAGACTCTACCCGTTTCTCCCTATATATCAACAATGCATTCCCTTCAGAATTCTGCCTAAGTCCTCTGGCCAGGCATCTAAGATTGGTTTTCTCCCTTCTACATCCCTTGTACACTCTACATCCCACCACCCCTTGTCATATCCCTTGTTCTGACAAGGGGAGCCTTTCCTCACTAGGGTAGGTCTTAGCATGGTAAAAAGATCATTAAGTACCTTAACTGCTTCGTGAATACCTTGTGCGAGTATGAGTTTATCCTGTAGATTAGTAGCCAGGGGTGACGTAAGTACCCGAAGGACATTATGATCAACTCCCTTTTTCTACCGAATCCTACAGGATCCGACCTGTTCTATCTTTTCATAAGCATGGGCCACAGACAAAGTTTTACAAACACCTGGAATCTCAAGTAAGTCTGATAGGGGAAAGCAATCACTTTCAATTCTATATCTTACCTGAAAAGCAGTAATTCTATTACAAAGGAAGGACTTGCCACTCTGTAGTCAACCACACTACCCCTATCTGCATACGGGAAGGTACTCTGCCCAGAAAAGTCTCTCCCACTATTCCCATTAAGGATACACAATTCGTTCTCGATAATTATCCTATACAAAGATTTGCCTGCTTTGTTATTGGCCATATCTTTTGATAGTCTATCCTTATTCCAATCGATATCATCCAATAAATTTGATAAATTCATAGCCTTCCATATAGCTGAACTATCCTTCCCTATTCTTGCATTAAAGTCCCCTAGGAGCAGTAAATATTCATCCTGAAATTTTCCCCTCAACTCTGAGAAAAACTTTCCAAAACTGTCCCACATCTCTCTGTTTAGACTCAGAGGAGGAATATAAACATTATAAAGTAGAACACAAAAATCTGATTCTGGTAAAGAACAGCTTAATACTAAAGCATAACAATTAAATCCCCCAATCAATTTGGTCTTTAATCGAAGATCTAATGTTACAAAAATGGCTAGTCCCCCAGCTGGTCTTCCATTACTCTCACTTATTTTGGCTGTCATAGTCCATTTTTGATACCCCTCCAATTCTATTTGGTCATTATCCACTACCCATGTTTCCCGCAAACAGATAACATCATATAATTGAAGGTGCAAAATAAAATCCTTGTCCATTTTCTTATTGTCCCACCCTGCAATGTTCCAGGAAAGACATCTTAATTGATTTATGAGGCCAGTGGCCACACTTCTCCTGAACATAGTTCTTCTGTATAGTCCTCTGTGTTAACCATCAGGTACGGGTGGCCAAACAAGTATCTGCCCTATTATGTTTCAAGTTATTATTTTGATTAGAAATATCCACTACTTGTTCTCCCAGATCTTCTAATACCCCAGAATTTTCCCTCTGCAATACCTGGTTTCTTATTACAGGCTCTTCTCCACACAATATTACCTCAGATAAATTAGTTGGCCCTTGCTCACATTCTCCCATTTTCTTCTTTCCTAGAACAAATAAGTAATCAAAATCAAAATCCTCTGCCCCTCCCTCCTTATCTAACATCTCTGGCTGCATTCAGATGTGCACGTAATTCGCACAGCAGCGACGGTGGCATCATGCGATTTAAAGCAACGCGCACTTCCAGGTTGGTGTGACTGCACCTAGTGCATACATTTCAGTGTAATGCGAACTGTTGGAGTGCGGTTTTAAAAGCTGCTCCAAACATCTTTTAAAACTGCACTCCAACAGTTCGCATTATGCTAAATTGGTGCATTCACACCAACCCGGAAGTGTGTGTTGCTTTAAATTGCACGATGCCGCTGCCACTGCTGGGCAAATTAAACGCATGTCAGAATGCACCCTCTGTTAGACAATCTTCAGTAGAGGTAGAGGATTTGGATTTAATAGCCACACAATTCTCCTGTATCGCTAAATCATAGTTAAGCAAGGACTGAGATGCTCCATTCTCTTCTACTAGCACAACATGTGTATCTTGTTTTTTTAAAGCACTACCACTTGCTTCACCCTTTTGGTTATCTGTCATCAATCTTTGCTTTAGGAACTAGATCTCTTCTTAACTATTTGTATAGAATTATGAGTCCTTATCTTCTCCCTACCATAACCCTCAGTTCTTTTTTGTTCATCTTTAAGATAGTCATAAAGATTCTCCATCTTGGCTAGAAAAACTTTAGGTCCTTGGGGATACCTTTTGGTCTCCTCTGGATCACAATATTCACCTTAAGTTCAGAGGTTATGGTATCTAACACTTCCATTTCTTCACAGCTAATCAGGTCTATCAACGACTCCTTATTATCTTGTTCAGCCCTCCATCCTAAGTATTCTGCATGACTAATACCTGGTAGATTATATCCCATGGGAGGAACACCACTATTCTTATTCTCCACATATACCTCTGTCATGTAAATAGCTTTCTCCGCAAGGAGATCCTTTCCCTGTAATATTGTTTTAACATAAGAGCCTAATTTAAAATGTATTAATACATTCCTTCACCCCTTCCCTATGTGTAAAAGGGCCACTGACTTGATGCCCTTACTTGTAATAGGTAGATGAAGCAGTAATCTAATATGCTCTGCCACATCTAAAGGAGTTTCCCATGGAGAAATCAATCCATTAGGTAAGGGCAGGGCCATAATATCAATCTTATCTATAGCAGGTTTAAGGGATGAGTCCTTCACGTTAATGGATACATGGTCCTTGTTTAATTGAAATGTGTTAGGGCTTACTCTCCTACAATCTTTACCATCTTCCCTTTTATTGTCAACTCCAACCGAAGGCAGTAGAGTTCTTTGAGGGTTCCTCCCATCGACTGTACTTAATGCCTTATTCAATTTCCCATTAATATGATTTAATTTATCAAAAATATAGCTGACTGTTTGTGAAGTCAGTTAGACAGGTCTAGCTAGGATTAGATTACTCACTGTGCCGGGGGATTCACTGGGAGTCTCTCTCTCTCTATTATCTGTATCCTTATATGGATAACTAGACTCTAAGGGGCCTTCTTCACTGTCTGGAATTTCCAACACAGAGAAAGGATTAGACACAGGGCAGCCATATAAATGTTTGTCATTATCCTTCCTATTATCCATAGGAAAATATCTATCTAATTTCCTTTGCTTCCCAGGGGATGCTGATTGGGCTTTCCTTGATTTCTTAAGATTTGTGGCCATAATTTCACTCTTCAAGTCCACTAAAGATAAAATTAATCAACCCCACAAAATAAATAGTAAAAAAACCACCTACCCTCAAAATTCTTTAAATGCCACCCTAATAAATCAATCTCTGTAGAAAGCACTCCATAAGGTAGCCCAGCCAGCTCATGGGCAGCGTCTAAGGCCGCACATGCAAGGGCACGCCCTTGCGTGTAACACCCTTATGCGCAACATCCTCCGGCGCACGCCTGCGACGTGGCCACAGGCTCCAGTCTTGCCTAAAAGGCTTGCAGACAGAAGTGATGTGAGGTCTCTTCAGGTGCAGGTAAGTAAACAGTCACAAAGCAGCAAATCACACCAGGAAGCACTCAATCCCAGCTCAAACAAAGATAACTGAGCAGTAAAAATTGTTTCTCAAGGGCTCTAAATAGCAGTGGGGAAGGTTATGGGGCGGGCAGTGGCTTCAAAGCAGTCCAGCCCTCCATGTCCATTTTCCTTAGCCCCTTTGCATCCCCAGGCTTCCTTTCAGGCTCCGGTCTCGCCTAAAAGGCTTGCAGACGGAAGTGATGTGAGGTCTCTTCAGGTGCAAGTAAGTAAACAGTCACAAAGCAGAAATCACACCAGGAAGTACACAATCCCAGCCCAAACAAAGATAACTGAGCAGTAAAAACCGTTTCTCATGGGCTCCAAACAGCAGCAGGGAAGGCTATGGGGCGGGGAGCGGCTTTGAAGCAGTCCAGCCCTCCGCATCAGTTTTCCTTAGACCCTTTGCATCTCCAGCTTAGGTTTTTAATAGCATTTGATTGTATTTTTACATGTGTCTTATTATGTAAGTCTTAGGGGAAGTATGGGGTAGAAATTTGAATAAATAAATAAAATAAATTTATGGGTACCACATTGGGTACCTCTTGCACAAAGATGATGATTGATGATTATTAAAATAATGCAGAGAGCAGAAGTGGCAGGGAAGAGGGCAGCACAGTGGCAGGAAATATTTGGTTTCCAGGTACCTATGGGCTATCCAGGCACCAACTGGGTACCTGGAAATCCAAAATGTTGGTTACTTCTGGTACTGATTTTTCAATTTTCCAATTAACAGTCAGTATATCAGGTTGGAAAACTGAAAAATTGGGACAGAAATTAAAATAAATAAATAAATTGGAACTGAATGTCAATTTTCTGGATCTAAAAGTTGACTGTCTGGTACTGGAAGTTGAGTTTCCAGGATGGAAAATCAATAAATTGGTGCTGGAATTTTAAATACTGATACAGAGGTTTGAAAAAAATTGGTTTTGGAAGTTGGTATTCTGGGACTGGAAGTTGACATTCCAGGACAGCGGGTACCCAAATGCAGGTACCAATAAGTACCTGATATTGTTCCACTGATTGTTCAGCTGATACCAGAAATTCATTGGGGATAACCATTTTTGCTCATACTAATTTCAGCTCTAGTGATACAAGAGTATTAGTGTGAATTTCAGAAAAGTAGGTCACTGTAGAGTAAATATTCTGAGCTTGTTCTTTCCAATTCCTATTAACATAAGCTGTTTTCTATTTCATTTACCAATATATTTTGACATTGACTCCCTGACTAGCTATCGGCCAGTCTCTAACCTTCCCTTTTTAGGGAAGGTTATTACATGGGTGGTGACTCAGCAGCTAGAGGGGCATCTAGGTCAGGTCAGATTTATTAATCCCTCACAGTCTGGTTTTTGTCTTGGGTTTGGCATGGAGACTGCACTTGTGGCCTTGGTTGTCTACCTGCGCCATTAATTAGATCAGGGCAGATCTTCTGTTTTAATTTTATTAGATTTGTCGACTGCATTTGATACTGTTGACCATGAGATGTTGGTGGCTTGGCTGAGGGACTGGGCCAGGGTGGGCGGAATTTTTCTAGAATGGTTCCGCTCATTCCTGGCCGGGAGGACTCAGCGTGTGGTTCTCGGGGAATGTACCACCTCTCCCTGGGACTTCATGTTTGGAGTCCTGCAGGGTTCTATTCTGTCCCTTCTCCTGTTCAACGTGTATATGCAGCCTTTGGATGAGGTCATGAGAGGGTTCAGTGTGTGTTGTCATCAGTACGCCGATGACACACAACTTTACCTCTCTTTTCCTGCAGACCCAGACCTGGAAGTCTTGGTGCTTACCAGGTATCTGACAGCTGTGGGGAACTGGATGAGGGCGAGCTGTCTGAATTTGAATCCTGACAACATGGAGGTGATGGCTCCCATCACTGATGGGGTATGCCTCCCTTTTGTCACACAGGTCTGTCGTCTGGAGGTGCTCCTTGACTCACAGCTCCAGCTGGATCTCCAAGTGGAGGCTGTGGTGAGGGGAGTATTTCACCAGTTACATCTAGTGCGATGGCTGCGGCTGTATGTCTCAGACTCGGATCTGGCCACCATCATTCATGCCTTTTTTACTGCTAGATTAGACCACTGTAACACACTCTACATGGGGCTGCCCTTGTGGATGGTCTGGAGGTTGCAGCTGGTGCAGAATGCGGTGACCCATCTCTTAACGGGGACAGGTCACTGCAAGCACATTACACTAGTGCTCCATTCTCTGCACTGGCTGCCTCTTATCTTCTGGGCCCAATTCAAGGTGTTGGTAATGACCAATAAAGCCCTAAACTGCCTGGGCCTGGCCTACCTGTGGAACTGTCTCAGGTCCTGGATTGTATCATGGTCCCTGCGGTCGGCCAGGGATGCCCAACTCCAAGTCCCCCAGGTTTCCTGGGTGCTGACGATGGGGAGGGTGTTCTCAGTGGCCACTCCCAGGCTGTGGAATTCCCTCCCAATGGAGGCCCACCTGGCCCCAGACCTCCCCTCTTTCTGAAGACAGTTTAAGACCTGGCTGTTCCACTGGGCCTTTGGACAGGGAGACAGGTAGGGTGGGTTCGGTTGGGGAGGGGGGGTGTTTATGCCCTTTTAGCATATTTTTTATTTTTTAATGGATTTTAAATTGTATATTATGTGTTTGTTTTATTATTATTGTTGATTGTATGTTTTGTAAACTGCCCCGAGCTGCTCTGTGAGCAGGAGGGTGTGGGGTAGAAAAATAGAGAAATAAATAAATAAATACTTAATATCTTAATGCCTCTTCTTTTGACATTTCATATAGTGACTTTTTACTTGAAAAGTAATAATTGTGTCTTTGTGTTTCCCCACTCATTTCTGTGGTGATTACCATTGCAAACTGACAGTGAAGTTGGTGAACATATATGTTCACCAAGTGGATTAAGAATTTTACAACCTTAGACCACTTTCACACCTTTGGCAGCAGCCGGCCCTATGCAGATTTTGGCTCCAGGAGAGACTGCGAGACTCAAAATGTGTGTGGGGGTGGGGGTGGGTGGCGGTTGTTCTCTGGTGTAAAAGCCCCCCTGACCTGTCTTTGCCATAAAACATCCACAAAGGTACAGAGATGGACTTCTTTGCTCTGTACCTTTGCGGGTGTTTTCCAGCAAAGTCATGGGGAGAGAGGGCTTTTACACTGGCCAAACCCCACGCATATTTTGACTCCCACAATCTCTCCCGGAGCCAAAATCTGCATGGGGCTAGCTGCCAAAAGTGTTTTTGGTTCTACATCTCTTTGCTTATGATGTAGAGGTGAAATGAGAAGCTAAATTGCTGTTTGCAACAAATATTACCTTCTTGGAATTGGGATCGATTTCCTGGCCATTTCTCAATATGATGCAATTTCTTGATTCTTGCAGTACTGCATGATTCTATCCCAAATTACTGAGTTTCTCAGTGCATACCTTTAAGTTACCACTTCCTACAATGCTGAGTGTACTCTTTTACTTTCAGGTTTTTGTCTGTTAGATGGACCACATTTCTGAGAGAGCTTTTCAATGTGCATAAATACGCAGAAAAGTCCCTGATTTGTCTCTGTGAGAAATTGTGGGAGGAAAATCAGGCCTTTATCTCATGGAAAAACAAAGCCGTGCAATTTTGGTGGTGTTCATGTGGGGGATGCAAATCCCAGCTATCCAGCTTTGCATCTCCTGCATGATCGCAGCCAAGGCTGTGTGGTTTTTTTTTTCCACATGATAAAAGCCACACCTGATTTGGCTCTCGCCATTTCTTACGGAGGCAAATTGGGGCTTTTCTGCACTTTTATACACATCAAAGAGCAAGCTGAGTCAATCACTGTGTTTTCAGTCCACCCCTAACCTCTCCAAGTGCATGAACCTCCATTCTAGTGCCTCCAATCAGAGTTTTTGTTCTATGTTTTTCCCTTTACTTTGGCTAATCTGCAACTGGATTGTAGATTAGTAAAGGAATCTGCATACTGTCAATGCATGACAAGAGGTAGAGGAAAAAATGGAATGCACAAATGTGGTATTGCTTTGGTATTAACTCTCAGGATTTGAAATGTTTACTACTTTACCATCCAGGATCCCGGTAAGTGCAATGTCAGTAAATCAAGGAACAAAATTACAATCAAGAAATTGTCTATTACCAAGAGGCTTTCAATTTGACTGAGATGGACCCAATCAGGACCCGGAATTTCAATGATGTACCAGGAAGCCTTCTACAGATGCTGAGGCCCCTTCAAGACTGCCAGTTGGAACCAGATTGGCTGGCGGACACAAGGCAGTCAGCTAGAGAAGGGCTAGGCAAAGCCAACCCTGAAGCAAGAGGAAAAACTCATCTAAAAGGCAGTTGGGAGCATGCATGGTACTGTTCCTTTAAGGGCTGGAGGCCTGAAGGACTAGCCATGTTCTGTGGAACTAGATAAAGAGACGGAAGCCTGAGGAAGCTTTAGTCTAGGAATAGCAGCAGTTCTGAGAGGAGCTCTCTGCTTCTCCAGTCTCTATGCTCTCCAGGGTCCTAAATCAGGCTAGGCTGGGGAGACAGCCTGTCTGTCAGTGACCAACCTCTATGCTGTCCAAGGTCCTGAAGACACTACTGGCCAAGGAGGAACTGTTGACCCTGGTATTGGGGGAGTCTGAACCCAGGAGGGAGCATGCTGCCTGGAAAGCCTTGTAGTGTGAGCCTGGGGCCTTTTGCCTGGTTTCTTGAATGAACTTTGGGGTTTCATTCTGGGTTGTGCTGGAGCCTGGCTGTCTCGCCAGGGACCCCTGAAGATTGTTATGAACTGTATATGGGTGTAAATACTGTATAGTTAATTTCCTATGATTGTGAGACTTTGGGGCCTGTGAATGTTCCTAATTTTTAGAAGGGGCTTAATATTTTAGAGAGGATTTAAATTAAGTGTTGATAAGCTGTCCTCATATCCACTGCCAGATTATATGATTTTCCCTGTGAAGTATTGTTGAAAGCCTGACTAGCACTTTTGTTGTACATTACAGCACAGTCCAGTAGTAATCAGAGACACATTTTCTTTTTAAAAGAACAGGTTAATAGAACTGGAATTCACCAAGTGGAGTTTTGGACAAACACCACCAAGTAAAGGCTATCATATTGTCCACCAAACAATGCGGATTGGTGGGAATTATTGCATGTCATTTCCTTGCTATCAAATTTGTGCAAGAATTAATGAATGTGTGCTTAATTTTGCAGATTTGCATTATTCATCATTAATCAGAGAAGTGTATAATCTTCAGTGTAATCAATGACTATTTACAGAAGGAATCATTACACACTCTTAATTGTGTTTAACTTTTTATACACTTAAATCCCCAGTTTGAATTAATATTTACCTGTAGAAGTCTGTGCCTATTAAGATAATGTTTTCTAGTGCTGCAAATCGGTCCTTGCTTTTCCTCAGGAAACACCAAAGACTGGTGCATTCGGCCTTGATTTCCTGAGTTTTGAAGCTCCAAGGAAGGCCACCTGAATTTTGGAACTTGTAAAATCCTCAGCTGAGTGCAGGGAAGGGGGGCAGAGGGAGGGAGGTGAGTCCCAGAAGCCAGAAATAGGCGCCTGCTCCCTCTTCCCTGGTTTGCACTGACTGGGAAGAGAATAGGCCAGCGGGGGCCAGAGAAGGGGAGTGGGGGCCTAGTGGGGGTGGGGTCAGGGGTGGGGTGGTTGGTTAGGGGAAGTGGGGAGACTATCAGAGGGTCAGAGGTGGGTTACTTACCTTGCAGATGGGTCCCGTGCTGATGCATGGCCTCTTCCTGACTGGTAACATAGTCAACACTCTTTCTTGAGAACAGATGGAGCATTTCAAGGAGCTGGCTTAGGGACAAACTGAACAGTGGATATTTTCCTTGCCAACCTCTGGAACCTTGGATTTTAGGGTTCTTTAATATTTTTCAGGATTCCATTGCACCCAAGGCTGCCTATGAGTGGGCATTCAATGCGTTTCAGGCTTTCAGGTTGGTGAAGGGTTGGGGGGGAACAATTTATGATCCCCCTTCCTTAGGTCATCAGATTCAGTTTCCAACTTTGGGGGTGTGGACTGGTGTTTGGCACAAGAGCAGCCATTTCCTTTTTTGTAACATGCCAGGGCACCCAGAGCTGGGTCAAAGCCCACTTCTAAAGGGACTGATTGATTCTTGGCACAGACAGGAGACTAGTATGGGTGATAACAGGTGCCCGATCACTCTGCGGAAAGCTCCTGGAAAGTTATAGGGAGCCAGTGCAGATTATAGAATACAGGTGTAATGTGCTCATGTTGACCCACCCCTGAAAGGATCCAGGCTGTCACATTCTGCACCAGTTGAAGCTTCTGAACAGTCACCAAGGGCAGCCCCAAGTAGAGTGTATTGCAGTAGCCTAGCCTCAAGGTGATGAAAGCATGGATGATAGTGATCAGATTGGAGTCAGAGAAAAAGGGACACAGCCTCCTCAGCAGGTGGAGTAGGTGACAATTGCTCCTGACCACCAGCACAACCAGATAATCCAGGCACAGCAAGGGGTCCAGAAACACTCCAAGGCTGTGAAGCTGGGTAACCAGAGGGAGGTCAAACCTCCTCAATAACAGGGGTTCCAATCCCCTCCAGCACACAGGATCAGACAATCATCATCACCTCAATCTTATCTGGATTCTGCTTCAATTGGCTCACCCTCATCCAGTCCCCAGCAGCAGCCAGGCATTGGGTAAGCTCCGAGACTGCAGGACCTAGGTCAGATGAAAAAGAGAGGCAGAGTTGGGTGTCATCAGCAAACTGATGGCCTTTACTCCAAACCTCCTGATGACCTCACCCAGCTGCTTCAGGTACAAGAATAAAAGGAAAGACCATATGGAACCTTGTGGGACACCACAGAGGAGGTCCTGGGGGGAAGATGAGCCATCTCCCACCACCACCCGCTGGGACCTCCCCGACAACAATGAATGGATTCTTGCAACAGCAGTCCCATGCAACCTCTGCTAGGGTGTATTGGGTATTACGCATGGATACTAAAATAATTACTTGTTTCAGCTCTAATTAACCCCTCAGTATATGGAGTAAGCCTTATGTAAGATTTTATAGGCAGCCGTAAAGAGAAAAAATGATTTAATACTAATTTTTATTTATACAGTACCTTCCCTGTTCAAACTGCTTTACATTCCATATCTAGTTCATTCTCACAAGAAGCCAGATATATAGATTATTATTATACCCATTTTACAGATCAGGAACTAAAGCTGAGAGTGGTTTTCCCAATGTCACCCAGCGAGTTTGTTGCTAAGATGGGACTTAAATGTTGGTCTCCCAGGTGCAAGCTCAACAATTAATTTATCCACTGGACTACACTTGTTGACTATATTATGGCATATGAGAAAGATATTGTCACTTTTACCAAAGAACGCATATATTTCCTATATTGGCACCAAGTTAACACTTCTTATTCATTAGGGATATGCTAACAGAAACGAGTGTGGAAATTCTGTTCGGTTCAAAAATCGAGTTCGGTTCGGAAGTTTGGTTCGGTCAACCAAACTGGTTGAGTTCGGTCAAATTCCAAACTTCCGAACCAAGTCCATACATTCAAAAATGGTGTTTTAAGCTATTTTTGGTCTTCTGAACTGGCTCGGATTCTACCGAACAGTTCGGTCAAATTCAAGTTCGGTTTGGAAGTTCGGTTGGGTCGATTGAACTAGTCGAATTCGGTCCGTACTCTGAACTTCTGAACCGCATTCTCACATCCCTATTATTTATTGGTTCAAAAGACTGGATGTTCTCTCCCTTTTTATAATTTGAAAATGCAACCTTCAAACTGATGTGAAAATGAATAGTTATTACTAAACAAAACCATTAGTTACTGTTTTATATGAATATTACTTGCGTTATTGAAAATCTAACTTAATCTTTCTCAATTTTCAGGTCTGTAGAACCCACCTCTTTGGGTGAAAACAGACATGATGGGGTATTTTCAGACGTTACGAGATCACAGTGAACCACGGTGAATACCCAACTGTGGTCAATGTGCCTCGAACGTCTGTTTGGTGGCCGCCACATGTTCGCCACGGTCAATACCCACATGGGGTCAATTTGAACCACACTTCCCGGGCTAGCCGGG
>QEPC01010736.1:1910-13838 GCA_003113815.1 Sphenodon punctatus
AGGGATAGAACTGGATACAGTGGCTGGGGAGTCTCAACTGCCCCAGGACAAATTGACCGACATCAGGAACAAAATCATGGGGTGCATCCAGGCCCGTAAGGTAATGGTTTGTCAACTCCAGTCGCTGGTGGGCAGCTTAAATTTTGCATGCAGGGTGGTGGCCCCAGGGAGGGCATTTTTGTCGTGCCTATATGCAAAGTTAGCCAGCTGCCTGCAGCCCCACCACCACGTCAGGGTCACGAGAGAGATGAGGGAGGATTTGAAGACCTGGGCCTCGTTCTTGGCAGAGTTCAACGGGGTGAGCCTGTGGAGGGAAGAGCTTCTAGTAGAGGTGGAACTACAAGTCCACTCTGATGCAGCTGGTGGTATAGGCTTTGGTGTGATATTTAGGGACAGGTGGTGCTGTGCCCCATGGCCCCCGGAGTGGGAAACGGAGGGTGTGACCAGGAATCTGACATTCCTTGAACTTTACCCCATTGTACTGGCTGTACATCTATGGACATCAGATTTTGCCAACCACAACGTGCGGTTGACAACCAAGCGGTGGTTCATATCATTAACACACAGTCTTCGCGTTCCCCACGGGTCATAGGGTTGGTCAGGGCTTTCGTGCTTACTTGCTTGAGACATAATATCTTATTTCAGGCCAGGCACATCCCAGGTGTTAATAACACTGTGGTTGACGCCATATCTCGATTCCAGATGGAGCGGTTTCATACGCTCGCACCTGGAGCCAGACGGGACCCAGAACCTTTACCCCAATGGGTGTGGAAGCTTGGGTCTTAGAGCTCTTCCGCACCGTGCAGGGATCCTTGGCACCACGGACCAGGGCCGCCTACAAGAGGGCCTTCAAGAAGTTTCAGAGTTATTGGTTATCGCAGGGTTGGGGTCTGGGTTTCCCCATTCCAGAAGCGTAGTTACTCCAGTTTATGATCAGCATCAGGCGACAAGGGGTAGCAGTAGGCACAATTGGGGTAAAAGTGGCAGCATTAGTGTTTATGAGTCGGTTGGCAGGACACCCCTCACTAGACTGGTTTTTTTTTTGCTAGGCGCGCAATGGAGTGCTGGGCATGGACCAGGGGACCCTCCTGGACACGAGAACACCCATTACCCCACAGATGTTGGTGGGCATGTGTGGGGCCCTTCCTTCCATCTGCCCCGATGAGTATGAGGTTAAATTGTTCACTGCAGCATTCACGGTGGCGTTCTTTGTGGCGTTCCGGGTCAGCGAGCTTGTAGCTAACTCAGCAAAGAACAGGTCAGATACAGCATTGGCCAGCAGAGATGTAAAACTGGGCGTTCAGGACGTGGCAGTACATTTGCGCCACTCAAAGACCGACCAGCGGGGAAGGGGAGTCACCGTGCAACTGGCGCAGATGAGGTCCCCAGGGTTGTGTCCAGTGAGAGCGCTCCTTCAGTATTTAGCAGTACACTCGGCAGTCCCTGGGCTGTTATTCCGCCACAAGAATGGAGCCTTCCTCACCAGATACCAGCTTACAGTGGTAATGTGCGCCACATTGGCAGCCCTTAATGTCCCTGCTGGGTCGTTCGGAACCCGCTCCTTCAGGATAGGAGCGGCTAGTTTTGCGGCAACAGTCGGCTTACCAGAACAGGAGATACGTGCCATAGGCAGGTTGCGTGGCTGGGCTTACCGGGGTGTCAGCCCCCCCCCCAGAGAGTCACCTTTGTCTGTTTCCCCAGGTCATGGTCGGCACCAGAGAAACTCGGTTTGGATCGTGGGCCACAGTTTGGTGCGCTGGGCCGCCAAGGCAGCTGAGAGATCACACTGGGGAATGCAACTGGGGTTGTCCGCCTATGCCCGGATCGGGTGGATGGGGGCGGGGTGGTATGAGGTGAAAGCACTTGATCCCTACGCTGAGAAGAGAGATGTCAGGGGGCCGCCCAGATATCCTGGTAATTCACCTGGGCGAAAACGACCTGGTCCAGGTGAAGGGAGTACAGATGTTGAAGGAGATTAGAAGTGATATTTGGGCAGTCAAGGACATGTCCCCGGGGATAACCATAGTCTGGTCCGACTTAGTGGAACGGGTGTCCTGGGGTGTCGGGGTTTTGCCACGCAAAATTGCTAGAACGAGAAAAACTATCAACAGAGAGAGAGGTCGGTGGTGGAGAGGGTTGGGTGGCATTACAGTCATGACATCTCACACTGGAAGCCGGAGCTATTCAGGGTTGATGGGGTGCACTTGTCCCCATTAGGGAACGATCGATACCTCCTAGCAGTGAAGGAGAAGCTGCAAGAAATGTTGATGGTAGGTGGGGGTCGAGCCCATCCGGTATGGACCGACGGACCCTTGGTGGCAGGGGTCCAGCGCCTGAGTAGGTTAGGTTAGGAATTAATAGGGGCCTCTCCATATGAGATAGGGGGTGACGTTCAATGCAATAGCAGGGTACGGCAAGCGGTGGAGTCAACCCCCTGGGAGAAGTGACCGCGAGAGCAGTAGGGATATGCACTGTCCCCAGCTTGAGGGCACCATCCTCCTTCCCCGGCTCAGAATGAGTCTTGTCCCCTTCCCCATAGCTTGTTAAAAGGGACGAGGAGACGTTGATACTGTTGTTTAGGGTTGGCACAGGATGGTATATCTGGTCAACCTCTGAGTTATAGGTTTTGGTGTTAAAGAGACGCTGGACCCAGTTCACATAAGTGATTGCCCCCACCATTCTAATCTGAATTTGATCGTTAATCTGATTAAAGAGTGCGCCTATTTTAGCCCCATTACTTTGGTGTCGTGTCTCATTTGGGGGGGTGCGTCGACAAGTTCCTTGGTTAGGGGTAATCTCTGATTACAAAAACCAAAGTCTTTTATGGGCATCTTTCTGGTGCAAATGATCAGGGAAAGTTTTTTTTAAAAAAATAAAAAATATATATACAGTATTTGGAGCAAATTAGCTTAAAATTTCACATTTCAAGGGGAATTGGACATGTACCTGAGTTCTCGCATCCTCATGAATGTCGCATCCCTTGTCTTTCCCTCTGTTCCCCCTTCCCTGTCTCCCCTCCCCCTGTCTTTAGATTGTAAGCTCTCGGGCAGGGACCGTGTCTATCTTGTTTTTTGTAAAGTGCCAGGTACATCGCTGGTGCTATATAAATGCTTATAATAATAATAATAATTAATAATTAATAATTGTGCTACTAATTGTGCCATGTGGATAGCCATTATGGTAAAAAGCTCAGCACCACACATAAGCACAATGCAGGAACAAACAGAAGTAAATGGGAGCTAATGCAGGGTTTAACAATGACTAGATCAGAGATAAGGAACTCCTGGCCCGTGGGCCAAATCTGGCCAGTGGCTGGCTTTTATCTGGCCACAACAACAAAGTGCACAGAACACAAACGGCTTTGTGTTCTGTGCACTTTGTTGGTTGTGGTATTATTGTGGAGCTTTTCCCCTGTGTTTTTGTTCTCGGCTTTTATCTGTCCAATCCATCCCTACAGTCAGACACTGAAGGAGCAAGTTTGAGGGAAGGGAGCAGAGATGAGGACATACATTCAAAGATAGGGGATGTCTATGGTACAGACCCCTGTAGACCTTTCCCCCTTTTCTCCTATCCTTAGCACATGCCTTTAAATGCCCTCTGGGCTCTGGCTCCCCCACAACTCCTATACTGCCTGCTGAGAGGGGACAGTCTTCCCACCCCTGCTATACATCACCGTTCTAAGCTAAGTGAAATAAGAGAGAATGGAACACGTTTTATCTGACTGTAGTGGGTCTGTTTGTGCCTATTTGAGAATGCTGGTCAGTGTGCAGGGGTCTGCATGGGTCGAACTAAATAACTTTCAAACACTTTAAGTTAAACCAATAGTTGTTTGTGTAGAGACAAATTTAACCCACTGAAGCTTCCTGAACAACAGACTGTGAGAAGAGAGAGGAAAACATGAAGTAACTAAAAAATTAGGTTAGATTCAGCATGTGTGACAGATGTTAGTCATGTCACTTGATGCACTATTAGAAAGTGCTCCGGTACTGACAATAAGGTTTTAGAGAAGAACTGGTATAGAACAGTGTAGAATGTATATTTAAATTTGTTCTAATCTACCTAAAGACTGCCTGTAATCCAGCAATCAATCCACAGGGGTGGAATGTTTCCAAAAAATGTAACTAAAGTTATATTTTGCATGCAAATTTTAACCTGTGTGGTATCTGCTGTTGTACATTGCTGTAGTTCCCTGTAAAATTGCTGTAGTTTCTTGTCTAAGCACATTCTAACTGGTTTAGAGGAAGCATGTTTGGTTATGATACATCAGTGGGGGGATGGAGAGAAGCTTTTCACTTTTTTTTTGCCCTGTTAATCACAATCAAAACAAGCGTGTCAACTAAAGCCCTCTTCGTTAATGCTGCTCTGTTTGTTCAGGAAGCAAGAATCTGTCAGTGGCAAAGTGATATAATTGATGATAATGCAAAGGAATGCTCTGCTTATGAAGCCCCAGACTGTGCGCTCTGTGTTACAGGCCTCTCAGGGTTCAGAGAATTAGCATAAAAGGAGAGCCTATTTTATGAAAACACGAGGTTTCCATTTAAGGTCTAATTATCTAACCAAAGACCATCTGGAGGAGAATTGGATTGTGTTGGACTGGTTCATAGAATGGGCTCTGAACCAGTTAATCTGATTTGTCTGCACCCTTTATTTCTCCTCTCTTTCTTTTAGATTAGTAATAATTGTGAAAGATGCTGGTTTAACAATTCTCTATCCACAGCACACCTAACAAGATATAACAACTGTAAACCTCACCATGCCATTTTCAGTTCTCTCTCTCTGTGGTGTGTGTGTGTGTGTGTGTGTGTGTGTGTTTGTGTGTGTGTGTGCCCGGGCATGTGGCCGTGCATTGTGCCCCGTTGCGGGACTGCTGTGTGAGCCGGTTGTCAGTCTGTTCTCCCTCTTCCCCCCTCCCTTCCCGTTTCCCTTGTGTGGGTGTTCCCTTTTGTGCCTTGTGGCTTCGTTTGCCCTCACGCGGCCATGTCTGTGTCCCGCCCCTGCCCGGTGCCTTGTGGGGGTTTAGCGCCCGCCGGGGGTTCGGCTGCACGTCTGTTGTGCTTCCACGGCCCGCGATGGTGTGGCCCGGTTCCGGCCCGTGGTCCCATTCCCGGCACGTCTGTTTGGGTCGTTTTCCAACCCCCGGGTGTGGTTGCGCTGTTCCCCCCCCCTGGTGGTTCGCTGTGGTGAACCGGCCGCCCGTAACATCTGAAAGTACCCTTTGTTGGTGCTGGCCGTGGAAAGCTCACGTCCATTCCTCTGCATGGGGCCCATATCCTGGAGTCCGAGCACACTTCTTTACCTCCTTAGGGACACAGTTCAAATTGCAAAACAGCAAACCTTAGTAATCTAATGGTGAGACATCTTCTTTAGAAAATCTATTCTCATGGGTTCTAATCTCCTACTGCTTTTGTAGAGTAAGACAGAAAAAGCACGTACCTTTCGAAGAGTTTGTTGGTGCTGGCCATGGAAGGCTCAAGTCCATTCTCTATCCTGGAGTCCGACTAACCTGCTTTGCCTACTTAGGGATAAAATTGAAGTTACCAAACAGAAGGGCTCAGTGGTCTAGTGGTAAGGTTCTTTCATTAGGGAACCCATTATCAAAGGTTGTAATCGCATATTCTACTGCTGTCATCAAGAAGGAGAGAAAAAGCATGTACCTTTAGAAAATTTTCTTCCTGCTGGCCGTGGAAGTCTCGTGTCCATTCCTCTAAATTGGGCCCCTATCCTGGAGTCCGAGGTCCCTTCTTTACCTCCTTAGGGACAACTCTAAATTTTAAAAGAGCAGCTTGCAGTAGTTTGGTGGTGTGGCTCTTTCCTTAGGAAGCCCGTGGTCAAGTGTTCTAAACTCATGTTCCTGCTGGCCATGGAAGGCTCACGTCCATTCTTCTGCATGGGGCCCCTATCCTGGATTGCGATCACCCTGCTTTGCCTACTTAGGGATAGAAATTAAAATTACCAGTCAGAAGGGCTCAGTGGTCTAGTGGTAAGACTTTTTCCTTAGGAAACCCATTATAAACGGTTGTAGTCACATATTCTACTGCTGTCATCAGGAAGGAGAGAAAAAGCATGTACCTTTAGAAACTTTTGTTCCTGCTGGCCATGGAAGGCTCGCGTCCATTCCGCTGCATCGGGCCCCTATCCTGGAGTCCGAGGACCCTTCTTTACCTCCTTAGGGACAACTCTAAATTCAAAAACAGCAGCTGTCAGTAAATTAGTGGTGAGACCTTTTCCTCAGAAAACCCATTGTCATGGGTTCTAATCTCTTTTTCTACTGCTTTCTTAGAGTAAGATAGAAAAAGGGCGTACCTTTCGAAGATTTTGTTGGTGCTGGCTGTGGAACGCTCGCGTCCGTTCCTCTGCATGGGGCCCCTATCCTGGAGTCTGAGCAACCTTCTTTAGCTCCTTAGAGACAAAGTTCAAATTGATATACAACAAAGCTCAGTAATCTCACGGTGAGACATCTTCCATAGAAAACCTATTGTCGTGGTTTCTAATCTCCTACTGCTTCCATAGACTAAGAGAGAAAAAGGACGTACATTTCGAAGATTTTGTTGGTGCTGGCCGTGGAAGAGTGGCATCCATTCCTCTGCATGGGGCCCCTTTCCTGGAGTCTGAACACCCTTCTTTAACTCCTTAGGGATAGAAATTGACGTAACCAGTCATCAGGGCCGAGAACTCATCCTTCCAGATGACAGCATTAGAACATGGGATTAGAACCCTTGACCATGGATTTCCTAAGAAAAAGAGCCTTATCACTTGAGTTCTCAGCCCTGATGACCGGTAGCTTAAATTTCTGTCCCTAAGGAGTTAAATAAGGGTGCTCGGACTCCAGGATAGGGACCCCATGAAGAGGAATTGATGTCAGCCTTCCACAGCCAGCACCAACAAAGTCTTTGAAAGGTATGTCCTTTTACTCTCTTACTCTATGTAAGCAGTAGAAGATTAGAACCCATGACATAGGTTTTCTAAGGAAGATGTCTCACCATTAGATCACTGAGCTTTGTTGTTTATCAATTTGAACTCGATCCCTAAGGAGGTAAATAAGGGTGATCAGACTCCAGGCTAGGGGCCCCATGCAGAGGAACGTACGCGAACGTTCCACAGCCAGCACCAACAAAATCTTCGAAAGGTACGTCCTTTTTCTGTCTTACTCTAAGAAAGCAATAAAAAAAGAGATTAGAACCCATGACAATGGGTTTTCTGAGGAAATAGTCTCACCACTAAATTACTGACAGCTGCTGTTTTTGAATTTAGAGTTGTGCTAGGAGGTAAAGAAGGGTCCTCAGACTCCAGGATAGGGGCCCGATGCAGAAGAATGGATGTTAGCCTTCCACGGCCAATAGGAACAGAATTTTCTAAAGGCAGAGGCTTTTTCTTTCTTTCTTGATGACAGCAGTAGAACAGGGAATTAGAACCCTTGATCATTGGTTTTTTCAGAAAACAGCCTTACCACTAGACTACTGAGCGCTGCTGACTGGTAACGTCAATTTCTATCCCTAAGTAGGTACAGCAGGGTGCTCGGACGCCAAGATAGAAGCCTGATGCAGAGGAATGAACGCAAGACTTCTATAGCCAGCAAGAACAAAATTTTAGAAAGGTACATGCTTTTTTTCTTCTTCTGCATGATAGCAGTAGAATATGTGATTACAATCCATGATCATGGGTTTCCTAAGGAAAGCACTGTACCATTAGACCACTGAGCCCTTCTGGTTGGTAACTTCAATTTCTATCCCTAAGTAGGCAAAGCAGGGTAGGTGGACTCCAGGATAGGGGCCCGATGCAGAGGAATGGACTCGAGCCTTCCACGGCCAGCACCAACAAAGTCTATGGGCGCAAGGAAAGCTCTCACTAGGGTGCTTGTTGAAAGCGCCCTGGCAAGACGCCTTGGGCCGGGGGCCTGAGGCAGGGAGCTGCACGCATGTGTGCTGGTCCCTGCTTCGCATGATCAAAGAAGAGCATGGATGGCTGCCGCTTCCGCTCCCAGCACCAGGTAAGAATAAGATTCCTATTTCCTTCCTAATCCTATCCTCTTCCCACACCCTCCCCCCCAAGGCTGTTTCCCACCCTGCACCCCTCCCAGGCTGTTTCCCACTGGCAAACAGCCTTGNTGTGTTTCTCTGTGTTTTGAGTTTATACACTATTTGTTTCAATCTTGATGTGCATATAGACTGTGTTTTCCAATGTTAACCCTGGGAATTCCTTGCTGCTGTGTTTTGTCAGTGTTTTGCAAGTGTTTCCCTGTGTTTGAGGTTTATACATTATTTATTTTAAGCTAGATGTGCATGTAGATTGTGTTTTCTTCCATCCCATGTTAACCCTGGGAACTCCTTTGCTGCTGCGTTATGTCATGCCACTGGCCTACCATCCACCTGGCTCCACCTACCATCCCCCTGGCTCTGCCCCCAGGCTCGCCGGCCCCTTCAAACTAAAAACCCACCAGCTGCCCATACTATGAATCCACAGTACCCTCAGGGGTGCTGGCAGGGCTTTTCAGAAGTGGGGTCTTGGATGCACTGCTGGTGGACATGTCCACATGTTAAAAGCTTTTGGAATGAGTTCTGGACATACCTCAATCGGATAGCCCAGACGGACATTCCACAACAATATTTAGTTGGGCATCTTTCCTAAACTAAATATAACAAAAGACAGACTAAGAGTGTATCAACAACCTTGACTTGCTGCAATATACATCATTGTGTGTAATTGGAAATAGACTGTGTGTAATTGGAAATAGACTGTCAAACCATCTATAAAAAAATGGAAAAATAGACTCTGGCTGACTTAAACCATCGAGTGAATCCAGGCTGAACTCAGAATGGAGATCGAGGATTTTTACACACTGTAGAACTCTATATGGGAGTTAATTCAACGAGACTTAGACTCAAACGAAAAAAGAATATCACTTTGTTTAACAAAAATTTGAATTAGTTGTAACTTAGTAGATTTGGGTAAATGGGGACCAAAGCTGTAACCGTAGGTTTCCATAAAATATGATGTTTGAGGTGAATGTTATAACTTGAAAAAAATACAATAAATAGATTATTTTTTTAAAAAAGACAATGGGTTTTCGGAGTTAAAAGTCTCACCACTAAATTACTGAGCGCTGCTGTTTTTGAATTTACATTTGTCCCTAAGGAGGTAAAGCAGGGTGCTTGGACCCCAGGACAGGGGTCCCATGCAGAGGAATGGACGCAAACCTTCCACGGCCAGCAGGAAGAAAGTTGTCGAAAGGTACATGCTTTTTCTCTCCTTCTTCATGACAGCAGTAGAATATGAGATTACCACCCATGACCATGCGTTTCCTAAGGAAAAAGCCAGACCAATAGACCACTGAAGCCTGCTGAACAGCAATTTCAATTTCTATCCCTAAGTACGCAAAGCAGGGTAGTCTAACTGCAATATAGGGGCCCCATGCAGAGGACTGGATGTGAGCCTTCCACAGCCAGCACCAACAAAATCTTCAAAAGGTACGTCCTTTTTCTCTCTTACTCTACAAAAGGTGTAGAAAAAGGGATTAGAACCCATGACAATAGGTTTTTTGAGGAAAAATTCTCACCACTAGATTACTGACTGCTGCTGTTTTTGAATTGAGAGTTTTCACTAAGGAGGTAAAGAAGGGTCTTCAGACTCCAGGATAGGGGCCCGATGCAGAGGAATGGAGGCGACCCTTCCATGGCCAGCAGGAATAAAATCTTCTAAAGGTACAGTTTTTCTCAATGACAGCAGTAAAACATGGGATTAGGACCCATGTCCATGGGTTTCCTAAGGAATGCACCATAACACTAGGCCACTGAAACCTGCTGATGTGGAGTTTCAATTTCTATCCCTAAGTAGGCAAAGCAGGGTGGTCCTACTCCAGGATAGGGGCCCCATGCAGAGGAATGGATATGAGCCTTCCACGGCCAGCACGAACAAAGTCTTCAAAAGGTACATCCTTTTTCTGTCTTAATCCATGAAAGCAGCAGGAGATTAGAACCTATGAAAATAGATAGGAAGATGTTTCATCATTAAATCACTGAGCGTTGCTGTTTATCAATTTGAATTTTGTCCCTAAGGAGGTAAAGAAGGGTGCTTGGACTCCAGGACAGGGGTCCCATGCAGAGGAATGGACGCGAACCTTCCACGGCCAGCAGGAAGAAAATTTTCTAAAGGTACAGATTTTTTCTTGTTGACAGCAGTAGAATATGGGAGTAGAACCTGTCTCTTATACACATCTAGATGTGTATAAGAGACAGGGAAAGCACCATACCACTAGACCACTGAAAGCTACTGCTCAATAATTTCAATTTCTATCCATAAGTAGGCAAAGCAGGGTGGTCCATCTCCAGGACAGGGGCCCCATGCAGAGGAATGGACATGAGTCTTCTACAGCCAGCACCAACAAAGTCTTCAAAAGGTACGTCCTTTTTCTGTCTTACTCTACAAAAGCAGTAGGAGATTAGAATTCATGAAAATAAGTTTTGTAAGGAAGATGTTTCACTATTAGATCACTGAGCTTTGTTGTTTATCATTTTGAACTCTGTCCCTAAGGAGCTAAAGAAGGGTGTTCGGACTCCAGGCTCGGGGCCCCATGCAGAGGAATGGATGTGAACCTTCCACGGCCAGCACCAACAAAATCTTCGAAAGGTACGTCCTTTTTCTGTCTTATTCTACGAAAGCAGTAGAAAAAGGGGTTAGAACCCATGACAATGGGTTTTCTGAGGAAAATGTCTCACCACTAGATTACTGAGCACTGCTGTTTTTGAATATACATTTGTCCCTAAGGAGGTAAAGAAAGGTGCTCAGAATCCACGATAGGGGTCCAATGCAGAGGACTGGACGGGAGCCTTCCACAGCCAGCACCAACAAAATGTTTGAAAGGTATGTCCTTTTTCTATAGCGTTCGGTCTGTTTATTCGGACCCAGGGAGCATTTACCCTCATGACCACTAGGAGGCACCACAGACTTTCTACTGGGCATGAGTAGGGAGAGCGCGCCCTCGCTTCCTCAGTCGAAAGTCTGCCTCTGAACTGTTAGGTAGTGCGCGCGGGTGGTCTGCCCCCTTTGAGAATTTCAAGCTCCCTTATTCTCCCTCTGAGGATTGGGGGCTAGTTGTTTGTTTGTTAGGATCTCTGTTCTTGCCTATTAGGCGCATTTCAAGCTAGGCACTTGAATCGGGCTGCTCTTCTTGCTCCGCTGACAGCCTCCGGGTACGGCCCGGGGTCCCAGCTAGCAGCGTTCGGCACCAGCAGGGTATGCACGACCATAATTTCAAGCGGAAATGGCAGAAACCGCCAAGATCCACAGAACCGCCACCCAGCGAAACGCAAAAGAAATGCTGGCCTGAAAAACGAAACCGCAAGGGAGCACCAGGCCCAAGTTAACCCTCAAAGTTTCGGGGAAGGTTTCTTTTGTTTTTCAGTTCCAGTTCATCAGCTGTGATACTGCTGGGGAAGCGAGGGCGCGCTCTCCCTACGCATGCCCAGTAGAAAGCCTGTGCTGCCTCCTCGTGGTCATGAGGGAGAATGCTCCCTGGGTCCGAATAAACTCCATGGAAGGCTACAGAAGGGCAATTCACAGGTAAGAATCCCAATTGCCCTTTCTCTCTTACTCTACGAAAGCTGTGGAAAAAGGGATTAGAACCCATGACAATGTGTTTTCTGACGAAAAACTCTCACCACTAGATTACTGACCGCTGCTGTTTTTGAATTTAGAGTTGTCCCTAAGGAGGTAAAGAAGGTTCCTCGGACTCCAGGATACGGGCCCGATGCAGAGGAATGGACGCAAACCTTCCACGGCCAGCAGGAACAAAATTTTCTAAAGGTACAGATTTTTTCTTGATGACAGCAGTAGACCATCGGTTTCTTACGGACAGCATAGTACCACTAGACCACTGAAACCTGCTGATCAGTAATTTCAATTTCTATCCCTAAGTAGGCAAAACAGGGTGGT
>QEPC01010748.1:35395-49493 GCA_003113815.1 Sphenodon punctatus
GTCCTCACAGCCTCAACATAGGACCGCAAATGGGCCCTATGGAGAAGACGGTCGGAGTCAGATCGAGTCCGACGCCAGCGTCGCTCTAGCCTCCTGCCTACACGCTTCATACACCGCAGCCCCTCAGTAAACCAAGGGGTCCTGCGGTGACGAGACCAAGGCGTCTCTTTGAGCGCTTAAGCCTGGTGTGACCACTTGTAAATGTGCTCCCAGCTAGAGGTGTGTGCCACATGGGCTCCTACTCGAGCCACAGTTTTGGCCATGATTCTTTCCCCGGTCCAGTGGAGCTGGGCTCTTCCGAATCTCAGCCTACACTCCATAAGGGGCAGGACTATATTAGAAAAGGGGTTGGGTAAGGTATTAGTCTGCCCCTTTCTTAATGTGGCTATGTCCCCTAAGAAGCACCATAACGTCACAGTGCTTTGTAGGGGGCAGCATCCAGTGTCCATTATAAAGCATGAACATTCTCTTGCTTATAAAATTGACACCATTTATCCTGTTTTCTGAGGTTTGGAAGGGAGAGTCACTTGGGTGCAGGGTACAACCTGTTCAAATTTCATGCACATCATACAAGAGATTAAAAAAAAAAAGTTATAGCAGTTGAAAAGTTCAGTGAAGAAAATGTTTTTACCTCCGGGTTCAAAATGATTTTTTGGGGAGATGTGTGTCAGTACTTAACCTACAGAAGAGGAGGATTGGGGCAGAAAAACTGAGGCAAAGTGTGGGTGCATGGAGCCCAAGTTGGAAGTAAGCACAATATGCAAGACTACAATGTCTTTACTGCTAAAATGGCATGGAAGTTAAGGCTGTCCTGTTCTCCCAAACACACCTGTTTTCTAGCTTCTGTCTTGTCAATGGCCCAGAACAGGAGAAGGAAGAACACTGAGGAGAAAGAGGAACCAGGTGATGAGAATGGCTTGAAGGCAGGAAGGTGTGCAACTCAGTGAGGATCAAAGGGAAGGGACGTAATATGACTGGAAAACTTAATAAGCAAGGGATGAACAAGACACCAGCAATGGAGGGGGGAAATAAGCACAGTGCAGACTAAGGGGAGCAGGTGCAGGGAGCCAGGGATACAACACTCATGAAGCTAGGGGGAGGAAACAAAGATACAGGGGAGGCTGGTCATAGGGATTCTGGGGTCACTGCCCCCCTTGGGCCACCATGCTTCCTTACTCCTCCCAGCTACCCACACACTCCAGAAAAACCTTATTGGGGGCTGCCAATAAATACCAAGAACTACTGCTGCACTCTCTGACTGAAGTGCAACAGGCAGGCAGGATCTGTTAGTCAGTTACTGGCTGAGTCAGTGAAGCCTGTCTGGCACCACTCCCTGCCTGTCCTAGTGGGCTGGCCAGAGAGTCTCAGGAGGGAGGCGGAGCTCTTGGGAGCATTGGGGCTTTCTTTACAGTGACCCACCAAAACAGAGGCACTGGGTTCTACTGAAACTCTAGCCTGTGAAATTTAATGGTCAAGGAGGGCTCCTGTTAAAGAGCCCCACCTAGGCACTGGAGGGGAGGGGACTGGGAGGATCCAGGAAGCACGAAGCCTGCTGTTTTTGCCTGAGGTTCAGTAGTTCCTCGGCCTCTCAGAGAGCTCTTCTGCCTGCTGCTGCTGCTGCTGGTGGTGTTTGAGGACCCTTGGGGTGGGGAGATCTGAATGGGGAGAGTGGGAGACAGGGGGGCATGACTGGAGATATGAGAATGGGGACCTGAGGGGGGAGCATGGGGATTCTGGTGTCCTGTTTGTTTCTGGCATTTTGAACATTTTACAAAATATGGGGTGGTTGAAAGATTTCCTTTGCTTATGATTTGGCCCAGACCTCCCAGGCAGTAGGGAAATTACTGCATTTCTCCATCTTGTGAGCTGGAAAGGGAATACCTCTATCCTGTGAGCTGGGCATTGCCAGTGCTGCATTTTGTAAACAAGCATCAAAGAGCATTAATGAACAGTTTTCTGATTGGTTTGAAAGTAATTGTATTAGCTGAACAGTATATGCTATAACAACATTTACCTACTTCTGTACGGTGGTGTCCATGCAAGTCAAACCTGGATAATTTGCATTTTTTTGTTTCTTGTGTGTGTGATTTGGTGCTTGAGAAAGTTGATCTTTGAATGTTTAAATTGGTTGGGATATTTTGTTGGACTCATAGTGAAAAAATGTCACAGACAAAATATAGAAGCTTTTCCAATGAATTTATTTGGTGACAGTTTGATGACTAAGGACACTTTAAAATACTTGCTGATTTTGCACACAGCCTTGTGTGGTTTTAGTGTTTGGGAAGAAGGAAATAGCCACATTAACCGCTTTGAATTTTGCCCCACCTCCCCCCGTCCTCTACGTGGAATTTGGGATCTTACAGATTTTTCCACGTATTTCTTTCTTTTCTTTTTTTGGTCTTCACTGTTTTCTGTTTTGTAGGAGCTTTCTGTTTGTAGGAAGGACTGAAAGTGCTGTATCAGAGATGGGGAATCTTTTCCCTCTCAGGAACCAATTGCTGCATTTATGGTGTATATGTTAGGATTTCACATAATCCTGTTGTGCATAATCCTGTTGTGTGCTTGCTGTATCCTTCTGTGCATATTCTATTTCACTGACCATGATAATGTAAGTGTGCAATTTTAGAACTGGCTCCATCTACCGCTGGGCTGGCCCCACCCACTGCCCCACCAGCGGTCACAGCAAAGATAAGGCAAACAACAAACATGGAAACAATACAACCTGCAGACACAGAGTCACATGGCAAAGCAGGCAGATCAGCATAAACAGTGACACAGCACTAGAAGGAAATGGCTGGTTTACAAACTGACAGAGCAGTGATACACAGAGGACCAAGACAAGCCTCAGTGAGACACACTCAGGACATAAGGGGCAGGAGTACACACAGAAACAGAACAAGCCAAAACAAGATAACACTGAGGATTATACGGAGGAGCGAGGCAGGAATGTGCAGTAGGAGCCAGCCACTTCACAGCAGGGCCACGCTCAGGACTAGGAGGAGAAAAGGGCAGTAGTATACTGACGGGCAAGACAAACCACAGCGAGACAGCAGCAAATATTCTGTATCCAGAGACAGAGTATGGTCACCATGTTGGTCTGAAATGACAGAGACAAAGTGTTTTGAATGATCTCTCTTTTTGGCCCAACTATTGTTGGTGGAAAGAAACAAGCTTTTGGGCCACACAGGGCCCTTCTTCAGGCATGTAGCATAGCCGGTAGATGCAGAGCTAAATTCTACTGGCTATGCTACATGCCTGAGGAAGGATCCTGTGTAGTCCAAGAGCTTGCTTATTTCCAACAACAACAGTTGGTCCAATAAAAGATACCATTTGAACCACTTTGTCTCTCAGAATACTGTTAAGGAGGAATGGGGCAACAAGGCATAGAGTGACTTAATCCACAAGAAGGTAAGCTAAGGGGAGAAATGGGTAGTAGTACATAGAAGGAGCAAGACAAGCCACAAGAAGTCTATGGAGAGGATTGGGGGTAGCGAGACAGAGGGAGTCAAACAATCTATATAGAACAAGCAACACCAAGACTAAGGGAGGAATAAGGGGCAAGGCTAAACAAGAACACAGAGCAATACAACTGGAGCAAGACACACAGGGTGGAACATTGACAGGAACAGATGCACTGCCAGCTTCCTATTGCTCACAGCATGCCTTTATATACACCTGGGAACCAATCAAGCCACACATAAATACAGAAAAGGTAGGGAAATCCATTGCCAGAATAAACCAGGCAGTGGTGCAGGGGGAAAGGACCAGCCCCACCCAATCTGAGGGTTAGGGAGTCTAGACCCGACACTTACGGTGATGTCTATCCATGGAGCAGTCACAGGTGGGGAGAAACTGTATATACAGGCTGTGGCAAAAAGGCTTTTGCCTGCTGCCCTCGCCTCTGGAGAGACCCTAGCAGGACAGTGTTGCATTCCTGATTAGGGTGAGACATGTCCTTCTTTCTCTTGTGAGCACATTGCAACCTAGCCACATTCCTAACAACATTACTGAACCAAGTGACTGGTTTTTCACCACATGGCTGGGCAGAGACTTCCCTGCCTTGGACTGGGTCATAGACCAGGTGACCCCACATGGACCAATCTCAGCAGAGGGGGTTAGGACCTTAGAAGGGACAGACTACTCCTTCTTTGCTCTCTTGCCTCTTCCTGCCTGCTCTGACATCTGCAAGATCTGGGCTTCTGCCAGATCGGAACCAAGGACTGAATACCATGTACGTTATCTGTACATGGAGAACTGAGTTATATGCAGCCAGATTGCCTGCCTGAACCAGTACAGTTTAGGCAGTTGCGGATTCAAAAATGGTCCTTGTACCCCTCAAACTGGACTCTGTGGCTTGCTCAATGACTTACCTTGCTTTCTTACCCTTTTGTGCCTTTTTGTACCTTTTTAACCCTATAAGTAAGGTCTAAGCTTTTTCTGTTCTTAACGCCACTGGGTGTGTGTGTGTTTGCTTGCAAAGAACGCCTCACTTCTCCTGAAAGGCATAGCTACTAAAGAGGGAGAAAGGAATTCCCCTCTGCCTCTTTTAGCCAAGTTAGCTTTTGACCAAGATAAGCACCTCTGGGTTGCTCCAAGGGTTCTGCCTCCTGGAAGGGGGAGAACACCAGATAAAGGGCACTAGGATGTCTTGGGAAGCTGTAGGCTTATACATTTCTGGGGTTTACATATGCTGGGTTGTGTGGATCCCCTTTGATTTCTGGAACCCAGGTGGTGGCAGCAAAACTAGGTTTTTCTGGGTTTTGCCAGCTGTGGGGGACACCAGGTTAGAGATCTGGATGAACACAGTGAGGTGGGTGGCTCAGTTGTATAGCGCCCTCGTGCTGCATTTTGCCACACAGACTACATTGGAGATGGGGCTCAAGCCCATAATATTGGGACAGGGTGGAGCTGCTGTCCCCAGCTTCAATTTTACATCTACCTGCAAAGGAAAAGGATTGGGGATGGAAGATCAAGGCAAAGTGTGGGTTCGTGGATCCCAAGTTGTAAGTGAACACGATATGTGAAATTGTACAACATCTTTACCGCTTACATGACGCACACGTTATTGTGGGAGCCTTAACTTAGAATTTCCATGCTTTTTGTAGCACAATTGAATGTGTAAAGACCTTAACTCCTCTCTTAAATTGAAGGTTTTTTTATCCTAGAATCTATAACTAATACTCCTTGACTTACCATATTTCCTTTTTTCTTGACAACATATGTATGAAACTAATGAAACCTCCAATCACTTTATGATATTCAGCTTGCTGCCTGGAAGCTACGCCTGTACAGAGTATAAAACCTAGTAAATACTTCGGCTTCATCTGGGGATAACACCTAGGCTGTCAGATCTCTTCTCACTGGAACTTTGATAGGAAACAGTAGGTGGTTGTATGCAGAGCTGCCACTTCAATCATGATTCATGCTTAATATGAGCTGCCTGCCGCTCCTGCCACTGCTGTTGCTGCTGCCGGACCTGCCGCTGCTGTTTTCCCAGAGCCGTGCTGCCTGGCCCCCACAGGTACCAACTCCCCCCTCCCCCAATTGTAGGAGGGGGTGGGACCAGGGCGCACGGTCAGGACTTCCGGGCCCAGCACGGTCAAAAGCGGCTTGCTGCCTGGCCTGGGAAGAAGCCACTGGCCACCTTTGCGGCTCACCTGGTGCCGCTGCCTGCTGCTCCTGATGCTGCTGTTGCCGCTACTGGACCTGCCATTGCCATTTCCCCAGAGCTGTGCTGCCTGGCCCCCAGAGGTACCAACTGCCCCCTTCCCCATCTGGAGGAGGGGGGCAAGGCCAGGATGTATGGCCAGGACGTCAAGGCCCAGAGTGGCCAAAAGTGGCCTGCCGCCCGGCGGCAACACAGGCACATGCTGCACCCACCTGTACAGCAGCCTCCCTGCCCGCACTGACCGAGCTGGTGTCGGAGGTGGTCTTGCAGTCCCCCAGGATGATAGTTCTGGAGGACTTCAATATCCATGCTAACACCAGTCTTGGAGGGGCGGAACATGAGTTCATGGTCGCCATGACACCCACGGGCCTGTCTCAGAGAGTAGTGGGCCCCACACATGCTGGAGGGCACACCCTGGACATGATATTTTGCACAAGTCTTGAGACGGGGGATCTGTTGGTGGGGAGGGTGTCAACAGTGCCCTTGTTGTGGACGGATCATTATCTCTTCCGGGCAGATATTCTGGCACATGTCAGCCCCTGGGAGGGTGTGGAACCAGTTACGTTGGTTCGCCCCTGAAGGCTCATGGAACCTGAAAGGTTCCAGATAGCTCATGGGGATGTTTCCTGACCTTGATGGTCGCTCACTCAATGACCTCGTGTCCAGGTGGAATATCATGTTAACAGAGGCCATCGACTGTGTCTCTCCCAGGTGTCTGCTCCCGAATTGCCGACAATGCAGCTCCCCGTGGTATACTGGGGAGCTGCGGTGGATGAAGCAGGAAGGGTGGCGGTTAGAGCGATGGTGGCGTCATTCGTGTACTGAAGTTGACCAGTTGCAGCATAGAGTCTGGTTACGCACCTGTGCCATTGTGGTGTGGACAGCAAAGAGGGTTTTCTTTGCTGCTCTCATTCCATCTGCTAAGTCCCGCCTGGCTGAGCCGTTCCGGGTGGTGAGGGGGCTGGACAGTCCGGCCTTTCTCCTGGACGTAGAACCATCAAATGCTCGCTGTGATTTGTTTGCGGACTTTTTTGCGGATAAAATCACTCAAATTCACCACAGTTTTAATGCGACTTTTTTGGCAGAGAATGGGTCAGAGGCAGTAGAAGTCCTTTCTTGTCCTGTTTTATGGGATGAGTTTCGGGCTGTGTTGCCCTCGGATGTGGGAGATGCTCTTGGGACTGTTTGAGCCACCTATTGTGAATTAGATCCATGCCCATCCTGGTTGGTTAAGGCTAGCTGGGAGACGCTGGGGCCGTTGCTGGTGGGGATAGTCAACGCCTCCCTTGGGGAGGGCAGGGTGCCGGGCTGTCTCAAGGGTGTAGTGGTGTGGCCCCTGCTTAAGAAACCATCTCTAGACAGTGACACCCTTGCCAATTATTGGCTAGTCCCTAACCTTCCCTTTTTAGAGAAGGTTACTGAATGGGTAGTGGCTCGGCAGCTTCAGGGGCATTTGGACCACGTTAACTTTCTTGATCCCTCACAGTCGGGCTTTTGCCTGGGTTATGGCACGGAGACTGTGCTTGTGGCCTTGGCCGATGACCTCTCGCGTGAGTTGGACCAAGGTCGTTTGACCCTGTTGATCCTGTTAGATCTCTCGGCTGTATTTGATACCATTGATCATGAATTGTTGGTGACTTGGCTGCGGGACTGGGCAGGGATTGGCAGGACTGTTCTTGAATGGTTCTGCAATTTCCTGGTTGGGAGAACCCAGCGTGTGGTGCTGGGGGAGTTTTCATCTTCCCCCTTCCAGGGCCTCACGTGTTGGGTACCACAGGGTTCCATCTTATCCCCTCTCTTGTTCAATGTGCACATGCAGCCTTTGGGGGAGGTTGTTAGGGAGCATGGAGTGAGATGTCATCAATATGCTGATGACACCCAGCTATCTCTCTCATTTTCCTCCGATTCAGGCCCAGCAGTCTTGGTGCTTACCCGGTGTTTGTCCGCTGTGGGGGATTGGATGAGGGCGAGCTGCCTGAAGCTAAATCCTGAGAAGACGCAGGTGATGGTTGTGGGGAAGGCCGAGGGAGTGGTGGCCCCCATAATTGATGGAGTCCGTCCTTCTCTGGTTTCTCAGGTCTGGAGTCTGGATGTGCTCCTGGACCCACAGCTTTGCCTGGATGCCCACGTGGTGGCTGTGGCAAGGGGGGCATTTTGCCAGTTACATCTGGTGCGTCAGCTTAGGCTGTATGTCTCGGACTCGGATCTGGCCACAGTCATCCATGCTTTTATTACCTTGAGACTGGATTACTGCAACGCGCTCTACATGGGGCTACCCTTGGCGCTGGTTCGGAAGCTGCAGCTGGTTCAGAATTACTTTGTAAAGCACCAGGTACATTGCTTGAGCTATATAAATGCTTCCTAATAATAATAATAATGCGGTAGTCTGTCTCTTGACTGGGACAGGTTGACGCGAGCATATTACACTGGTGCTGGCTGCCGATAAGTTTCTGGGCCCAATTCAAGGTGTTGGTATTGACCTTTTAAAGCCCTAAACAACTTGGGCCTCACCTGTCTGCAGGACCGCCTCACCCTCCGGGGCCTGGATCGGCCCCTGTGTCAGCTGGGAGCGCCCTTCTTGGGGTCCCCCGGGTTTCCCAGGTGTCTACTATGAGGAGGGCATTGCTGTGCCGTGGCTGTGGAACACCTTCCCACTGGAGATTCGCTTGGCTGCCAGCCTCCCCTCTTTTCGTAGACAATGTAAGACCTGGCTGTTCCGCCAGGCCTTTCCCGAGGGAGATGGGGTGGGTAGGTTGGGTTTGGGCAGGTGGGGATGGGGTTTTATATTGTTTTTAATTATAATTACTATTGTTTATTTTAATGTTTAAAATGTTTTTAAGATGTTGTGAGCCGCCCCGAGATGCCTGAGGCAGGAGGGGGCGGCATATAAATTTTGCTATTAAAAATATGGTAGTTGCTCCTACCTCAATGCTTCCCTACCAGAGAGACATTGACATGAGAAGTGTCCTCCTGGGGAGATGAGCTGGAAGGTGATTCCAAACAAACTCAAAAATCGAGTTAGCCACAAAATGTAGTTCCATTCAAAATTCCTGAGCATCCTGCACAAAGAAAAGGGATTAAAAAGACACTAAAAGGCAATGAAATGAGGAATGTCAGGTAACCTTTTAAGAAGGGAGGTACAGCAGAAAAACAGAAAAGGTTGTTGAGGACACACAGGGCTGTTGCGCATCTCTAGCTGCTGTTTCCCATTGCATGATGTTAGGGTAGAAGATAGTACAGGATTAATTTTAAAAATACGACTTGTGGCTGCAAAATGCATCTGGAATAAACCAAATTTTGAGCTGCCAGTCCTAAAACCATTCCTTTTTGCATTGCTTTTTGCACTGTCCTGTTGTCACCAGTTCAACAAAGCATGTAGCAAGAGCCCCCTGTTGCCCTGGAATAGTAGGATGTGTGTGACACTGTGCAGACCAGCAGGTTATCTTAATAACTTGGAGACTGGGAATTGTTGGCTGATCCTAGCCAAGGCTGCTTCCTCCTCAGTGAATAACTGCTGATAACATCATGAGCCAGAATGTGGGATGTGTACAGATGCCACTGCTGCTGTTCTGCTTTCTTAGGAGACCCCCGTGTTTCATATCAGAGGCTTATTATATTGCAATCGGAAGAGAGCAGCAGCTGCTGCTCCACTTAAACCACATTCTGCTGCTTTTTCATGTTAAATCTGCTTAGAAACACCCAATTGCAGTGGCCTTTGCATGTAGGGAGAATGCTGTATATACTGGATGGAGTTTCATGTTTTAGAGCTAAATTCTTAGTTGATGTAAATTTGTGGCACTTTCCTCACTTCAGATGAGCTAGCTGAGTTACCCTTGCTGAGGATCGGGTCCACAGTTAGAATGATGGCAGCCATTCACCCCTCCAGCATTAGGCATGTTGGTCTGAACATAATGCATCTGGAAACGCAGATGCCTTAGGGGACAGTTGTTATAACTGTTTCTGAAGCCATCTTAATTAGCATAGAGTGAGTTAAGATTTTCCTTTGCTCCTGTTTGCATGCACTCTTAATTCATCAGGGTCTCATTGGCACATAGCCAGCACGTAGCACTGACCTTTCTGATCCAGTCGGTTCATTCTGAAAGAGTTAACAATTTCAACCTGTTTTCTGCTGGAATGAAGAAACTGTTTCCTCTGTGTTCTTGTTTTCTATTCTCCTGTTGGCCTACTTCCCTGTGCTTGCATTTTGCATTGCTAATGTCATGAATAAATCAGGACCCAAGGATTTAGAAGGTGGTGCAGCTGTAGCCACTCAGAAAATTGAACCTCCGAGGCTTGCATAGCAGCTCTAACAACCACCAGTGCATGTGTTCATGAAGTCTTCTAATGGCCTGTAACTGGTACCGAAGGAAAACGATTAGTGCTTGTAGAAGTACTATTATCAATAGCGTTTAAGCCCCAGCACTTAGTCTCCCTACCCTCTCCTCCCTCTGCCTTTTGTCTGCGGTGATAATGCTTGCGTTTAAGCTCCGGTGCTGGGAGTGGGTAGTACCTCCCAGACACTGTACGAAAATGATGTATTGCTAATCTTTGCACACAGAACAGGGGAATGTTAATGGAATCGGACCACCTGGTCAAGTGTGCGGCTTCTTCAAAGATAGTGTGGCCGTTGTGTTGGTTCCAAGTGACAGGGAGACAAAGTGGTTTGAATGGTATCTTTTATTGGACCAACTGTTGTTGGTGGAAATAAGCAAGCTTTCGGGCCACACAGGGCCCTCCTCAGGCATGCAGCACCGCCAGTAGAAATATATAAACTGAGCAAAAGTAGAGCAGGTATATATGGGCATGGAATGGGTGGGAGTGGATAGAACAAGATGGAAGGGGGTAAAGAGAGAGAGATGTGTCAGACATTTAAAAACAGCTGTAAAATTATATATTGGTGTAGGAGACAAACTAAGAAACAATAGGTAGTGGTAAATAATACACAGAGTTGGCAAACACATGGGTTGTGGTTATAGTGGGAAATAGCTTATCATGTGAAGGGAATATGCATAGAATTCCTTCTTCAAAGGAAACCTTTGATACCCAGGCAGGCCGCTTATAGCTGGGCTTCATGGCATCCTGAGACAGAATGGTAGAAAGGAGCCTTTGTCTGATTTTTGGCCAGAGATAGAACTTCTGGTTCTAATCCTGGCAATTCTTACATATGTAGCCTTACTGACTCCAAAGGGACCATGTGTGCACAAGGGTCTGCAGGAAGAGGAGCAAGGAGCAGCAGCAAACTTGTTCTGCATAAATGCTGATTACTTTAAAAGGTAGCTTTGTGTATTTCCCCCTAGGAAAGCTCAGCATGGAGCTGGCAACACCTTGTTCCTTTAGAAACACATTTTCCAGCTGTTGATACTGGATCACCCACAGGCAGGTTGGCCAGATATGCAAATTTTAGAAGACACTTATGAGAAATGCAGGTTGCAGGGCTGTGTTGGAACCAATGCAGCCCTGCAACCTGTATTCCTCATAAGAATCCTCTAAAATCTGCATATCTGGCCTCCCTACCCACAGGGTGTGTCACTCAGCAACTGGCTTGCTAAAGATTAGGACTCGGGTCTCTACAGTAAACTCCAGACTATGTGGCTGCTTAATATGTTTCTGAGCCTACTTGTGTAGAAAACAAAATATAATTGGTGAAGTTTTTTAAATAGTTACTGGTCTCTCATGCAAGGTCTGTACTGTGTCTTGCTTCCTCTCTTGTTGAAAAATAGTGGGGTGGGTAGCATGGGGGCTTGGGTGTGATTACCGTCCAGCAGCTGCATACCTTGCTGTGTTGTGCTTCCAGGACAAGGCCCTGATCCTGAAAATAGTTCCACACAACAGTTCCTTAATTTTAAGTGCTTGAATAACTCTGTTAGCGTCAGACCGTTTTTAGATAAGTGGGGCAATTTAGTGGGTTTAAAAATCTGCTTTTAGAAAAGTTGCGCGGGGAGTGTTTAGATGCACTGGAAGTTGCCCAGCTGCCATTAGAACAATTAGTTCTCAACCCAGATTTGTCAAACCTCAATATCAGAGTTTTACAAATCCGATTTTAGCACTAATGTGCGAGCTGCTGTTCTAATGGTGTCCAGGTGACTTCTGGTGCGTTGAAACACTCCCTGCATGACTTTTCTAAAAGCAGATATTTAAACCCTCTAGATTCCCCCCTCATCTAAAAACAGCCTTAGAGTGCAGACGTTAAGTCACATACATGTCGGTTGAATTTAGCTCCAAAGAACTTATCTAAACTTCCAAAAGTGCTTTAATTTGAAGTGCCGTGGTTTTGGGTGCCTAACGTAACACCTGATTGTAGGAGTGGAACAATTGCTATAGACTAACATTGAGCAAGTCATTTTTAAATCTACCTTGTGCCTCAGCCCGATAAAACTGGGATAATTGCATTTCCCTACTTTGCAAAGATGTTGTGAGGGTAAAACCATGAACGATTGTAATGTGCTTGGACAATATAGTGTCGTGGTCTGTACTGAGTAATAGCTAAAATGCTGGAGTTGGGATGCTGGAGATGGGATGAAATCTGACCTCTACCAGACTCTTCCTGTGTGACCGTGGCCAAGTTGTTTAATACTTCTGTGCCTCCAATTTCCATCCTGCCCATGTGCTGCTTTGAAAATTAGCATAACTCTATGGACTATTTGGGGGCTCCACAGAAAGAAGCTTAAGGGTTGGGGGAAGAAAAGATAGGATCCAGATCATAGACCTGTGCTGATCCATTCCCTGCCCTTGAATGCATGCCTTCATTTCAGATTCCCTAATCTCACTCTTTAAACTATTTGTGTCTCCTTCTAAAAGCTAGATTTCTAGCCGCCCCTCTGGATTATTATTTCTATAGCGCAAGTAATGTACCTTGCACTGAGCCCTTGGTGGGATTGCACCAGACATTTTCTCCCAGCCTTTTCCAGATCTTTTTGGAGTTGCAAGGTGCATCGTACGCAGGTCACTGCACATTTCCTTAGGACTCCTCTGTGCCCTGTGCTGAACTAAATTTTCAACAGCTCCTCTGTGATCAACTACTGCTCTTCCTGTGTACAAAGCCCAATGCAAAGAGGGAGGGGAGACGATAAGGAAAAGCACAACCATGTTGACAGCTGTGAAAAACAGATACCCATGAAAGCTGTTTCAGTTCCCCTCCTCCATCTTCCTTTTGTTTCTCCTTTTCCCATTGTGTGTCTCCATCTCTCATTCCTCTTTTCTCCTTCTCTGTCTAGCCACTCTCCCAGATTTTCTGTACGCTCCTCTCCACCCCACTATTGTTAGCTCTTCTCTGATCGGGAAGGATTTTCCCCCTTCATCTGAGATCTGCCTGCTCAGGAAGGAGCGTGCCTGTTGTTGTTATGCAAAGGCAATTGCAAAGGGAGAAAGTTCCATTCCGGAGCATGTGTCATCTGTCTGTTTGTATCTGTTCCACCCAGGTGAAGTGCCATTAAAAAGGGCCCCCATAGTTTTAGTAACTTCTTTTAATACAAAATGTTGGCCAGATCAGTGCTAAGGGACTCCTGATGTGTATTGGTGCTAGGAAGGAAGGGAAAGGAATTTAATCTGTGCTATTTCATCTGATCTTCCCCCATATACATATGTTTGTAGCTGGGTTTATTCTGTATTACTATGGGGTTTGGGGGAGGGTGAGATTACTTTGGGGTAATGCGAGTCTGATTATAATTGCCTTGATATGAAATGGGAGTAACGTCAATGAAGTCAACAGAAGCATATTGCTCTAGGATCTAGAACTGGCCTTACATTTGCCTATATGGTCTTTCTCTGGCTTATTATTCTCTTTGTGCATTGAGATGTATGGATCTGGAGTTTGAATGTCATTATCATCATCATCATCATCAATCATCATCAATTTGTTGTGACCATCGGTCAAAACGATGGGCATTTTTACATACACGTTAAAGTTCCAGATTTTTCAATCTTCTGGGTTTTACAAGTCAACAAGTAAGTTCTGGATTCATTTTTCACACACACTGATGCATTCTTCACACAAACACTGCCCTGAGGCAGCCTAAAGTAGCCACAGCTGTAGATGTGACAGGCTGCCATGGAAACCAAGTGACCACAGCTGCCTAGAGCAAAGCAGTTTACCAGGAAAACCGTTTACACGCACAAGTTCTGGGAGAAGTTCTACGCAGAAGTTCAAAGATCTGGATGTTTAAGATCTGGATGAGTGATTTAGAGACACAGGGTGATTTCAGACGTTACGAGATCACGCTCAACCACAGTGAACCACGCTCAACCCACCCGTGGGGCCAAAGGGCCCTGAACGTCTGAACGGCGCGCGCCAGATATTCATCACGCTCAATACCCACATGGGGTCAGTTTCAACCACGCTTCCCGGGCTAGCCGGGGGAAGGTCCCGGGAAGCGTGGTCAAACGAACCCCCACCGGGAACCAAGGAAAAGTAATGTCTGGATGCCAATCCCC
>QEPC01010748.1:63042-75255 GCA_003113815.1 Sphenodon punctatus
AACCAACACCCACCCCAGGGATCAGTACAGTACCAGTACTACTTACCTGCTGCTGGTGGCTCTGGGTCACTGGTGGTGGCCCGGAGCCCGCACTAGGGGACTTAGGGGAAATTTGTATTTTTTAAAAAATCCAGGCTGGGCAGGGGTGTGTGTGTGTCCCCCCTTCCACCCTGCAGCCTGGACTCAGGGAGGGAAAGTGTTTGGGGTTTTTTGTGTTTTTCTTTTTTACATTGCGGCCATTCATTTGAATGGCCGCAATGTAAAAAAATCCGGCACGGGGGGATCCGGTACCGGACCCAATATACCGGAATAATCGGATATTGCTGGTACACCAAAATACCGGCAGTATCTGATACCGGATGATCCAGGAGTCCCACCCCTACCAATCGGTAGTGACTTTGAGGCGGGCATAGGGGGCAGCCCTGAGGTGGGCATAGAAGGGACATAACTGGGACTTTGGGGATAGCATCCCAGCAATCAGGAGACATAGTTAACACATCCAGGCTGGCCAATTATCATCACAATCGTATCCTGCAGCACATTGACAGAGGACATAAGAGAATTTCTATTTGCTTTTTCCTAAACAGATGCTTCTGACTTCCCAGTAACAAGTGAGGGAGAGATGTTGGGATGGTCACAGCACAGAATAAGTACATGTGGTTGACATTTCTGCTGGCCAATTGGCATCACAAACCGATCTTATACCACAGTGACGCATAAGAGAATCCTTGGCATAGGCTCCTTCTCTGCATATCCTGTGCAGGCATATAAAATTGGGACCCTTTATCACATCTTTCTGATATCGGGCAGAGATGATTGTGAAAGTGTGATATACAGCCCTGCCAAATTTCATGTACACTGGTTGGACTACAAAAATGTTACAGTCAGACATATATTTAGTTAATTGCTTATACCACCAGGACCCTTTATCCAATCCTTCTCAAAGTTGGAAGAGATAGTAAATATAGGTAGGGGTGTAAACGTGCCAAGTTTAATCTACATTCAATGTGAGGCAAAGAAGTTACAGCTAAGAATGTATATGAAGATGTTTGCAAAATAATATAATTCAACTGCTTATAAAATTGAACCCCTTTATCCAATCCTTTTGGAGTTTGGTACACTTAATGCCTTCCATTAGAGGTACAATTCCTCCATGTTTAAGCCAAATATAATGAAAAACAAAAATGTTACAGCTGTAAATGTGTTTTCCATTGAAACAATGGAAAACAAAAACAACAATTTGATATTTATGAAAATGAAAATGACAGATTTAAATAACAAAAACAAAAATGACATGGGCCCCTGGTGCACACCTCTAACTCTCATGTCTCACACACGAGTCCCCACCCCCAACACTCCCCATCTCTCACCTAGGAGAACCCCATCCTTCTCCCATGCCCCCAGTCACCAGGGGGTCATGGCATCCCATATTCCTCCTGTAAAAAATACAAATTTAAGATTATTCTGAACCTTGCCCTCAGCCCCATCCATTCATCCATACACACACAAATGGCCACCAAGCAGCAGTCTGCCAGGAGACCTTTTGTAGAAGTCAGAGGGATGGGGCAGGACTGAGGGGCAGCCCCTGGTGGAAAAAGTCCAGCTCAAATAGCTCCAGCAGCTCCCCTGATTTTGACAACTCTTGGATGATCCTGCATCTCACTGGGGAGGAAGGGAGAGATCCAGCCAGAGATCTTTTGTATCTTTGGGAAGTGCAGGTGGTTGTGAGTTTAAACCTTTTGTGCACTGGCTTTACCTTCTAGTCATCTCACACACACCCTTCCCCCTTTTTAACACCCCTCTCTCCATTCTACAAGGTTAGGAACTACAAACTGCTACCTCATTTTTATAAAATAATCTGAGACATGGGAAGAATAAGGAATAGAAAACTTTTAGTATGGTTGCCCCAAACCTTGTCTGCCTAGACCCACTGCTAATGCTGCAGCAGCATCGTAATGTACTACAAAGTCTTTCTCTAAAAAGCAACTGGCTGTTTGTTCCTCCTGGAGCTCCTGGAGCTGAGCTTTAACAAGGAGACTAGAAGGTCAAGTCTGGTTTATGTGAAGAAATGCCTGTGTGGGAGTTTTAATTTAAAAAAAAAAGTTATATTTTTTGGCAATGGAAAAGTTAGGTAATAGACTATTTAAAATGTGAAATAGATTTACATGGATGAATGCATGTACATTTATGCACGTTAGAGGTGATTTTTATGCATCTGTGCCCATGATCATCATCCTCTCTCTGATCTTGAGTATTACTGCCTTTCATTTCAGAATGCAGGAATTATTTCAGGTACTTGGATCAGGCCAGACTCAGAGTTGTGTTGGAGTGAGGTTAGAACTTGGAGGTCAGAATCCAAGGACAAGTCAAAGTCATGGCCAGGAACAATGCTGGGTCAAGCCAGGGAGACTGAAGCTTAAGAACCAAGCTGAATTGATGCTCAGGATTCAGTAGCAATCCAGCCAGAACTGAGGTGGAAGCTGTGCAGTCCAGGCAATCGGAAGATGGAGGTCCATAAGATGCACAGGTCCAGCCTCCAGTTAGCTGTCATGTTGTTTGGACAACCTTCCTGTCTCTTGTCCTGCTGTTAACCCTAGCAAACAATAGCAGGGCAGGTCAACCAACCAGAAGCCAAGGGTTTGGTAAAGGTAAGGTATATTAGGCCTAGGAGTGACTCCCCAGTGGCAGAGCAACCAAAACAAGTACCTGGACCCCCCAGAGTTCAAGATTGGGTTCAAGACTGGTGAATCTTGAAGATATAATGTGGTCTGCTGCCTGTGACCAGGAAAGCCCTCTAGACCCTACTCTCCTTTAGCTTCTGTGCCTTTCCCCAATCTGTTGTTTCTTTACACATCAGATAAAACAGGAGAGCAGTGTTCACTGCAGCATATTGGCTGAAATCTAAATATGATTTTCCAGAATACCAATGTTTGTTACATAACATTCCTGCTGCTGCCATGGAATTAGCAGAAGCTATGGAACAGCAGCTAATGGAGGGAGGTCTGTGTGTGTGTCTACACATCTCTGCTCATTTTACATAGTATGAAAAACGTTTACAAGTCGGTGTACTCAGGGTTTTACCTGTTGCTCTTTTCATAGCTTGCTCTGTGCTTAGGCAATTTGGCTTTCTGGCCCTTCATTCATTTCAAAATGTATGTGAGCCCTCTATTTACTGTGAGCATGGGACTCCCCCATCCCAACCCCTGTCCTGCTAGCTACTGGGCATCATTCCCAAGGAGGAAGATGATTCTCCATGACTCATTTATCCTTGGTCCCTTTGCTGAGATTGACATGGACGCTGTTACTGTCAATCACAATGTGCACGTTTTTTCAGTGGGAACTGTCCTACCAGCACCCACCAAGCTCCTGTCACACAAGCTCTTGCAGGAGGTATGAGAGCAAGGGTCACTGCCAGCCTGCATCTGGTGAATTAAAAAGTGAAAGTTTGCTATCCCATTAATATCTCTCTTCCTGTATTGCAATAAGAATAAAGCAAAAACAATTCCACTCCCAAGGGCCTAAAACTGTGGAGAAGTGTCGTTAGAGAGTTGGCTTCATACCTGCACTGTCCAGGTGAGACAATGGAAGGAGAAGGTATATAGAGGCACCCCTGATAGCAAAGGGGGATGTAGGGCTTGGTAACAAGCATCCTGGGATACAAGTCCGAAGGAATCATTTTACCCTTCTCCCCTCTCAAGTCATTGGCAGATGGTTTGCCAATTGTGTCTTCCATCGCCATGTGAGAGATGCCTCAGACTGAGAGCAATGTTCAAAGATGTGGCTATAATAGGGAGAGGGGCTGCAGCTGCACTGGAGTCCATAAGCCTATGAGATCCCTGGTGCAGCTATATCCCCTGCCGCTAGGAGGTGGGCCTAGTCCATCTTCTACACCATTCTAACCTAACTATGCCTCTGACGATGGAGTTATGTGGAACTAGTGAAATGTTTTGTGTGCTGCTAACTTTGGCCACTTGTCAATAGGGCAAGCTTTCCCTGTTGGATGCAGTCAAGTGTTTTCAACTGTGAGAAGTGTTATAAGGAGGAAGGAAATCCTTATAAGCAGGGGCCCTGATCTGGGATTGTTACTCACAGGTTGAATCTGTGCATGCCTGGTAAATCATCTTTTTGCCCTGAACGATCTTTTTGCAAAGGACAGGAGCGGAGAGGTAATGCCCCTTGAGCTTCACTTAAGTCAAAGGTAGGGAATCTCCAGCCTGTGAGTGAAATCTGCTCTGCAACTGTTTTTTATTTGGCCCCTTCCTGGATCCAATTCCTGGATCTGATCGGTGAATCCACAGCATTTCTGGGGAATCTTTCCCTGGAGCGCCTGTGCGTCATCTGAATTAGCAGGCCCTGAATGAGACTGTGGAGTTATCCTGGGGAAGCCATTCCTTTTAACTTGTCTTTAGAAAGGCCACATCAAACTGCAATATTAAATATAATAATAATAATATAAATATTTTTTCTCTGAATGCCTTGAAAACTAGGAAAGGCAGGACATAATAAATAAATAAAATAAACAATAATTGTATTATTATTATTATTATTATTTATTATTTATTATTTATTGCAGCTTGTGTCCTTCCTAAAGACAAATAAAAGGAATGGCTTCCCCAGAATAACTCCATGTTCTCATTCAGGGTGTGTTGTTCAAATGATACACAAGCACTCCAGGCCAGGGGAAGATTCCCCAGAAATGCCATGGATCCACCAATCAATTTTCCCCTGTGTGTCATCTGAATAGCAGACCCTGAATGAGAACATGGAGTTATCCTGGGGAAGCCATTCCTCTTACTTGTCTTTAGGAAGGACACATCAAACTACAATAAATAGTAATTATGGATTATTACTGTGTGCTGCTCTGCTTTCCAAGTTCGCAAGGAATCCAGAGATCATTCAGATCAAAAAATAAAATAATTATTGTAGCAGGGTGGCTGGTGCCATCTTTATTTTATGCTGCTGCAGCAGTTTGGAACTTCCCTAACTTTTGACAGCACTGCAAGGAAGTGGCTGGGCTGCCAAGAGGAGGCTGGCATCAGCAGCATGTCCCCGCTTGTGAAACTGACGAGCAATTAGAGCTGACTGGGAAATTGACTAGGCGGGGCTTGGGAAGTACGCCTGCCTAGTCAAAGCAGCTCTGTCAGCCCGGCAGCGGGATGAAAGAGCTGCCCAGGACTAGAGTTGAGCGTATGGGCAGGGCCAGGGTGGAGAGGAGTCCCCGTGATCCACCCTGGTTGGACAGCTGGCTTGGCAGCTAAGTTAAAGGGCTACCGGCAGCACAGCTTATGAGAGGAAGAACCTGCGGGAGGACACGGAGCCTGGAAGAGAACCAGAAGTGCAGCGACCATCTTGGGAGTGAGCAGGGAGGAGTGGCAGCGGAGCCCAGCGAGGAACCTGACTGGCTGGTGTGAGGCCCAGAAGAGGGAGGAGATGCCGGGAGCTGGGGCTGCCCCAAGAACCTCAGGAAGGAGCAGCGCTGGTCAGTGAGCCTGAACTGTGACTTAGCCCAAGGGACTTCAGGGGCTCAGCTGGGTCCGAGCTGCTACTCTGTATAGGAGCAAGGACAGAAGGTCCAGAACACCCCTGATACAGTGCTTAAAGGGCCTAGTGGACCTAGCTGGACATTGACTACCCAGCTGCAGGGACTCTACAATTGGGCCACCTGTGCATGAGGTCTGGCCAGGTACTGGGGAAGGCTGTGCCCAGGAAGGAGCCTCTTGCCTGGCGAAAGCTTCACTGTGAGCCAGGGGTCTGCGGGCCTGGCTAGCATGGACTTTGGGGGTTTGATGTTGCTGTTGCTCCATGTAAGCTGTTGAGAGACTGACCTGGGCCTGCAGGGTGAGGCGGATGAGCCAGCAGCCCAAATACAGAGGAACTGTATGTGTGTCTACTCTCTAATAAAGACTTGAGCTAATTCTTATACTACATGAGTGGACTGCATATTCCCTACTTGAATGACAGCCCGGGGGGGTGACTTACCCCTGGGAACTCCACCATGCTGCTATTATTATTATTATTGTTGTACTTTGATGTGCCCTTCCTAAAGACAAGTAAAAGGAATGGCTTCCCCAGGATTCCTGGGGTTTGGCCTTTCTGCCACCCCACGCTCCACCGACCAGCGGGCCGAGAACTGGTGAGGTTGCAGCTCATCTGCTTACGCGCCCAGCATCCTCAGCTGTCATTGCTTGAGGACATTGCGACTCTCCTGGGGTTTGGCCTTTCTGCCACCCCAAGCTCCACTGACCAGCAGCCTACTTTTCTGCATTTCTTTTCTACTGTATTTTTCCCTCCTATCTTACTCACTAACATGCCTGCCCTATTTTCTCGCCTTTTCTTTCCCTCCTCCCCTTCTCCTCTTCCTGTCCATCTTTTTCTCCCTCTACTTTTCTCCTCCCTGCTTCTTCCTCCCCGCAACCAATCACCACTCTCTAACCTCCCCCATACATCCTTTTCTCCCTTGGCTACCTTCTCACCTTGCTTCCCTTCCACTCCTCCTGTCTCTAGCCTTCCTCGATGCTCCCCTTCTCCCAATCTTATCCCTATTCCTCCTGTCTCTAGCCTACCACGATGCACCCCTTCTCCCAATCTTATCCCTATTCCTTGCCTCCCCCCTCATCAACTACCATTTTTCTGCTCCCTCTGGAACTGTCGCTCATCTATCAGTAAAGCTCCCTATATCCATGATCTTTTCCTCTCTCGCTCCCTCCAGCTCCTTGCCCTTACTGAAACTTGGATCACTCCCTCGGACTCTGTCACGCCTGCTACCCTCTCCTGTGGGGGTCTCTCCTTCTCTCACCAACCCCGCCCTGAAGGACGGGGTGGTGGGGTGGGCCTCCTTCTTGCTAAATCCTGTCAGTTCCAACCAATTTCTCCTCCCCCCTCTCTCTCCTTCCATACCTTTGAGGCTCACTCCGTGCGCCTCTACTCCCCCCTCCATCTACGTGTTGCTGTCATCTACCGTCCCCCTGGTCCTCTCTCTTCCTTTCTTTCTGACTTTGAGTCCTGGCTCACTTTCTTCCTCTCTGTTGATATCCCCACTCTCATCCTTGGTGACTTCAACATTCATGTTGATGACCCATCTCAGCCCTCAGTCTCTCGCTTCCTCTCCCTAGCCTCCTCCTTCAACCTCCACCTTTGGACCAACTCCCCCACCCATACTAATGGCCATTCTCTTGATCTTGTCCTCTCTAGAAACTGCTCTGTCGCTGATCTCTCCTTCGATCCTCATCCTATATCAGACCACTTCCTTGCCTCTTTCAACATTTCCCACTGTCCCCCCTCCTCTTCCCCTTCTCTACGCCCCTTCCGTGACCTTCAAGCTATTGATCCCCTGGACTTTGCCTCCTCTCTCTCTCCCCTTCTTCCTACAGTCTTCTCTTCCTCCTCCCCTGACTCCGCTGTCTCTGCTCTCAACGCCTCTCTCTCCTCCACACTTGACTCCCATGCCCCTCTCTCTTCCCGCCCTGCCTTCTCCCACAACCCCCGTCCTTGGCTCACCCCTAGTATCCGCCACCTCCGTTCTTGCACTCGTGCTGCTGAACGACTCTGGCGCAAATCCCATTCTCACGCTGACTTCCTTCACTTCAAATTCTGTCTCTCCACCCTTACTTCTGCTATCTCCCTTGCTAGACAACACTACTATGCCTCCCGCATTGAGTCCTGTTCTCGGGACCCTCGCCGCCTGTTCTCTACCTTTGACTCCCTCCTCAAGCCTCCCTGTCCTCCCCCTCCTTCTTCCCTTTCTGCTCAGGATCTTGCCTCCTTCTTCACCTCCAAGATAGACAAGATCCGCCTCGACATCGCTTCCCACTCCTCTCTTCCCACTCCCACCCCTCTCCCTCCTCCCCCTCCTTCTCTCATGTCCTCCTTCTCCCCTGCCTCCCTTAAGGAAATCTCCTCTCTGCTCTCCTCCTCCAACCCTTCCACTTGCCCCCTTGATCCCATTCCTTCCCGCCTCCTCACCTCCATTACTCCCACTGTCGCCCCTTCCTTCCTGCACATCATCAACCTCTCCCTCTCTACTGGCTCTTTCCCTTCTGCCTTCAAACATGCCACAGTCTCTCCTATTCTCAAAAAGTCCACTCTTGACCCCTCTGACCCTTCTAGCTATCGTCCTGTCTCACTCCTTCCTTTTGCTTCCAAGCTGCTTGAACGTGTTGTCTACTCCCGCTGCCTTGACTTCCTATCCTCCAACTCCTCCCTTGACCCCCTCCAATCTGGCTTCCGCCCCCTTCATTCTACTGAAACTGCTCTCGCTAAGATCACCAACGATCTTCTGGTGGCTAAATCTAAACGTCTCTATTCCATTCTTGTCCTCCTTGATCTCTCTGCTGCCTTCGATACTGTTGACCACTCACTCTTGCTGGATTCCCTTCACTCCCTTGGCTTTTGTGGCTCTGTCCATAACTGGTTCTCCTCCTACCTCTCTGACCGCTCCTTTAATGTGTCTCTCTCCAACTCCGCCTCCTCCTCCTTCCCCCTCTCAGTTGGTGTTCCTCAAGGCTCTGTTCTTGGCCCTCTCCTCTTCTCGATCTATACCTCATCCTTAGGCAAACTCATTGCCTCCCATGGCTTCCAATACCACCTCTATGCTGATGACACTCAACTCTATCTCTCTACTCCCTCTCTCTCTCCCTCTGTTCAAGCTCGTCTCATCAACTGTCTCTCTGACATCTCTACCTGGATGTCTCAACGTCAACTCAAACTCAACATGGCTAAAACTGAACTCCTTATCTTCCCCCCTCATCCTTCCTCTCCTTCCTCACTGTCAATAACTATTGATGGAGTCACCATCCTGCCTGTCCCCCAAGCCCGTAGCCTAGGCTTCATCTTTGACTCACCCCTTTCTTTTAAACCCTACATTGACTCTGTTGCTAAATCCTGTCGCTTCTCCCTCCATAACATTGCTAAGATTCGCCCTTTTCTCTCTGTCTCGTCTGCCAAAACTCTTGTTCATGCTCTGGTCATCTCTCGCCTCGATTACTGTAACCTCCTTCTCACTGGCCTTCCCCGGTCTCACCTTTCTCCCCTCATCTCTGTCCAAAACTCTGCTGCCAGGGTCATCTACCTCGCCAGTCGCTTCGACCATGTGCAGCCCCTCCTCTCTTCGCTTCACTGGCTTCCCCTTCCTGAACGAATCCTGCACAAGCTCCTAGTCTTCACCTATAAAGCTCTTCACAACCTCGCTCCCCTCTACCTCTCTGCACTTATCGCCCTCCATACTCCAGCCCGTACACTTTGCTCCTCCTCTGTCCCTTCTCTCACCCTTCCATGCCTTCCCTGCTCCCCTAAGCGCCTTTGTCCCTTCTCACTTGCTGCCCCCCATGCCTGGAACTCCCTCCCTGTCCACATCCGCCTTGCCCCTGTCATGGGGACATGGGGGCAACACACCCATTTGGGGGGAGATGACACACATTTTGGGGATACGGGTAATGTAATATAAGGAGTTAACAGATTGTAAGCTCAGTGGGAGCAGAATGCTGAAACCAGTTGCCAGAGTGGGGGGAAGAGGTTCCCTTTGTTATGGCAAGCAACGGCCAGTCCACCCTGCCACCTTGTTACAAGGACAATGGCCAGGAGACAGAGGAAGTGACCTGAGGCCTCCTGCGGGGAGGAAGAAGGAAGTTCTTCTTCAAGAATTAGATCTCTTCCATCTTGGACTTCAACAAGTAAACAGCTCAGTAGAAGAGCTGCTACAAACATGAACTAAGGACTCTCATATTCTCTAAAAGACTTGGGCCCGACTTGGACATCAAAGCCGCAAATACGCTGATGAACTTGAACTGAGCCATAGGGACAGTTAGGGAATCTCAGTATATCTTAGAATGCGTTTATTTTATGTTTGATTTATTGACTTGCACTATCTGATCAACAGCCTTGTACTTGTATGTACTCAATATATGTTTTATAACCAAGCCTAGCATGCTTGTGTCTTTATTTGATCTTGGGGAATTCACTTGGGGATACTCCTATCTAGGTGAGAGCCTAGATGAACCTTTTTCATACAAGACAACCCCACTGCAAAGTCTTCCAAGCTACAGGTGGCCAGAGAACGTTCTCTGCGTTACGGCTGGGCAGGGAGATAAAGGGGAGGCTTGGCTAGGGGTGCGGATCTCTGAAAGCTCCCTGATTGCAGTGAAGGTTTTCTGATCACGTGGGTACCCACGTGGGCACAGGCAACTGGGTTGTGGCTGGCCTGGTGGGCAAACGGGGAACAGCCTCTAAAAGGAGTGAGGGCCCCATCCCCGGTGACAGTGGCGAGCCAATCCAGTACTCTGGAGTACCCCATTTGAAACCCCATAACAAGGAGAGTGAAAACAGCTGGAGAGAAACTAGTCCAGACCAGTCGATTTAAAAGTGAGTCAGAAGGCAGGACATGCACTGAGCACTAAGAGCCACCAGGTGGCATCAGAGGGCTGAACCTGATCACTTAGTGCAACGCAAAGTGTTTTTTTTGTTAATTTCGGGAATAGGGAACTGAACACAGATGGCTCAGAGACTAAAAGGGATAAAGAATATGAAGAAAGATCAGCTTATTGCCGAATGCAATGCAAGAGGCATAGATCCAGCCGGCCTTAATGGAGACCAGCTCAAAAAGAAACTCAGGGAGCACATGCAGCAGCCACAAGAGGGTGCATCCACCTTGCACGACCTAGAGGAGGACACCTCCGACGAGGATGAGACAAGGCCTATCAGCAAAGAGTACATGTCGTTCAAAAAACTCCAATGGGATCAGAAGCGCGAATGGCAAAAGATGGAAATGGAAAGACAAAAGCTGGAAGTAGAAAGGCAAAAGATGGAAATGGAAAGAGAGCGCCTACAAGGAGAACACGAATTGGTAGTGCTACAGCGGACAGGAGCACTACCCCTTAGAAGTCCTCCTCAGCCAAGTCCTGCACCTACCATCCCAACCAACACAAGAGAACAACAAATCCAACGTTATACACAGCTGATCCCACCCTTGGAAGAGAAGACATGCATTTCACGTGTCATAGAAAGAAAGGTAACTACTCTGGACATGGCAGCCGAGTTGGGGATGATTATGTCAGTACCAGAGCATTATACCAATCCAAGGGACCAAAGGGGGAGGGGGAACAACCCAAACCCCAGGGGAACAAGAGGTATAACCCTGACTATAAAAAAGGCTTCTGGCCCAAACAAAACTGGGAAGGCCACAAGGCAACCCAGGTGGGGGGAGGAGGCCAAGGGGGAAACAGACCCCAACAAGAAGGAGACAATAAGTCTTCACAAGACAAGCCTGGGGGAGCATACAGGGGAAGGTGGGACAGAGATCCCCAGGCTCAAGGGCCAAACTCATCTCAGATCCCTAGGGGGGGCCATGGGAATGCTACCAGTGCAACAAGCCAGGGCACCTAGCAAGGAACTGCCCAGACACAGAGAGTGGGGAAGAAACCTCAGCAAGAGCAGGGGTTTGCTGCATATCTGTACAGAAACCAATCCCAGAGGGGACACTGCCTTCCTACAAATTCGCTAAGGTGTGGGAAAAGAAAAAGAAGCAAATGAGGAAGGCAAGGATTAATGATGTACCCTGCATTGGATGGAGGGATTCCATGGCAGACATGACAGTAGCCAGAAGACGAGTGATCCCAGCGGAGTGTATACACCCCACTAAAACAAGCGTCATAGAAGGGGTGACAGGAGACAAGACAGCTCCCATTGCAGAAATAGAATTGGAATGGGAAGGGCTGAAGGGACCCCTAGAAGTAGCGGTAATAGATGAAATGAAACTTGACCTATTAATAGGGGATGATATATGGGGGTGGAAGACAGCCATGGCAGCGAGGCAGGCCTGTCAGGTAGAACAGGCCAGATCCAGGCAACAGTCCATAACACAGGAAGAACAGGGACAGGAGTCTGGGAGGGAACTGGACACCGGAGTCCTAGAGACAGTCCCCAAGGAACAGAGCCCTGAGAGACACACTGGGTCCATTCGCATAGCTTCTAGCCAGCAGAGCCAGCTGCAGAGTAGGGCTGAGCTCAGGAGAAATTCTCCAAAGGAGCAGCACCACCAGCCAGAGGATGAGGTTGGGGGCCCAGAAGGAACAGAGACCCTAGGGGTGGGCCTTGATGGCAGCCCTAGAGGGGAGGGCCTAGAACCCAAAGAGAAGGCAGCAAAGGATACAGTAATCCTAGGGGCGGGCCTAGAGGGTAGCCCCAGAGCTGAGATTGGGGAGCCCAGAGAGAGGGCTGCGA
>QEPC01010748.1:93324-122025 GCA_003113815.1 Sphenodon punctatus
CGCAGCCTGGGAGGGGGAGGGGGGAGGAATTAATTGTATTTCATTGATTTCAATGGGGACACAGTGCCCCATTGAAATCAATGAAATAAAACCGGTACCGGTATACCGGATTTAATCCGGGAATCCGGTTCTTTGAGAACCGGAAACTGGTAAATCCGGTATCCGGTATTTACCCCGGGGTCCCACCCCTCAGCCTTCTCAAACTCCTCCCCCCCCGAACCATCCCCCTTTCTACTTGTCTGTGGTAACTGAGGCCCCTCCCACCATGATCACACATTATGCACTAAAGTAAATTAGACGGGGAGAAGGGGCAGGAGCCAGGACTCCTAAGTTCTCTCTTTCTTAAAGAGGAAACTGAGGGAGTGAGGGGCCAGCTCACACCCTCCTGTCCCCAGCTTCAGTGTTGCCCTCAACCTGCAGAGGAAGAGGATTGGGGCTGAAAGATGAAGGCAAAATGTGGGTGCATGGAGCCTCAGTTGTAAGCGAGCACAATATGCGACACTGTACAATGGCTTTACTGCTAACATGGCACGGAAGGTAAGGTGGGAGCCTTAACTTACAATTTCCATGCTTTTTAGTGCATGATTGAATTTGCAAGAGCCTTAACTCCTCTTGTAAACCAGAGGGTTTTTTACTATGGAATATCCATGTTTTTGGTTAAATACAAAGTGCCCCCCCTGCCCTCGCTCCCTTGCCCCCCTACACCCAAAGCACCGTCGTCCTTGTTTCTTTGCCCCTCTGCCCTTGCTCCCTTGCCTTCCCCACACCCAAAACACCCTCCCCCCCTCCTCACTCCCTTACCCCCTCTGCCCTTGCTCCCAGGTGCCCCGAAACCCCCAGGCACAATTGTCCCAAGCCCTACTCAGGGAAGGGAAAGACAGGAGAAGAGGCGGCGAGCAGCACTCCTCTTCAAAGCAGCCCTCTCCATAGGCTAACATGGGGTTTTTCACAACCCCATAACTTTAAAACTACGAATCAGATTTACAAATAAAAGGCACCCAAAGGCACCCCCTGGCAGCCTCTTTTAATTTTCTAAAAGTCTAATTCCTCCTTCCCACCAACACTCAACCCCTCTACCCTGACCAGATCGACATGGTCTGATTAAATGAAAAATCAAGCTTGAAAGTGCAGTTTTCAAACTGCAATATCTCAGCTTTTATCCAACGTTTACCCCAGTGATACTCCAAAATAAATTTCACAATCCAAACTTTGATCATGCCGATCTTAGAACAAATAGAATGTTGGGGCTTTATAATGTCGCGTGCAACACACCTTAACTATTATTAGAGCGCTCCCCCGCTCTAATAATGGAGAAGTTCTGGACACTCTGTGGTCTATCCACTTTGAAGATTGAGGGGGCTCATGGTTAGTGCATACCCTATTTTATCAAGGACGGAGCACACACAGGGTGATGTGGATATATAGAGCAAAACTCACCCACTAATTTGGCAGGATTACACAAGGCACAAATTGTACCCATTGACTTCGGAGAGAATAGGTGAGACCCTGGAACTCTAGTAATAAGCATATTGCTTGGTTGCCTTCCCCAGAAGCCAGGACATGTGCAAAGGAGCACAACATACAAGGATCATGTAGATGGACAGAGAAGGGTAGAGGACAGGACCTTGGGATTACTGGCATATGGAAGAGCTCAGCGCCAGCTGTTCTGTTGGAGGAAGAAGACAAAAGGAATTATTGGACTCAAAACTCTGTGAATGGATTTTTAAAAGCTGTAGCTTTTCTAGTCAAGTGTTTAGTGTGAGGAAAGCGAGGGAGAGCAAACAAACGGAAAACAAGGAAAGTGAGAGAGACAGACACAGAGAGCGATGGCCTGGGGACTTTCTTCTCGCCTGGCTGGCCAATGCTATTGGAGGCTTTGCAGAATGTGCTGCTTGCTCCTGTCTTTTGCCAGCCCATCAAAAAGCTCCTGAGTGGCTGGGAGTGAGGCCATGTGTGACAGGCCTCAGCCCTGAGGGAGACAAGTGCACCTTCTTTGGGCTGCATGGCCATTCCTTTCTCTCCTTTGGAAAGAGTCCCATGCCAGTTTAAAGACTGAAGCAGTGGCACTAACAAACCCTCCCCCCTTTATAAACTGGGTTTTGATGAGGGAGAAGCAGATTGTAAAATATAGGGCCAGAAGAGACATTGGGCGTCTTTTAGATGCAACAGCGATCAAGTGCTTAATACATTTTCCACATGGCTGTGCATTGTGTCTAAGCATCATCACTATTTTTGGCCACTGGTCTGCCCCCCATTAGCCTCCCATTGACTCCTCATTGGTTGCCAGGATGTTTTGGGTGTGGCAGGTGAGTGTTTCCCCTCTCCCCGTGAATAACGTTGTGTCTAAAGACACTGGTTGGTACGTTCACAACCGTCTGCCCCGAATCTTCCCTGCCTGCCCCAAATCCTCCAATCCACCCCCACACACCCTGCTGCCAAACAGTTTCTTCCTTGCTGCACGCTGTCTTTGTGTTCACCCAAAGCACCTGGGGTGGGGGGTGAGCAGTGACGAATATGCTGTTGAGCTGCAGCGCAGACTGGAGGATTTGGGGCAGGCTCAACCGCTCCCCTGTATGGACAACTCCCATAATTCCATGGGAATGCTTCTGCAAGGAGAGCTTCTGGCATGACTCCGATTAGCCCCTGGATGTGGCAAGGCAGTCATTGTGTCTAAGTACTGCAGCGTATTGAACACAGGGAAACACGCATTCAGCCACCCCTTTCTGTTGCATCTAAACAGGCAGCTAATGAAAGGTGAGAAGGCAAGAATTGCCATTCTGGGTCAGCCCAGTAGTCTGATGATTCAGGGGAAGCGAGAGCCAGTGTGGCTCAGTAGATATGGTTCGTACTTGGATCTGGAAACCAGGATTCAAATCCCATTTTAACCATTAATTCACTGGGTGGCCTTGGGCAAGTCACTCTCGGCCTCAGTTCCCCATCTGTAAAAGGAATTATCATTGCCTATCCCACAGGGTTGTTTTGGGTAGGGTTGCCACCTCTCTAGGGACGTTTATCCGTTTATAGACGATCCCGCTTAGAAGCGGGATCATTAAATGCCGGCATTCCCCCGCCGCTTTTCTCTGTATGCCGTGTCTGCTGTCCAGACACAGTGCAGAGTCTTTGTGCACATGCGCACCCTTCCGCGCATGCGCACAAGCCCAGGGAACCCGGAAGTGCGGCGTGAAGCCGGCACTTCGGGGATCCACGTCTGAGGGGGCAGGATCGCCTGCCCCCTCAGACGTGGGGTAAGATCCTGCCTCGATCTTTAGACGAGCGCAAAGAAAGGCGGCTGATCAAAGGATCAGCCGCCTTTTTTGTCTCGTCTATAAGCACCCTAGGCTTCACCCAGAGACTTCAGGTTTTGACTCAGTGTCTGCAGGCTCCAGGGTAATTTTTCCAGGTCAGCCAACGGTACCCATGGCTAACCTGGAGCATAGCAGCTTCTGGGGCCAGTATGAGGTGGCCATATCAGAAAGGGGCTGAGCTATAGGGGCTTTCTTGCCTCCTTTCGGATGTGGCCCTGCCCCTATGAGTTATGTCAGAAAGGCAGTAGGAAAGTCTCTTTGCCCTGGCCCTCCAACATGGCCTGTCCCCTGTGGAGCGTCATAATGTCATGAAGCTCCTTAAGAAGCTGGGTTACGTCAGCAAGGGATGTGACTGCCCTTTTGCTTCGCCCCCCATGGAACGTTGCGATGCTACGATGTTCCGCAGGAAACGGGCTGCTTTTAGACGTGCATGGCAAACACGCTGCATAAAAACACGCTGTGTGTAAATATGAGCAGCAAGGGTTACATCAAAAAGAGGCAAAGCAGCCCCAATGCCCCTCCCCCTCGGATTTGGTTCCCCTTCCCCATGGGGTTGTGAAGCACTTTGGCTGCTGAAAGCACTATAGAAATGATAAACAGTGTACAAAAACAGGCTACGTGTGGAGTAATCCATCACCTGCTATTCACTGCCAACCTCTGGCAGAGTTCCCCGACCATCTTGGCTACTAGTCACTGATGGTGCCATCCTCCATGAATTCACCTTGGTCATTTAGTCCATTCATGGGGGTCCATTGATGGGGTTGGTTATATTGAAACTATCCACAGCAGATCTCTATTTAGTCTAGTTGTCAGATCTTCTAGGGCTGATCCTAGTCCTGAGAGGGTAATTGCTCAACACTTCATTGATCATGGTCGCTGGCACAGAGCTACCATGGTGCAAAGGGGGAAGGGGAGTCAGTTGATCCCAGGCCCTAGACTCTGTTGGGTGTGGGAGGGGGAGTTCTTCAAGCAGTATGAATGCTAACCCCCACCCTGGAACCCCTGGCTGCTCCCTTCCCTTCAGCTAGCCTATGATAAGGAATCTGAGCCCCAGCCCCTCCACAGGCTTACTATACCCCTGGTAATGCCCTGCTCTGCCCATATATTCATGCAAATTATTTCAGACCTAAGTGCCTTTATTTCCACTGTCCCTTTCTGTTAAAAGTGGGTAACAGATGACACCACTCTTCTAGGGGCATTCTCAGGGGTGTATCTTGTGTGAAGTATATCGAGCTCCTTCCATGCAAGATGCTGTAGAAGAGCAGAGGAGAAGGATGGGGATGTGAGGTATGGACTAGTCAAGCTGGGTACCTTGATCTTTTATCCCTTTCAGCAGCGCCTGCAGACCCTGTGCTATTACTAACATAAACTGTGAGGTTTGGGAATGGTACTGTAGCACAGGGGTGAGGACCCTTCCCCTCCCCCCACCCCTTTTTTGTGGGGTCTAGCGGTCGCATTGGTGATTTAGACTGGTGACTAGAGGGACACATGCATATAAAAGATGGTGCTGGGGCCTCTTGTGCTCTTTAACCAATCAGATGCTCTGCAGGAAGCAGCTGTCCCCTCCCAAGCTCCATCTCCAACCTCTAAAAAATACTTCCTTTTATTTGTTTTAAATCTGCCACCAGTTAGTTTCATGGAGTGTCTAGTGCTACTTGAGAGGGTAAATAAATGTTCCCTATCTACTTGTTCCACTCCACTCAAGATTTTATAAACTTCTATCATATCCTCTGTCTTCTCTTCTCCAAGCTGAAGAACCCTAACCTATCAAACCTCTCTTCATACGGAAGCCATTCCAAACCCGTGATCATTTTTGTTGCCCTTCTCTGCACCTTTTCAAGTTCTACTATATCCTTTTTGAGATGAGGTGACCAGAATTGTACATAGTACTCAAGGTGCGGTTGCACCATAGATTTATAAAGGGACATCATGATATTTTCAGTTTTATTCTCTACCCCTTTCTGAATAATTCCTAACATTATTTTTTTAGTGTTTTTGTTTGTTTGTTCCACAACCACACCTCAGCTGGAAACTACTCACCACGGCCCTGCAAACCACCAGTGGCCAGGACTGTCTCCTTCCCAGATGCTTTGACCTGGAAAGGGGGCAGGGCAAAAGGACTCTCCTGCCCTTTTCCAATGTGTTCATGCCCCATGAGAGCATTGTCAGAACATTGTCATGATGCTCCACAGGGAACAGAGCCACATCAAAAAGGAGGTGGAAGTACCTCTTTGATCTCTCCCTCTTCACCTTTTCTGATATGGTCTCACGCCCTGGAAAACAATTGTAGCCATGCCCTGCTAATCCAGGGAAACTGGTACTTCACCTGAAGAGATTCTGGATGACACATGGAGAGGTGGTACCCCTACCAGTCATCCTTCTACCACAGTTTGGGACCATGACCATAGAACACTCTGTTCTGAAATAAAAGCTTCTTAGTTTCTCAGCTGCATTGCTGTCTCTATGGATGTGCAGAAGCAGTGCAGCAGGCAGAAGAAAAGGAGGCGATGGAGTGAGTGGTGAGAGCGTTGTGTTAACTGTTTTTAATGCATTATAGATGAAAACTGCCTCCTTTTCGATGCAGCAGTGTCCCAAGCTGGGGCATTTCTTCATGCCTGGCTACATGTCTATCTTGGAGACTGAATGCATGAACCGTGGTCTCGTAGTTGGTTCTTCTACCACAAGCAGGCACCCTAATAGTTGTGCTTTCTGGCATTTCTGTTTCCTTTAATTTCTTACTCTTGCTCTCTTGCTTAAGTTAAAGCTTACATAGTGTGGACTAATCTGTAGGACTAGCTTCTGTAGGACGCAGTGAAGGCAGGGGGTGACGGATGCAGAAAATGGAGGCCAGCAGCTCTCATACTGGCCAGGGTCCATTGAGCCATCTAAAGGTGGAGAAAGGACATTTAAATGGTCCTGCCTTCTCTCCCAGGAGCAGCACGATGGAGGAGATCTAACCATGACTGTCGCGCCCAACTGGGGCATCTGGTCTAGAGCTGAGATGAATATCCATAGCAGCAAATATGGTAACTGACGATTTTACCTGATTAGAACCATATCTGCTGAAGTGAATAAACAAAACTGCTAGTTGGTTCCCTCGTTGCTGGATATCTATTTCAGACATTTAGTATATTTGATAATTTTGGTACTCATAGCATTATTGCACATGTGCAGTAGCTGAAATGAAGTAACTAAATAATCAGGAAAAAATATTAACCAAATAGCTGAACAAACAGCCCAACAAACGGAAAAATGGATATACGACTATCCATTTAGTTGTGAATATTATTTGGATAGCTATCAAAAAATGTGAATAATATCCACAAATATAAAACTGTTCTTCATTTAAGCTCAAGCTGCTTTCCCATGAGACTGAATGTGCAGCCTTTGGCACCATGGGAGCCTGTGCGAGTCAAATGACGCAATGCTCCCATCTCGTGAGAGGCAGATGTGCAGGTCTGTTGCCAGTAAACGTGCGACAGACACAGCGGCGACAGACCTGCACTTCCGCGTTTCCCACGAGACAGGAGCTGCGCGTCATTTGAATCACGCAGGCTCCCATGGTGCCAAGGGCTGCGCATTCAGTCTCATGGGAAAACCTGGTCACCTTAAAGTGCACTGCATATGCAGTTCAAGGGATTTACACTTTAGCAACTAGCACTAGCCACATCTGGAGACAGACTGGTTTGTCCCGCTCTAACAAGGCCTGCTGTGTTCCTAGTTCCGCTCCCACCCTGCAGGATTCAGCCAGTTCTGCAGAAGGGTGGGATCAGAGGGCTGACCTGGCAGCATTCTGTGCTGTGTTTCAGGTGTCAGCACCCAGTGAACTGTCTATCCCCATGAGGTCATTCTGATGCAGCCTATGGTCATGCAGGGATGCTCTTTTACCTTCCCACGATGTCATGAGTGGCGTGCAGCAGATCAACCACGTCGCAGCAGCACTTCCCACCCAACATCTCAGGTAAGACTAAAGCCAGAACTCATTGCCGAATGCGCTTTCCGTGTTGAGCAACAGTGTTTCTACCCGGCTGGCAGGTCCTCTCTTCCCCGGGTTGGTACTGTTATCTCCTTGGGTTCCACTTGACAGGAGCACTTGGCACTGAACTACAAAGTGTTTTACAGACGCAGCATTCAGATCCACCATTTCAAATTTCCCCCCAACAAGAAGCAAAGGATGCCAGCCTCTGTCTTGGCCCAGTCCAGCCCAAATCTGATCTTGGGGTTACAGCTCAGCCCCAACGCACAAAGGCATAACAAGAAGGGTTGGCCCATAAGCACATACGGTCACAATGCTAGGTGGCCAGAGTGCGTTGGCACCTTGTGTGCTTGCTCCCTCTCCCTCCACTGCAGGGTTGCCACCTCTCCGGTTGCCTCCAAGGGAATCCCCGATTTCTCTGGGTTAGCCAGCGGTGTTCATGACCAATACGGAGAACTGGTGCTCTCGGGGGCAGCTACGTCAGAAAAAGGGGCAGGTCATAAAGCCTTTCTTGCCTCTTTTCCAATGTGGTCCTGATGTCACAATACTACATTAGGGGCAGGGTTACATGAGAAAGGGGCCCTCTCTGGGTTTTCTCCTGGAGGAAGGTAGCAACAACCCTAGCTAGCTACCAAAAATCTTTTCCCTTTCATTGGCTGAGACAATCTCTCAAACCTTGGTGCTCTGCCTTGGACTGTGCTGCTCTGCCCATGGGCACAAGTGGATGCGTTTGCACCCCTCTGGCAGGGGTCAGGGCCACACTGAAAATGGACCATTCCGAAGTGTCAGGCCCCCTGTCCAAGAGCCACGACATCATAATGCTTGGAGAGGGGATGTGGCCATGTCAGAAAGGGTCAGGTCAGAGGGCTGCTCCCCTTTCTGACATGACCACACCCCTTTTCCAAGCATGTGACATTACAATGTTTGGAAAGGGGCATGGTCATATCAGAAAGGGAGGCTGTGAAGGGACTCTCCTGCTCCTCCCCCCCCCCCCCCCGCCCTTCTAAATTTAATTTTGCAGGTGCTCTGGCTCTGCCTGAGCTCAGGTAGTGGCTGCAGCAATGGCCACGCTGAGTCTGAGGGAGGGATTCTCCTCTCTGAAAGGAGAGATCTCCTCCAGATCTCCGTGTAACCAGGGAAATGGGGTTCACTCTGACACCCCCTCTCTGTTATTATGCCCTCACCCCAGTCATATGAACCCTAACTTCCTCCTCTCCCAGGACTGGACGGTGTGTGAGTGGTGTTCTCCTCAAAGAGAAAACTTTCCTTTGAATCCCCTAATTACGGATATCTGACTGCTCCCCCAACAGCTACTTGTGCATGAGGGCAGGAGCTAGGTGTCACGGGGTTTCAGCACATGCTGAGCACCTGATGGCTTCTGATTGCCTTTGACAGGTCCAGTCCGTGCTGTGGTCCCAGTCAGTCTGTGCTGTGGTCCGAGGCTGTGCTGTGGGGGCAGGACTTCTTTTGCTTTCCCCTTCAACAGCTGTGTCTGACTTTTGCTAGGTTTCAGTGGTGTTGGCTGTATTTCTGTGTTGTCTTTGTATGGGGGCATGCCCCTCCATAAAGACATGAGTCTCAGTGCAGAAGAACCACAGGAGGTTCGGGAAGCCGCCATCTCACTGTCTGGCCTAGATCCTGGGCTCACAGATGGGCTTCTCTGCCTTATTTCTGCTAACTGTGAGTCAGTGGCGTCTGGGGGTGGAGGTGGCTGCTATCTGATGACTGCCCGAGAAAGTGTGCGAGTGGGTTAGTAGGAGGTTCAGTAGATTAAATAAGAAGCCAAAGGGAAAGCATGAGGGCAACAAGCAAGAACACCCAGCTCCTGTCAGCGGCCTGGCTGCCAGGGACAAACCTGGCAATGAGCAATCTGGGCTGCATCTCTTTCAGCAAGCATGACCCTGACCCTGCTTCCTGTGCCCTCTCCCTTAGGCTGCAGAAGAGCTTGAGGCACTGGGTTTTCTTGAGAGGAGGAGGGAAGAGAACAACCAGGGAAGGAGGCAGAGGCCCAGCTGGCCTCAGAGATAGAGCTGGGGGGAAGGGCTCGTTGCTAGGATGGGGAAGGGTATCCTGGAAAGAGGTTTATGAAAGGGATTATGATCTGGGCTCCTCTATCCCTCACAAAATGTCCCTCCCTCCCCACACAATGGCCTGGCCTGGTGCAGGTGCCCGTGTATTTAATGCCCCTGTGGAGGCAGCAGGCGAGGCCATCAGATAGACCTGTTTGCAAATCAGCGGTGTTTGCAAGAACAGCCCGACCTTCCAACATGAGGCCCCTGTGGCAGTGCTTGGTCTCCAGGCCAGATATCACCAATTAAGCTGGGTAGCTTCATTCTTCTTCGGGGAGTCCTGGGGCTTCCATCTGCTTGGTGACACTGTCTTGCCATCTCACTGATCTTCTGTAGAAGCCCGCTCCCTTGCAGGAAGGCCTGTTGAAAGAAATGTAGGGTAGCTAAAGATCACCTACCCTCCCATCCCCATTGCCCCCCATCACCCTTGCCTGAAGGCTGACCACACCATTTCTGGAGGGACCAGTGCTTTCATTCATACAGTTCCTAGCTGCCCTCCTCTCCCAGTCACTGAAAATAAATTCTTGTCATTTTTTGGAACACCCCACTCCTCAAGCGCGGGGGCCCATTACAATTGTTCCCCCCACCCCATCTTGTCAAGCCTGCCTATGGGGCAGTGAGGGCTTGCTGTATCTTTACAGGCAGAGGGAGAGATGTGTTGGGGGGGAAAGGGGCAGACACACAGCGGCACAGAGTGGGGAAGGGTTTGCTGAGAGAGCGAGTGAGTACGGGGAGATAGAAGGAGCTTTTCATTGTGTGCCTGTATGTGGGACTCCGCATGGAAACAATGCTGAGAGGCAGAGAAATCTGTGGGAGATGGAGCAGGATGAGAACAGAATCCTCTTGGCAAAAACAAGTTGTTTTCCCTCTTGCAGGGCTGAAATCTGTGGTCAGGCCCAGGAATGTTCACTTTTCCAGTGGGGAGCCAGACACCAAGGAGCCTCAAAGAAAAATGGGGAGCCTGGGAGAAGCCTCCCATTTGTTGTTGCCACCTATGCACATTTTTAGGAAACACTTATGAAAAATACATGTTGTAGGGCCTGCATTGGCATCTGAGGTGTCGATGCAGGCCCTGCAACATGTATTTTTCATACGTGTTCCCTAAAAATTTGCATAGGTGGCAACCCTAGTCATGTACGTTTCTAAACCATGCTGTGTCCATCCCTGGAACACTGTCTATTGGGGACCTGCGCAGGAGAGCTCTTAGTTCCTTGTGTGGCTTGGTGAAAACTTGGAGATTCCCTTGCAGACTGAGGGATGGCAAGTGCTTCTCCTCTGGGGCTCTAAGCAAGGCCAGCTGATTTGAATAGGAAATCTCCACATCAAATTCAGTGTAGTCTGTCTCCTTTCTCCCCTTGCCCCATATAACAGTTTGCCCACAAGCTGCCCTCACACACAATCCTACTCTGTTCTTGCGTCTTTTGTTAAACTGCACCCCTGAGAGATTGATTCCCTCATCCCAGCTGCTTCCCACTTTAGGCCTGTGTGACCGGCGCAGTCGCACTGCCTGGCCCCAGCAGAGTGTCTGAGGACACTGACCCGTATCCCTTTAGGCTGTTTCTAGATGTGCGTGGTGGCGCCCGCGCTTGTTTTCCAAAAGACCCGGCAGCCCGATTTACACGTGACGCCAACGCCGAATACGCGCATGCATGGGCGATGCGCATCCATTTCCGGCCGCGTATGACGGGCCTCGATCGCCGACCCGGTCAGTTCGTGGCCAGAAATGGACTGTCCCTTTCACTTTGCACAGGGCCTGCAATTCCTGAGGGCACCTTTGACAGGCTTGATTCTCTGCAGACCTGGGCCTAAGGTAGCCCCCTCTCCCCAGAAGAAAGCCTAAAAGGGGCAGAGCAAAAAAGCTGTCTGTCTAATAACTGTCTACAGCTACAGGAAGCTTTTCGTTTACTTACTATCAGCAGCTCTTACTCTTCCCACCTTGTATTCCCGCCCTTTGGATTTTGAACCTCCTGCCTGGGTCTCATTGTCACCTTTTCCTCCCCTCCCTTTCCCATTGTTTCCAATCAATACCTTCCTGCTTTGCTCAGTCTATAGTTCTAACTCCTGACTTGCCTGATGAAGGACACTCCCTAAGTGTGGGGCCATGCCAGGAATGGGGTGGGAAAGTCCCTATGGTTGTCCCTGGAAGCCCTGATTCTCTGGGTTAGCCATGGTCACCCTGGCTAACCTAGAGAAATTGGGGTTTCCCCTGGAGAATATGGGTCAAAACTTGGAGAGGTGGCAATCCTACCTGTGCTACAAAACAGTGCTTCTACGCTAGGGCTTACATGGCTATTTGGTGAGAATACCACATTCGATGAATTCAGTGTATTCAAATCCATTTCACAAAGCAGGATCAGCTTTCTTCGTCATTTACATTCCAAATATTTCTGTTGGTAGTTTTGTGTTGGCTACTTTGGGATTTTGGTATTCAGTTCACTTGGGCAATACTGTTGAGCAATAAAAGGGCTACTGCAATGTGCTTTATATGGGGCTGCGCTTGGAGACTGGGGGCTGCAGCTGGTGCAGAACACTGTGGCTTACCTCCTGATTGCTGGGAGCACATTACACCGCTGCTTCAGCATACACTGGCTGCTAGTTATTATCCTATACATACAGGCCTAAACAGCTTGGGCTCTAAATATCTAAAGGACCATCTCCTCCTCCCCTATCTTCATCACGAACTCTAAAGATGAGCTGGGGGTACCCTCTTGCAAGTTCCAGTTTCCATCATTGCTTCACAGCCACACAGCAAGGGCATGGTGAAGAGTAGACACTGGCATTTGTGGTGGCTGCTCCACCGCTCTGGAACTTTCTTCCCCTGGAGGCTCATCAAAGCCCGAGCCTGAGCAACTTCCAGAGGCAATGCAAGACCTTTCTATCTGGCCGGACACTTAGCAGACAGGGTTAGGATTTGGGCTGTAATTTTATGGGGTATTTTATATATATTAAACAGTTTTTGTGGGGTTTGTTCCCATATTTTATATTTCCATATTTTCTTGTACTCTATATGTGTGTATTTTACTGATGATGTTACCTGCCCTGAGCCTTCAGGAAAAGGTGGGTTAAATATAAAAAAATATACAAAATAAATAGTGCTGCCAAAGTGAATGAAGTACTCTTTCTAAATCCTGAAACGAGATAACTGACGAAATAAGGCTGTGAATCTTGCAACAGTGCTGGAGATGAATTCTGATGCTTGTTTGGGGGAACAAGCATGCAAATAATCTTTGTGAATCTGAAATGTCCTATTTGATTCTGCCCTGTTCCAAATGTAACACAGATGGACTCACTTAAATCGGATGTCTGGGAGGTGGGGGCAGATCATGCATCACAAGCCTCAAATTAGCCTTACCTGTGAAGAAGACAATGGGAGTTCCAGCCCCGCTTTAAATACAGATTTAGTGTGCAGATTTGAATTGCATTTAAAGCAGGGCTGAAATTCCCATTGACTCCCTCCACCTGCCTTCAGTAATTCAGTGTGAGGGGTTCCCGGGTGATGAGCTCCTTGGTGGGAAGCAGTAAATTCCTCTGGCATGTTTTCAGAGCTGGTGACTGAATCCCTGCTGGAGGGGGTTTTCCTGGTCTGCCAACAAAATCCCTGGCTGGGTAGAACCCACGCAGAGCAGTGGGGATACTCACATGGTTGGCAATGTATGTGGACTTCCAACTCTGAGAGTTCACAGATGTTGCTGTCCATGTCCTTCCTATGGAGTTGGCAATACCCCAGCTCTGAGATCCTTGTCGCCTCAGCCACTCCCCTCAGCCCAACTATTCCCTCCCCGTGCCCTAACCATCCCCTCTTCTCTCCTGTGTGCAGTGAGTGCTATCCCTTCTCCCTCACTCCTTGGGAGAAGGGGGCCCAGTGTGACTGTCACACGTACAACACGACTGTTGGCTTCCCACCCTCCTGCAAACAGCTGCCATGGCACTTGTGGGGGCACAGGCAGGTTGGAGTGCGCTGGAATGCCAGAGACAAAGCTGTGATTCACTGGCTCTACAGGCGCTGCTGCCACCCCCCTCCAGATTCCTGGGGGGTCAGCAAGTAGGGCAGCGGGCAGCATCTCAGCCCTCCCTTCTCTCTCTCTTGAGCCCTCCTGCCTGCGTGTGATCTTTTCTTTTCTCCTGCTGCTCTCTGCCTGGTGCTGCCTTATGGCCCAGAGAGGGGCGGGAGCAATGCTATCTCCCCTGGACCCACGAGAGAGTTTCACTGTGGATCCCTGGCTCTGTACAGGTAGGGAAAGTGCTGCTCAGTCTGTGTGTGTGTGCACGTGTCCGGCTAAAAATAAAACTCGCATGCATCCAATTTCTGGGTGGGGGGAAGGATCCAACCAGCCTGCCACGTCTGTAGTCTAGTCTGTGGGAGCTGGCATCCATGCGCAGGTACTGCTCTCTCCTGTCTGCCTGCAGGGGTTTGGTTCAGGTAGGGACAGATGTGGCACATCTGGATGCTGCACAACTATTGTCCATCCTGCATGGTGAGTTGCTTCAGCTTTCCCTTAAGCTAAGCTAGGATGGCCTTAGCTCCCTGCACGGAGACTTTTATTGCCTGTCCTGACACCTGCTTCCCTGAAGAAGAGTTTGATCCATAACCCTCTCCCTACAGCGGAAGGGGAAGGTCTGAGCTTTGTTCTGGGACAGCCAGGTAGGGCTAACCTGCTTTGGTGTTGGGAGGTTTTGCGTGTGAAATGTACTACTGACTGTCCAAGCTGAAGGCACCTTCAATGCAAGGGCAGCAGCTGGAGCTTTAATGATTTATGAGACTCCTCTTTCTAGGTTTCCTGCATGTCAGAGAGTTTTATGTCTGTTTCCCTGGTGCCACACAGCCGATTGGGTGCCGTAAAATTCAGTATTGTCTTCAGATTCAGCTATAAACCTCCTACTGGCACTTTAATTTTTTTTTGGGGGGGGGGGGCAGAAAAATGCTAGTCCCAACATCCCACCCAAGTGAGAGTTCTCTTCTGCGCATTGCTCTGCTTCGCTGTAGTTGCCACCTTTGCTTCTCCTCCCAAGCTATGGGGTACAGCAGGGGTGGGGAGCCAGTAGTCCGCAGTTTTTTATTTGGTCCCATTCCTGGATCTGGCCCATGGACCCAGTCCTACCCTCAGGCACTGAAAGAATGTGCTCAGGGCAAGGGAGAGGAGAGGAGAGCATGCACTCAAGGACAGAGGATGGCACAGATCCACCATCTGGATTCTTTCCTTTCTTCTCCAACCTAGGCAAATCCCCAACTCCCATCCAGCCTGCGGAGCTCATTTTCAAAGTAGCCCATGGGAGGGAAAAGGTTCCCCACTCCTGCTCCACAGTGCGACTGTGTTGGTTGCTATTCCCCACCCCAAGGGAGCTGTGAATTAATTTGGAATAACTCAATTCCTGGACATAGAGTTTGTGATATCCTTTGGGCCAAAGGGTGCTAATGCTAATTACTTGTAAGAGCCACTAACTAACTAAACGTGGAATCTTGTCAGCAAACCATCTTATGTGAGAAAGTGCCTGTGCGTTTTTGCTAGCAGCTTTTTGAGCATCGAGCTACAGAGACAGTGCGCCGAGGCAAGGCTCTCCAATGGCGTGTGTGTGTGTGTGAGAGAGAGACATTTTAGATCATGCCTCGGATCTTGCTGTCTGCACAAGTAGGACTGTTGTGAAAGGCAGGATGGTCTAGTTGTCACGGGGGTTGGGGTTCACTACCCCACTTTTCTGGGTTGGGTGACTCAATTTCCCTCACTTGCAGCCCACCTGAACCAGTTCTCTCTCTGGCTGATTCAGTCCTGCAAAGAGGACAATACTGTTGTCTCCCAAACTCCCAGAAACTTCCTGTTCATAGACTCTTTCTCTCTTTGGGTTCACAAGAGCTTGAGGGCTCAAGATCCTCAGTTTGTGTTCCCCCAATGTGCAGACCACAGCAAACACTTCTTAATAAAGAAGGAAGTTTATTGATTACATAAACAAAGATAAGTTGAACACAGAGTGGCTAATAAATGAAAAGTAAATAACGCATTCCTAGTCTATACTGGGTAACTCCCTAGTTAGATCTTACCCTACATAATAGTCCATTCACTTGAGTTCGTTCTCAGCCAGCGGTGGAAGGCTAGCAGGGTTCCAGTCTTAGAGAGTTTCCAAGAAAATCTTTACTAGGGATGGGCGAACAGAACCGAGTGCGAAAATTCGGTTCGGTAGTTCAGTTCGACTGAACTATTCGAGTTCGGTCCGAACTTCCGAACAAAGTTCGGAAATTCAAACCCCATTGAACTAAATGGAATATTATCTTTTAGGGATGGGCGAACAGAGCCGAGTTTGGAAATTCGGTTCGGTTCAGTTCGAAAATTCAGTTCGGAAATTCGGTTCGGTTGACCAAACTGGTCGAGTTCGGTCCGAACTCCGAACCGCGTTCGGCCATCCCTAGTCTTTGCTTGCCACAGCCTTCCCTGGCTGCAAAATGTAGATGAAGCTCTCGGCTTCGAGAGATAGCAGGAACCTCCCTTTGTCTTGTCTCTCAGTTTAAATAGCTTTAAACTTTAAAGTCAGAGCCCTTTGTTTGACTTTCCTGCTCGGTGAGTGTCCGTGTCTCTAGTCACGTCCGCAGGCAAACTTCATTTGCAACTCAAAGGTGTATGTCTGGCTCTTGTAGAGGTGTCAGATGTCTTTGTCTCTCTTCATTGCATGAAGTGAGTTTCCAGCTCTCAGCTCTTACATTACATACATGTTTAACCTTTAGTTTTACATATTTGTTAGACCTGTAGTCTACATGTAGCCCAGTATCTGCTTGCAACACTAGTGGCCAGAAGAGAGGAGTGACGAGGTCTGGGCTCCTTTCCCAGCTCTCTGTAGGAGTCACTTAACTGCTTTATGCCCTGAAAAACAGGGCTAATGCGTCCCCATCCCTCCTCCAAGGATGGCAAGACTCAGTCTATGAAACTAAAGTGCTTCGGGATTCCCCCAGTGGCTGATGCTATAGATGCAAAGAAGCATTAGTGCAATCACTTTTCTTCCCATGATTGGATTAGGTTTTCATTTGAACCAGATATCACTTGAGTCCCACATTTTCTGGGACTGGACCTCCAGGTGTTTTCACACAGACACAAGGGTGCTTATCCCCAGAGCAGGTCTGGGGGGGTCCACCTCTGCTTGCCTGCAGCCCCACCTGAGTTGTGTTTAAATGACCCGGCAGCTGCTGCAGCCCATAAGCCGACTACATGACACCCCTCCCCCACACCATAGAGTTGTGGACTACAGTGTCCGCAACACTGTGGTGTTGCCCAGGGCAACCCCCAGCTGAGAGTGGAGCTGCAGCAGCCACCCGCCAAGCAGACTGACAGCAGCCCCGGCTCTGACCAGTACCCCAGGTTTGGGCTGCCTGCTGCACTGACAGTGCTCCTGGATGTTCCAGAGCACCTCTAGCGGGGCTGCTCCACCTCTGCTCTGCCTGCACATCTGACGGACTGACTTTAAATGGTGGGGCAGAGGTGTGGGTGCTGTTCCATCTGAAGATATCCAATCTCTCTGGGATTTGGGAGTGGGAGAAGCAAGTGTGTGAAGGTGGCAGAAGTGGTGGTGGGGGGGGGGGGGGGGGGGGCATGGGGGCACAATGCCATGGCCAACATATGCATGCTGCAAGCAATCCCATGTGGCTGGCTCATGCACCCTGTCAGGATTCCTCTCTCCTGGTGACAGATTGCCATGAGGGCAGCTGCCTCCCTCCAGGAGGAGAGAGGGCAGAACCATGTTAGGGTTGGGGCGGGGGCAAAGGGGTTGTCATGCCCCGTTTCTGATGTAGCCCCACCCCTGACATCATGATGCTCAGCAGTGGGCGGGGCCATGTTGAAAGCAGGCAGGTGGGCAAAGAGGCCTGTCTAAATTAGGTGTTAAGCAAAGGATCTTGGAGTTGTGGACAATTCCTTGAGAACCTTTGCTCAGTTTGCAGCAGTGGTTAAAAAGGCAAACAGAATGTTAGGAATTATTTGGAAAGGGATAGAGAATAAAACATACAATATCACAATGCCACTATATAAACCTATGGTGCAACCGCACCTGGAGTCTTGTGTGTAGCTCTGGTCACCCCATCTCAAATAATGTATAGTAGAACTGGAAAGGGTGAAGGGACGGGCGACAAAAAATGATCCAAGGTATGAAACAGCTTCCGTAGGAGGAGAGGCTCAATAGGTTAGGGCTCATCAGCTGGCAGAAGAAATGACCAAGGGGACAGAAGTTTAGAAGTTTTATAAAGTCATGAGTGGTGTGGAACAAGTAAATAGGGAGTTATTTACCCTCTCAAACAATACTAGAAGTTGGGGACAGACTATAAAACTAAGTGGAAGCAGATTTAAAACAAGCAAAAAGAAAGTACCCTTTCACTCAATATACAATTAACTTGTGGAACTTGTTGCTAGGGGAACTTGTTGTGAAGGCCAATAGCATAACTGGGTTTAAACAAGGGTTTGAGAAATTCTTGGAGGATAGGCCTATAAATGACTTTTAGTCAAATTGATCGGAAGGATGTAAATCCTGAGTGTCAGAAGTTGGGAGTCAATAGCAGGGAATGGACCGCTCCATTAATGACCCATTGTGCCCTTTTCTGAAGTGACCAAAAGTGGCTACTGTGAGAGAAAGGATGCTGGGTTTGGTAGACCATTGGTCTGACCTAGTATGGCACTTAGGTTTTTATACCTTCTTTCTAACATAACTTCGCCTTTGCGAATCATCGTGACATCACAGTGCTCCATGGGGGCGAGACCACTTTGCAAAGGGAGTGGGAAAGTCCCTGTGGACTGCCCCCTTTCTGACGTAGCTGCCTGTGGAAGCCCCAATTCTCTGAGTTTCTGGGGCAGCACTCCTAAGTAACGTGGAGTAATTAGGGCTTCCCCCAGAGCCCATCTACTCTGGGTTAAAGCCTGAAGTCTCCAGGTGAAACCCAGAGTGGTGGTAACCCTAGTTGCCACAACTGGCACACGTGCAGTGTGGGGTATCCTTGTGCCCTTCCATGCTGGATATGCTCTGCCTGACTCAGATGCATTATGGGGCATCCTTGCTCCTCCTCCCACTGGAGATTGCCATGGCTGGCACATGTGCTTTGTGGGTTATTTCCTTCCCCCCCCCCCATTTATTTATTATGTATACAGATTTGTACCCCGCCCCTCCTGCAAGCAACTTGGGGCGGCTAGCAGTCATAAAACACCTCTTCGGTTCCCGATGCCACCTGGATGTCCAGGTGGAGGCTGTGGCGATGAGTGCATTCTGCCAGCTACATGTGGTGTGGCGGCTTCGGCTGTATGTCTTGGACTCTGACCTGCCACCATCATCCATGCCTTCATCATCTCAAGACTGGACTATTGTAACATTTGGGGTATCCTTGCTCCCTTCCATGCTGGATATGCTCTGGCTGACAGTTGTATTATGAGGCATCCTTGCTCCTCCCCCCCTGCACTGAAGATTGCCATGGCTGGCACATGTGCTTTGTGGGGTATTTCCTCCCCCCACATACATTGAGTTATTTTGATTTGGATTAATTTGTACCCCACCCCTTCTGCTGAAGCAGTTCGGGGGGGCTAGCACTCATAAAACACAACAAAATACAACAGTAAAAAATACACATCTAAAATAAATAACATGTCATAAAACAAAATATAATGGAGGCTGCCAAAAGAAATACCCCACAACCCCCCTACCCCAATGTCCCCACCCCTACCCATCTCCCTTGCCAAAAGCCTGGCAGAACAGCCAGGTCTTGCATTGCTTCTGGAAGGAGGGGAGGTCTGGGGCCACCTGGCCCTCTGTAGGGAGGGAGTTCCACAGCCTCAGTGCAGCCACCGAGAACACCATCTCCATAGTCATCCCCCAGGATACCCGTGGGACTTTGAGAAGGGCACTTCCAGATGACTGCAGGGGCCGAGCCAGAGCCCAGTGAGGTGGTCCTGCAGGTAGGTTGGGCCTAGGTAAGCACCAACATTTTGAATTGGGCCCAGAAGACTATAGGCAGCCAATGCAGAGAACGGAGCACCGGTGTAATATGCTCCCAGTGGCCTGTCCCCATAAGGAGACGGTCTGCCGCATTCTGCACTAGCTGCAGTCTCCAGTCACCATGGGTAGCCCCACGTAAAGTGCATTACAATAGTCCAGTGTTGAGGTGATGAAGGCATGGATGATGGTGGTCAGGTCAGAGTCCGAGACATACAGTCGAAGCCATCGCACCAGGTGTAGCTGGCGGAATGTACTCATCACCACAGCCGCCACCTGGACATCCAGGCGGAGCCGGGAATAGAGGCGCACTCCCAGACTATGAACTTGGGGAACTAGTGGGGGGCGAACTCCATCAATGATGGAGGACACTAACCACTCCGTCTTCCCCACCAACATCACCTCCGTCTTGTCAGGATTTTGCCTCAGTTGTCTCACCCACATCCAGTTCCCCACAGCCACCAAAACCAGGTGAGCACCAAGACTGCCGGGTCTGGATCGGATGAAAAAGAGAGGTATAGTTGACTGTCATCAGCATATTGATGACACTGGACACCAAACCGTCTCACGACCTCGCCCATCTGTGGCATGTAAACGTTGAAAAATGTTGAACAGAAGAAGGGACAAAATGGAAGCTTGTGGGACTCCACACGAGAGGTCTCAGGGAGATGAAAAATAATCCCTGAGTACCACTCACTGAGTTCTTCCAGCCAGGAAGGAATGGAACAATTCAAGAACAATCCAGCTCAGTTCCACAGGCGAGTCACCAACATCTCATGTTCAACAGTATCAAAAGCAGTTGACCGATGTAACAGAATCAGCAGGGTCGAGCGACCCTGATCCAATTCATGGCGGAGGTCGTCAACCAAAGCCACAAGCGCAGTCTTGGTGCCATAACCTGGACAAAAGCCGGACTGTGAAGGATCTAGAAAACCAATACGGGCCAGATGCCCCTGCAGCGCTGCTGAGCCACTACGTGTTCAATAACCTTCCGTAAAAAGGAAGGTTAGAGACTGGCTGATAACTGGCAAAGGAGTCGACGTCAAGTGATGGTTTCTTGAGCAGAGGCCGCTCGGCACTCTGCCCTCCCAAAGGGAAGCATTAACCACCCCCCAGCAACAGCCCCAGCGTCTCCTAGTTGGCATTAACCAGCCAGGATGGGCACAGGTCCAGTACATAATGGAAATTGCCATGGCTAACATATGCGCATTGGAGGAGGATTAAGGAATATGTCTGCTTTGCTGTGGCTGCAGTCTGTATGACTTCCTGGCAATACATTCTATGTTCCAACACAGCAAGGCAGGCAGCTTCCAGGTTTCTGCCTGACCCGGTTGGGCTGCCAGCTGATGCAGATATGGGTGTCCACAATATTTCTTCTGAGGGCCCTTCAGTGGGCTAGCACCGCTCTTGCGTGTTTCAGTTTCTGTGCTGCTGGCCCGGCGCTAGGTGTTCTGCTGTCCAGTAGCCAGGGAATGTTGCCAACTGCATCGGAGGGAGCTGGTTTCCTAGTCAGCGTGCTGCAGAGGGGTTCAGGCTGCAAGCAGGGCAGTTAGGGTCACAACAAGCTGTGTCACTTGTCTGGTGGCAGCAGAGACAGAACTCAGGTCCTGCAACTCCAGAAAACACATCAACCTCCAGCAGAGCTAACAGGGTAGCTAGCTAACGCAGCCTGTGAATCAATGGAAAGGGGTCTGTGACATGGAGTTGGATGGTTCTAATCCTTTCCAGCAGAGGGCAGTGATATAACAAGCACATGCCAGTTCCATGGGTGAGGAACCTTTTTCCTCCCGGTCCCACCTGCTGTCTTGAAAATGAATACAAGCTGCGTGGGGCAGGGAAGCTTAAGGGGGGCTATGCTTAAGATGGTTGGTGAAAGGGAAGAGCTTAGATCACAGATCTTTGCCATAGATCCATCCCCTGTCCTTGAGTGCATGCCTCCATCTCCCTCTCCTTCCCCTGCCTTCACTCTTTCATGCCTGACAGTAGTGACTTGGTGGTCCGCAGGATAGAGCCAGGAATTGAAAAGGGCCAAATAGAATCCAGTTACAGGCCAGATTTAGCCCACAGGCCGGCCCAGAGGTTCCCTACCCCAGCTGTGAAACTTGCTCCGTCCAGATGCCCATCTCAGTTCCTCCCGTCTCACCTTTAAAATCACCTGAAGCATTTCTTGTCTTTTCTCTCTCTCCAGCTGCTTTTAGGATCCACTGCTTAAAGTGTTTCCTTCCCCTTAAAGTGTTTTCCATCCTTGTTACTTTACCCTTTTAAATTGTTTTAGACAGATTATGTATTTTATATTATGTATTTTTTCTGCAAAGGTTAAGGGAGGTGCTGGAAGCTGCCCAGTGAGTTGATTAGTGGGAGAGCTGAAAGGAGCCTGACTGCTGTATGCTGTGACCACTAGGTCGTACTCACTCTCTGGACACAAACTCCTGTGCTTCTGTCTAGGTTAAAACAGCCCAGGATGGTGCAGGGCCACCCTGTGTAACTCAGCAAGCTCCGAACGGCACCATTGGGCCCCCGACGCCTCTGGAGATGAATCTTTGCTGGAACGAGATCAAAAAGAAATCCCACAGTCTTCGGTGAGATGCCCAGTGTGGAGTGAACATTGTGGTGCGCCAGGGACCCACGTGCTGGGGATATTAAACACAAGCTTTCACCTCACCTCAGTTTCTAGCCAACCTCCTGACACCCTCAGATCAGCTCCCCTCTCAGCCTGGGAAAAAGAGAGAACTCTGCATCTTATTATTATTTATTATTAACAAACATTTATATAGCGCCAGCAGTGTACCTGGCACTTTACAAAGTAATAAAATAGACACGGTCCCTGCCCCTAGGGATTACAATCTGAGAGACAGGAGCTGGGGGAGAGACTTAGGAAGGGGAACAGAGGGAGAGACAAGGGGTCTAACATTCATGAAGATGCGAGGTCTCAAGTGCACGTACTTGGCTTGGTTACTCTAGCTTTCCCCCTCCACTCCAAAGGCAGCATGTGCTTTTCCTGTTCCCTTGCTCGGCCTCTCTGAGTTTAATTTGCGCTAGGCCTTGCCAGATCTTAGGCTCAGCATCTTTTCATGCCAGAGCTCAGCCCTGGTATCTCCACCCAGTTCCTGTCATCACTCGTCTGCAAGAGCCCACCCAAGGCAGATCAAGTTTGATAGGAGGCCAGGCCTGGCGACTGGTGGTGCTGCTGCCTCCCATTCGCTATTTGGCCAATCACCCCCAATGTTAAACAGCTGATGGGGGCCAACAGCAGCTCCCCACCCACCTACAGAAGCACTAGCCCCGGCCTCTCCCCTGGCAGGGCTGTGGAGGTAGCTGTAGATGGGCAAGGACAGGGCTGCCACAGCCGCTCAGCAGCAGTCTGGCAGTGAGTGTTTTGGCTGGTGGAACAGTGGGGCCTGGCAGGGCAGCTTCATCAGCTCCTCTGATTACCATCCCCAGCCCCCATGCATCCAGGATCTGGGGTGGGACTTCAGAACAGTCTTGAGCCACAACATCTCTCTCTTGCTCTCTCTCAAATTAAGTGCTGGTCTCTCCTGCTCTGCCTCTCATTCTCTCTAGCCCATTCGATTCCCCCAGCTCCACGGCTGCCTCCTTCTCTCCTTGCTTGCTCATTCCTGCTTGCTTTCTCTTTGTCCCTTTGCCACCACCTCTCACTGCCCCTGCTTCTCTCTCTTTGCTCCCCTACCACCAGAGATGATGTTCCTGAGCCCCCAGTGAACACTTCTCCCCTCTGTCTCCTCCTGCCTTGTTGTAGCCTTCCTTGCTTGCAGATCCACAGCCGGCCAGTCTAACTGGGGCATATTAATTGAGATTTTTGCCTTAACACACAAGCTCCTGGAAGCAGCCCAGCCTGCTGCAACTCCTAGCCAAGGCCCTGACAATCTGGATCCAGCCAAGCACACAGTGCTGCTGCTCAACTTGTTTCCAGAGAAGAAAGAGCCAATGGGTGCCTTCTCCCCACACTCTTGCTACCCTCGGTGCCTGCTGCTTGGGAACCACTTTCTTTCTTGCCTGGTGCTTTGGGATGGACCTAGGCCAAGCTTGGAGGGAGGGACCCCCCTTGCTGTTGGCCTGTTTGGTGCAGACCATTGCCAGGCCTCTGAGCCCATGACCTTTAGCATCCCTGTCTGCATGGGAAGAGGGAACACTGGAGAGGTTGGAAGGCAGCTGCCCCTTTAGCCACCAGCAGCATGTTTGGAAACCACTGACTGTGTTGACATTGTGCAATTAGGGAGACAGAGCCCAGTGCATCCTCTGCTTCATTCTTGTTTTTGCTGCTCTTCCCTTCTCCTCCTAGGGCTCGTCTGGAGGCCTTTTCAGACCACAGCGGAAAGCTGCAGCTCCCCCTCCAGGAGATCATTGACTGGCTCAGTCAGAAGGATGAGGAGCTATCCGCCCAGCTGCCACTCCGTGGGGATGTGCTTCTGGTGCAGCAAGAGAAAGAGACGCACACGGTATGTGTGCTTCCTGGTGGGAGTCCCTTTCCCACCTGGGTACTGGGCCTCACCCGGCAATCTCCAGGGTGGTTGGCTCTCTGTGTTCCAAGGGTCTCTCCAGGCTGCGTTTGGCCTCTGTGCCCAGGGCAGAGCTCCAGCCAGTGTGAGTGAGGGCTTTCCTCAGTGCGTAAACAGGCAAAATCAGTGCAGCCAGAAAGAAGTGAGACACTTAAGTGCCATAGGTTACAGAAAATCAAATGGAGACCAAGCAGTTCAGATGTGAGACCATTTATTGGACCTACAACTGCTGAGGGGAGGGTGCAAGCTTCAGTGGCAACTGGTGGGTTTTGAGTCTAGTGGGGCAGTGAGTGGGTTGAACCTACCACCGGTGGCTTTGCCGCCAGCGGGTTGGCAAGCCTAGGGGTGGAGCCGGGGCACCGGTAGGCCAGTGGCGTGGCTTAACCCAGCAGCAAGGAGTTCCCAGGGTTAACATTGGATGAACGTTACATTAGTTAACGCTGGGAACTCCTTGCTGCTGTGTGAAGCACTCCCACTGGGGGATCGAGAGCCCTCTTACTGGGGTCTCGTCCACTCTTTCCCACCGGTTCCAAATTAACCATAGGAGGTTACAAAAATAGATCACGTTGCCATCGCCTACCTTCATCCTGAACTCTCGAATCCTCGATTTTTCATGGCATCCTTGGCCACTTGTAGTCTTCTGAAGGTGTAGGCTTTGGGACAAGCCTTCCTTCTGGCTTGGAGGACTGAGTTAGTTCCCTGTTCTGCGACAAGCCAAATCAGAAGAGAATGAAAGGGAAGAGAAGGACAGGACAGAGGAGAAGTAGGAGGAAAAGGGTTTGGTTTTGGTGCACGAGAAGAGGAAGAGGAAGAGATGGGTTTAGTGGGGGACAGAGGAAAGGTCTCCTTGTTGTCTTCAGCCTTCTCCTCTGCCATGCTCCTACCTACTTTCTCCTCTGTTCACAAGGAGAGCAGTTGCAGGCCTGTATAGCAACCAAACACACCCCATCCAAACCAGCATCCCTAGTACCTACACTGTATCTCCGGCAGCCAAATGCCTGTCCAAGCAAACAGGCCTTTTAAAAAAAGTTTGGCCAGTTTCAGGGCTGTATTGTCACCAAACCAGACCCATCCAGACCAGCATCCTTAGTAGCTAGCTACACCCTATCCCCGACAGCCAAATGCCTGTCCAAGCAAACTGGCCTTTTAAAAAAGTTTGGCCAGTTTCAGGGCTGCATTGCCACCAAACCAAGCCCATCCAGACCAGCATCCCCAGTACTCACACCGTATCCCCGGGAGCCAAATGCCTGTCCAAGCAAACAGGCCTTTTTAAAAAAGTTTGGCCAGTTTCAGGGCTACATTGCCACCAAACCAGGCCATCGAGACCAGCGTCCCCAGTACGTACACCGTATCCCTGGCAGCCAAATGCCCATCCAAAGAAACAGGCCTTTTAAAAAAAGTTTAGCCAGTTGCAGTCCTCTGTTGCCACCAAACCAGCGCCATCAAAATTTAAACAGTGCATTTTTGTTTCTCAACAAAACCCCAAGCACATAGTCACAACCAGAGATGTCAGAAACTACTTTCCAGCAGGGAGCAGCAGTGAAACAACGAAGTGACCATTTTAACAAAGAGTAGCAACGACCAGCAGACCCACAAATTTACAAAATGGCCTCTCTACTCAGGTTTGGGAGGAGAGAAGGAAAGCAACAATGCATCATGCAAACACACAGCAAGCAAAGCAAACCATCTTAAGACAACAATGTTATGTGCAGACTTTAGCACACCATAAAAGCAGCAGCAAGGATTTTCACCTGTCCCCCGAAACATGCTACACAGCTCTGTTGCAATGTAAGAGGTAGCTTCTGCTGCAACTAAACACAGAGCATTCATGCAAGGACTAGCCATTAGTGAAAAAGTCTGCCACAACATCCCACCAAACTGCAAAGGGCGGGGCCATTTTAAAATGTAAGAAACATTCCAGCAAAGATTGGAAACCCTTCCATCTAAGTCCCTAGGTCCCCCACCTGCAATAGAGAAAGCAGACAGTTTACATCAAAACCGGCCAAGGAAGAGACCAATTTTAACCAAGAGTAGCCATGGCTAGTGGGCCCCCCAGAAGATGGACATGCCCTTTCCACATGCTTGAGGGGTTTGGGAGAGGAGTGGGGGAAACTAGCAGTGCACATGCAAACACGAACGCAGAACAAGCAAAAGCAAACCAGATCTTAAACCAACTGAACCATATTATGTGAAGTCTTAGCACACCACAAAAGCAGCAGCAAGAAATTCCAGATCTTAAACCAACTGAACCATATTATGTGAAGTCTTAGCACACCACAAAAGCAGCAGCGAGGAATTCCACTTGTCCCCCCAAACATGCTTCACTGTTACAGCTCTGTTGAATCCCCATTTTCCCCAGCAGCACCCTTAACCCCAGCCCCATTTTCATCAGTGTCTCCAGCAGCCCCCAGCAGCCCCCCAGGTCCCATTTTTACCAGAATTTCCCAGAAAAATAACTAATTCACTAATGGGGATGTGTCTGATGCAGGTCCAGCAACAGCATGGGTTAACAAAGCCACAAACAGCCAGGCCAGCCAGCCAACACGCTCTCTTCACCAAAGTGGCACAGATCAACAGCACACCAAAAACGGAGAGCTCTCTTTTAACCTCACCCTAGGGGGTGGAGTACAGGCAGGCAGCCTGAGCCCTCAGCATCAGCAGCAGCAGCTGTGCACAGGCACACACTGCCTGGGTGTTTGGGTCTGCAGTCCAGACAGTTACTTCCACAACAGCCCATACAGCTCTGTGGAACGCTGCCCCTACTGATGGGAAAAGCAAAGTGCTTTTCCCCATTCAGGCAGTATGGGCGCTAAGCCCAGCTGCCCAAATCGCTATTGTCCCTTAAGGGACTCCTTAGAGCAGGCTCAGCAGGAGACACTGGCCCCCACCCCCTCAGCTCCTCCTCCTTCCTGAGGCCTTCATCTCCTGCCTGCACATGTGTCCAGGGAGGCACAACAACAACACTGAGCACTCAGCTGATTGCTGATCAGCCAATTGCTGAACGTGGAAGACTCTGAGCAAGTCTGGAGTGGGTTACCGGCTTCTCCCTCCCCCCCCCCCCCCCCCCCCCCCCNGTCTCAGTGCCAGACCCTGTGGTGAAGGAGTCCAGGGGTAGCTACTGGAGATAAGACTCTTTAGAGAGTGTGGTCATGATCCACCAACCACTTATCTAGAGGAGTCCCTGTCTCTTATACACATCTAGATGTGTATAAGAGACAGTTGGGACTCAGGTGAGGGGGTTTTTTTTCTTTCTTTTTAAAAGCATGAAGAGCATGCAGAGGGGGATCAGGTCAGATGGGGCAATGCCCCTGGTGCCCTGCAATGTGCACCGCCCCTGGCAAGCTTTCTGGCCACACAGGCCTAGGATAGGGTTGCCATGGCTCTAGGTTTCACCCAAAGTGTCTGGGATTAGTCAGGGCGTGCCCGTGACTGACCCGGAGAATCAGAAATTCTAGAGGTGGCCACATCAGAAATGGGACAGGACATAGAGATTTTCCTGCCCCCTTTCTGCTGTGGCCCCGCCCCTACCAAGCACTGTGATGTCACAACACTCCACAAGGGTGGGTTACGTTAACGGGGGCATGAAAGCCCCTTTACCCCTTTTGAATGTGTCCCAATGCCTGTAATGCATCATGATGTATCAGTGCTCTGTAAGGGATAGGGTTATGTCAGAAGGAGTGCAACAGCCCCTTACCTCTTTGACCCACTCTCTCCAATGGGTTTCCTCCTGGAGGGAGTTAACAGCCCTACACATAGGGTGGCCACTGACGCATTGGCAGAAAAGAGGGCAAACATTTGCATTAAATTTACATATGCAATTTTATACTAATTTATGCAAATGTATGGGGCAGAGGGCGGGGCCAGAAGTGGGTGGACCCAAACCAATGGTAGGGAGACACAACCCAACGGTTAAGCCAGTGGTGTAGCTTAATCCAGCAGCAAGGAGTTCCCAGAGTTAACATTGGAGGGAGATTAGATTAATTAACCCTGTGAACTCCTTGCTGCTGCATGAAGCAGTCCTGCCACTGGGGAATAGAGAACTCTCTTATTAAGGTCCCATCCAAGGTCTGTCTCCCACTAGTCCCATTTCTCCCTAGAAGTGTGAAAAAATAGAGCCAAGACTCACTGTGATGAGAAATTGATGTTTTAAGTGTCTCATCAAGCCAGCACGCGTGGCTCCCCTTCAGGAGCGTTGGGGGCGTTGACCCCCCAAAGCGCCCCGACAGGCGCCCCCGCTCAAAGTAAAAAAAACCAAAAAAACCTCCCCGCCGCCCACAGCAGCCTCTGCCTTGCCTTTGCAGAGCCGAGGCTGCTGCAGCGCTGTGGTCAATTTCATATCCGTTTCTGCAGCAGCCTCCGCTCTAAGCAAAGGCAAGGCAGAGGCTGCTGCAGCTTTACTCTTCTTCTGGGATCCACTCCAGAGGAGTGGGTCCCAGAAGGCTCAAAAATCAGCCGCCCGAAGCGTTTTCCTATGGAAAACGCGATTGGGGCGGCTGAGCTCCTCTGTCCACAGCAGTGCTGTGGAGGGATGGGCTACAGCCTTCCATTGCGCTCAATGGGCGCAATGGAAGATCTCGCCAGGGCGGTCGGGCTGACAGCCCTGGCGAGATAGCTTGGCGGGGGACAGAGGAAGGGGGAGCAGCGTGCATGCGTGCTTCCTCACTGCCTCATGTCCCCCGAGAGAGAGACTCCCTGCACTGCTGCTGCTCCTGCTCCTGCCTGCCAGAGAGAGACTCAGAGAGCAGGTAAGCTTACTGACCCTTCCTTCCCCCACCCTGTACCCGGCCTCCCCACCTCCCGGGGGGGGGATGGGTGTGGAGGGGGGTCCCCCTCCCCACACCCCTCCCCCCCACCTAGGCTGAGCCTGTTCCCCCCCCCATCCTGCA
>QEPC01010748.1:122522-143605 GCA_003113815.1 Sphenodon punctatus
TTGGTCCTTGGTAAGTCAGGTGGCTGTACCTTTCCCTGGGATTGCGAAATCCTGCCTAGCAGTACCTGGAAGCCAAGGTGTCAGTGGAGGTCAGCTGGAAGGTCAGGGAAGCTGCTACTGGTGGCAGGTTCTGCCACAGGGACCAACATGGCAACTACACTCTCTCTGAGAAATAAAATGACCCTATAGAACAGAGGTTCCCAAAGTACAGGTCACACAACTCCAAGTGGGGTCACACTATCTGCAGACAGGGTTGCAGTCCTGATTGATATATCTCCATGGCTTTATTGCTGTCGGGGGTTGTGGGATTCTATTTGTCTCAAAATGGAGTCACATGGGCAAAAAGCTTGGGAGCCACTGCTGTAGCTGAAGTGTTCTGAGGCCTGAGTAGTAGCGATCAGTGGCAACAAGAGAGCCTTCAGGCAGCCTTTGATCTCTAGCTGCTGAATGCCCCTTGCTGTTGCTTTCCCAAGAAACTTTGCTCATGACTCAACAAAGCTGCCCCATTTTGATCAGACTCGTGGGTAAGGCTGTACTTTTTCATGGCTATCATGCAGTTCCCAATTCCAGTTAAATTTTACACTCTGAGTAAAATTACACTCAGCTCCCCACCAAAATCTCCCATTCTGAAAGAACTGGGTAAATATCCATTTCCTGGCACTTAATACAACAAAGATTGGCTTTGCTGACATGCTACCTTGTCACGTGACATCCGATTGAGCTGGATAGGACCATCGCGTTGAGCTTTTCTTTGTAATGTCTTCAACCACAGAGAAACCAGCTGCATCGCAGACAAGTTTATTTTTAGGTTTGGGGTTTTGGTGTTTTTTTTGGGGGGGGGTTGTTTGTTTTTGTTTGTTCTTTTTAATTTCAATCTTGCTGATGAGGGGAAAATGTCTTCAAAAAACTGGCAGGAATGAATGATTGACTACAAGTGAATGCGGTATTGGAGAACACTGAATGGTGAAGGGAAAGGAATAGAGATCTTTGACGAGGCCAAGCTATTATCTTTGCTTTTAGTATTTAGGCTATGATCCAGGAAAAGGGACAGGGAGCATGAGACCCAGGGGCAGCAGTCATGTTGCTCCATATAGGGGGCAGGACTACAACAGAAAGGGGTGGGGGGGCCTCTCCCCTCCCCTCCACCCCCACCCCCGGGTGAAAGCCCAGAGGAAGGTGGTAAACTATGCACCACCTTCACTGGGAGGGAGTGGGGAAGGACATGGATGCTCCCAGGGACTGGAAGGCCTGGCTGGGGGAGCTTTGTCATGGGTCCCACCTCCTGCCTGTTATGGTTGCACCCTTGCTCTCCTTCCTTGTTCTCGGGGGGGGAGGGGGTGTGTGTCAGTATTTTCCTTGAATCCCATGTCTGTTTCCTGTTTAGCCCTCCTTTTCTCCAGCAAAGGAAGCTCCCATGCCGCCATCTTCTTGGGCAGAGCCAGGGTTTAATTTTTGCCAGGATTCCGCCACGGCACCTCTTCTACACCATGTCACTGCTGTTGCTTTGCAAGACTCCATCCATTACTGGATGCCTCAGCCCCAGTCTCTCCCTTGATCGGCAGCAATAGTGCCTGCTCTGGTTCCCATCAAACCTAATTTGGCTTTGAGCAAGGGCTGGCAAATTAGGGGTGGAAACAGGTTTCGTATGTTCCCAAGCCCCTGCCCTTTGAATACTCTCCATGTTTCCAGGGTTAAAGGGATGTGGCTTTTGTGGCAGACTTGATCCTGAATTCTCCAGCCTCAGCTCCGTGCAGCTCTCTGTGCTAGTAGCCCCTTTGTCCAGGTAAAGAACCATGTCCCCTTTCTCCTGCCATGCCTCTCTCTGCAGGCGTTCATGGAAGAGGTGAAGTCTCGCGGTCCATACATATACTCTGTCCTGGAGTCAGCACAGGCCTTCCTTTCCCAGCACCCCTTTGAGGAACCAGAAGAACCAAATCCCGAAAGCAAAGGTCTGTGGCACCACCTTCCCCCGCCCTTCCTGTACCTCTTTCCTTGGCCTTAGCTGGGTGTGGCACCTCTCCCTTTGCTCCTAGGAGAGGTAGTGTGGGGAGTATGGCTGAGTGCAAGGCTCCCGGTTTGCCGTTCTGCCACTGCCCTGCTTGGTAAATGGCGACCTTCAGCATATCATGTAATCTTTGTTCCCCAGATGCACCATCTGTGTAATGGGGCTGACGGATATGTCCTCTCCTCACACCAGGTATCGCAAGGGACTTGCTTCATTAAGTAAGACCCTGAAGCCTTGCTCAGGCAAATCTCCTCTTAATTGCAGAGGGTGTTTGGCTTGAGAAAAGACTCCAGGCGGCGGCATAGCCAAGGCTAAGGGAGATTCTGTGCCCTGCCCCTCTCCCTGCTTTTTCTTTTTCTTTCTTTCTTTCTTTCTTTCTTTCTTTCTTTCTTTCTTTCATTACTACTCCAGATCTGCTGTGTCAGGGAGTAGATCCAGAGCTGGTTATCCCTCCCTGGGCTCTGGAGCCCCCTCCCTCTCCTCACTTCTGGTGCTCTTTTCTCCTTCCCACTGTCAGGTGCCGATTCTTGCCTGACGGCAGTGAGGGATGCAGTTCTGCCTTCTGTCCGGCCTTAGATGAGAGCCTTTGGGGGTGGGAATAAGGGGTAGAAATTAGCACCTGGTGGTGAGGAGAGACAGGGAGCTGCAATAGCCAGGCTTCTGGTCTGAGCTGTTTAACTCTAAAACAGAAGTCAACATCTCAGCGAGAGCCTGGCAGTTCTCCTCACTAATCTGATCCCCGTGACCAATGCGCTGTAAAGGCCACAGTCCTTGCTGGGCTTTTTCCACCTGACTCTGGCATTGGGTATCTAGACATTTGGTCACTTTATCCAGAGGGATAAATATGCTGCACCATGAAATATCTGAGATGGGGACCTAGGAAATAGATATACTATGAACTAGACCTTCTGTGGCCACTGGCCAGTATAGCCCAGGGAGGAGTATAGGCTGATATGGATCAAGCAGGCAAGCTTGAGTCTTGGGTATCGGGGAGGCCAGAACTGTGATGCTGACAAGGTATGGGATGTCCCCAATTGCTTCCTATGGCCTTCCCTCTCTTGCCTTTCCCTGCTCTGGGTCTAGCCTTTTCCTGTGGGCGTCCCTCACTGAAGCAGTGTTTCCCATGGTTTTCCTCCCTTGCCTGGCTGGGTTCTGATGCTGGTCCCCTTGCAGATGTCTCCCCACGGCACCGGATCCAAAACATCAGCCGCTTTGTGTGGAAGCAGGCAAACGTAGCCAGTGAGCTGTGGGAGAAGCTGACAGCCCGCTGTGTGGACCAGCATCGGCACATCGAACGCACCCTGGAGCAGCTGCTGGAGATCAAGGGGACCATGGAGGAGCTGAACGCCAGCCTGACCCAGGCTGAGAGTGTGCGAGAAACCTGGGAGCCCATCGGAGACCTTTTCATCGACTCCTTGCCAGAGCACATCCAGGCCACCAAGGTAGAGCCTGCTCAGGCCAGGCCAAGCTTCCCCTCTCCCTCAGAGAGAAACTGCTGCTCCCTAGGATCATGCCCAGTAGGCTTGAACCCTGGTAGCTCTGGGACCCATACCTTGTTGCCCCACGTTACCCCTGTTTTTCCCACTCCTGCCCCTTTGCTCCTGCAGAATCTTCTTCCTGTCAGGCCTGCCCCAGACCTGCTTTCTCTGGCCAATAAGGGGATTCCTAGACTGTGCTGCTCCTACCTATGCCCCCTCCCTCCACTGGGGATAGGTCTTCTTGGACTGTGCTCCTCCCAGGCTGCTCCCCCCTCCCATTTGCTGCCGCTCACTTTAAAATGTTGGCACAGCAGCAAACCTTCCCTCTTTGCGTGTGGTTGGATTTTGTGTATGATGCAAGCACCAGTCACAAGATGACAGCTGCTGGCATGCCTGTCATTTTACAGTGACCCCATTTTGCTGGCAGTAGACCTGGATTTGATGGGGGGAGGGATGTCCTTTACAAAACCCAGAAAGGGGCAATCTCTGTATGTCTGCTGCCCTCCTTGTTCCCAGGATCTTTTCTAAGCCCCAGTTGAACCTGCAGGGACCTGTGCATCTCTGAGGCTCTCCAGTGACTTAACGGAGGAATGCGCCCCACAGTGTCCATGGGGTTGACACCAGGGCGGTTCCCAGTGCGGAGCCCTCCCCACCCTGCATTTCAGTCCTGCTCTAATAACACTGCTGTCTGGAAGGGTGTCTGGAAGGTGGCCAACCCATGGAGTTTGCTTTTGGTCGTCTCCCAGTTTAGTGTTCCCAGCAGGAGGACTGGATCCTCTCCTAGTGCAGGCTGGGCTGCCAGGTCCCTGCTTCCCTCCTCTCTCTAGCTGTCCCCATCTGTCTCGGGCTCAGCAGGACCCCCCCCCCCCTGTCCCCACAGTTTCAGGCTGCTAGGAGAGCATGATTCAGATTCTTCCAAAAAAGCAGTCAAGTAACTGACTGGTGGCTTCTCTCTCTCCGATTCCCTTCCCTTTGGGTGAGGGGACTCTAGCTGTTTAAAGAGGAGCTGTCCCCCATGAAGGATGGGGTGAAGCTTGTCAACGACCTCGCGCACCAGCTGGCTATCTCTGATGTGCACCTCTCCATGGAGAACTCCCGGGCCCTGGAGCAGATCAACACACGATGGAAACAGCTACAGGTAGAAGGAGGGCAGAGAGTGGCCTGGGAAATGCAACCTGTGGCTGGGGACTTTCTGGGAAGCAGTTGCTGGAGGGAAGGTTCAGTGGGGTGGACATGTGCAAGGCTGGTCCTGGAGGTAAGAGAGAGGCCTCTGTGCTGTGGGTGGGTAAGTCTGCACAGGCAAAGCTTGAAAAGGGGGCCAGACGGAGATACCTGTGGGAGAGGCCGGAGACAGGCTGAGGGAAGAGGAAGCCTTGGGGGGTGGGAGGGCATTGTCTGCCTGAGGAGAAACAGGTTTGTTTGGCTGAGTTCTCAGCTGGCATAACCAACATGCCCATGTAGGTTTCCCTGGAGCTCTGGCCAGCAGTGGCTGGGTGCTTGCCATTGGCTTGTCTCCAGGGGGTGGGGGGTTGTTTTGGAGCAGGACGGACTGCATTTGCATAGGGAGGAAGGGATGTGAGGGCTTGGGGTGGCTGGGGCATTGCAGGAGTGTGCGTGTGGGGACATGCAGTGCCCAGTGACCTCATCCATTTAATTTCAGTTTCCTCTCTGGACAGGTCTCTGTCAACGAGCGACTGAAGCAGCTGCAGGACGCCCACCGGGACTTTGGCCCAGGATCCCAGCACTTCCTCTCCAGTATGTGAGCCGACTGTCCCGTCCCAGTATTCTGAGGGAGAAACCAGTGTGGGGCTCTCCTTTCCACTGGGTGCTGTCAAGAGAGAAGCCAGAGGGCAGTACTCAACTGCAGCCACTCTCTCTGGTTGCCTCTGCGACACGGACCCAGGGCCTTGCTTTGCCCTGAGATGCTGTGGAGGAGCATGATCCATGACTGCGCTCACAGGCCACAAGCAGGAGCAATGATAGTAGGGGCACCCTCTTTACCCCAACCCTGACCTGGGAGCCCCACCCTCTGCCTCTGGAAGACCCACCCTGGAGCTTGGTGGGGTTGGTGGCTTGGTAGAGTAGCAGCAGCGAGTCAGCCAGTGAATCCATTCCCTACCCCATTGCTGTTGCTGTTTCAGTATCTCCAGCAGGGTCTGCCCAGATATGACTGACCCCTCACCAGGCCCCCTCCACGTCCCTTGTGGGCACACAGGCACTTCAGCAGGAGGCAGCCCTCAAGGGGACCTGTCTTTACTGCAGTGGCAGTAAGCTTGAATTGTGCCACCTCCAGAAACCTTGCTTCACGTGGTATTGTCCCAAGCCCACAGACAGCAGCAGGATGCCAGCTGGTAGCTCCTGTGCTCCATGCTAGGACTCGGAAGCCAGGTAACACCTGTAAGACAGAAGCGGGGAGGTCCATTCCCACCTCCTAGGGGCTCGGCCAGCCCTGACAGGTTGTCCCTGGCAGCGTCATACCTTTCAGACAATTGCTGCGTTCTAGGGAGCTGGTTTTCAGAGGTGTTGAGCTCCTGCAGCACCCAAGCCGAGTGAGACTGATGGATGTTCAATCACTTGGCCAGTCTAGACACAGAGTTAGGTGCCTGGGTTTGGAGCGTTGGCCCAGAGCAGTGGGGACATGTGCATCTCTTCCCCATGGAGCGACTCTGACAGCTGCAGACAATGGATATGTTTATTGGAGAAATCCCACCCAGCCCACTTCCTTGGCTCCACAAGCCTGGGTGCCTGCCGTGTGGGTGGCATCACACACCCAGGGCCTTCCACTCAGCATGTTGGGGTCTCAGTGCCAGACCCTGTGGTGAAGGAGTCCAGGGGTAGCTACTGGAGATAAGACTCTTTAGAGAGTGTGGACATGATCCACCAACCACTTATCTAGAGGAGTCCCATTGAAGCCTTCAGGGCCACAAACCACAATCCCACAGGGGTTCAGTGGGGCTACTCTGGAGTAAGTGGTTGGTGGATTGCGGCCAGCACCTTTCTGTGGGGAGGGCTCCTGGGAGCCAGGCACTGAGTGGGGACAGAGAGACAGCTGCACCTCAGGGCTGGGCTCTGTCCATTCCCAGAACAGGCTTCAGCTGTCTCCTCTGCTTTCTGTTGAGGGTCATTCCTGGAGAACATGAGATTTCTGTGAAGGGGGTTGTGGCAAACTGGAGTGTATGGTGTTGTCTCAGTGTCTGTCCCTCCCCTTGCAGCTTCCGTCCAGGTCCCCTGGGAAAGAGCCATTTCTCCCAACAAAGTGCCATACTACATCAAGTGAGTGCCCAGGGGACGGTGGGAGGACTGATTTGTCTATGTTCTGTCTGTCTTTAGCAACCTTTATTTTGTGTCTTCCCCTATTGTGTCCCTCCTTCCACCTGCATAGCTTGTCCTGTCATAGCCAGGAAGATTTGCACGGTACAAATCCCATCCATTCCAAGGCTGTAGTTCAAGAGCCCAGCCTGGTGTATGGAACCCTCCATAGCCACCCTGCCCATTCCTGTCTCTACTAGAGATAGGAACACAGCCAGCTCTTCTCACCGAGTAAGAGACCTGGTGTTATCTGCCTAGTGCTGTCAGCCAGCGGAGTTCTGAGGGCTGCTGTCAACATGAGTGTTGCTGTTGGGTGCCCCCTAATGGCTAATGGGAAGCATTGGCATACTAGCATAGGGCTTGTCTTCCGTACAAAATGAGGGAGGCCTCACAAGTGGGGAGGGGAGTCCCTGGGAAACAGATGAAGAGGCACAAGAGGGGGAGGTAAGAGGCTTCTCGCTCCTCAGTGCTAGAAAGATCCTGTGGCATAGTCAGCCTCCCAGGGAAGTACGGAAGGGTGGTGGTGGTGGTGGTGGAGCTCTGATGCCACCCTCATTTTGGGTTGGAGAGACTGAACTGGTGATGGGGTGGGGAGGGACCATGGGGAGCTTCCAGCCAGGAAATAGTAATTGTGAGGAAATAATGTGTATGTCTGTCTGTCTGTTACTTTAGCGCTCTTTCTCTCTCTCTCTCTCTGGTTCCCTTCTCTCTAGCCACCACGCTCAGACAACATGCTGGGATCATCCCAAGATGACTGAGCTATACCAAACTCTGGGTAAAAGAAGCGTGCACATACCCACACCCTTTCTTTCCCTGAAGGACCCAGCAGCCCAGTCCTTTGGAGTCTCCTCTCCCTGAATTGGAGCGATTGTCCCTCTCCTGCTCCTTTGCAGAATGGGATCTAGAGTCTCCTCACCCCAGACCAGGGTGCAATGGACTCTTTGCAGTCTACTGTTGTTCCCCACTCTTGCACACATTCCCTCCTTCAAACAGTCTGTCCCTGCTGCAGAGCCAGTCTCTCTCCTGGGCGTCTTGGCGCCAGCAAGCTGGGATGCTCAGCTGATTCCAAGAGCCCTTTCCCCTCCAGCGTCTGTGCTGAGCAAATGCTCCTTTTCTGCCTCTGTCTCACACTCGCTCGTTTCTCTCTTTCTCAGCTGACTTGAACAACATCAAGTTCTCTGCATATCGGACGGCCATGAAGCTGCGCCGGGTCCAGAAGGCTCTGAGATGTAAGTTCCAGACCCTTGCCCTTCTCTTCCTCCTCCTGCTGTTGGGGCTCCCTTCATTTCCTCTGGCTCTGGTGGGGGATTTATTTGCACTTGGGGAGGGATTGTTGATTGACTTTGCTTCATTGGATGATGATGGTGTGATGTCAGCCTGAAGTCTAATTCGAGAATTGTTACAGGCCCAGGAGGAGGTTGAGGTGCTGTTGTTGCAGGGAGGGGGCTGGCCTACACACCAAACATGGGACAAGCCGCTCTCTCTAATTCTGGTCTCCTGTGATTCAGCCCCAACCCACCCAGCAGCAGCAGTTGCTCATCTGGGAAGCAAAATCAAGAGTGTGTGTGTGTGTGTGTGGAGACTGCCCCTTGCATCATACTCCCTACTCAGAAATTCAGATGCCAGCAGCTGAGGGAGAGCATTCAGCTGCTGCTATTTCCTCTAGCTGCTAGGCAAATTCAGAGATTGACAGCAGGGTTCATGGTGTCTGTGACTCTGATCAGATGAGAGCGTGGAAGTGGGGCTTCCAGGGAGCAGAGTTGTCTCTCCCGGCTTAATTATTATTATTTATATATATAGCACCAGCAGGGTACCTGTCCTGTTACTCAACTGTTACAACCCTATCTTGCCCCTGAGTCCCAGTGACAGTTTGGTGGCTTTGTGGTTCCATTTCTCCTGGTTTTCCTTTCCCTGGTTGCTGTACGTAAGGTCTTTGCAAGCAGCAGGGGAAACTGGCTCCCTGTTCAGAGAGATTGGCTGTTACCTGACGTGACACTAAATCCATGGGAATCCACCACACATTGAAATCGCTAGGGTGCACAGCTGGTTTCACAGAGGTTTATGCTGCTGCGTGTTTTCACAGCTACCTGATATTCCCTTCCAAGGAGCTGTTGTCCAGAAGCTGTCCCTTGATGCAAGGCATCACTATGTCCAGTGCCTTGTGCATTCCGCAATTCCCCTCCCTTTCCCAGTCAATTCTGCAACAAGGAAATCCAAATTCTGCAAGAAGAATAAATTATGCAAATTAACCAGATTATGCAAATTTTGAATGCCAATGATTTTCTCAGCATGTCATTCCCACAATTTTGAACATCTCACATTTTAACAAACCTCACCAAATACTATACTGACAGGCGGGAGGAAGGGGGAGCTCTTCTCTTCCATGGGTGAGTCATGAGCTGCTTCTCTTCAGCAGCAGTGTAACATGGCTCCAGATTATTAATAGGCGCTACCACTGCCAGCACCTTATTGGCTAGCTTGCAGTGCTGGCATCCCATTGGCTAGCTCACAGTGCTCCCCACTCACTCTGAAGCTCTGTGTTGGCAGAGGCAATTTCTGTGACAATTTGGCCAAATACAAAATTTTGCAAAAATGGCTGTGACTGCAGCAGTGCAGAATTCATGCTGGTGGGTAGGGCAGGACCCGCCTAAGTCAACACACATGCGCACATACCACACCCCGGCCTGCTCAGGTAAGACTTGCACTACTGCCCTGCTGCCCCACCACTCCTGCTCCAGAGAGGGAGTCCACACTTAGTAAGTAAATAAAAGTTTATTTGTTTCGACTGTAAGTCATAACAAAATTAATTCATCACATATAAAAGAACAAACAACACAAAAAACACAGAAACACAGCATAGCAATAAAGATCAAGAATCACTTAGCCACAAAACCAAATTAGACTGCTCTAACCCTCAGACATAAATTTCCATGCAAGTTAAACAGACAACCCCTCGGGGGAGTTCCCAGGAACCTCCCTGTCTTGTAGGGAGAGGCAAGAGCATGTGCAAAGTTAGCAACCTTCAAAGTAGTCTGAACTGAAGGGCTTGCCAACAAGAATGACAATTTCAAAGCAGTATCCCAATGTAATTTACCTGTCGTTCGGGGAGTAAATAATTTGGGTTAAATATCTGCTGATGCCGCACAGCTAAATAGACAGTGTGGAAGGTCCTCAATCTGACTCCAGTGACAAACACACACAATTTCCAGTCGTATATGGAATATCCTTGTAACGACCAGCTGGAACCATAGGAGGGCATCTGTGGAATCTTAATAAAGTGAGATTATTATCTACCGCGGTCAGATAATGCTCCAGCTGATGATGGGATTTGAATTTACCATACCAAGGGGTTGTCTTAGGGGGGATTCAGACGTTCTGATTTTTGAGATTTTTTTTTAAAAATGAATGTTTCATGCATGTCTGAACACATAAATTCGATTAAATGCGGTCAATATCGCACTAAAGAAATCCGACTTTCAAAGCTACTCAAACCTACCTTTTTGCTGTCCGTTTTCAATAAATCCGCACTTAACAGCAGTGTGAAAGCAACATCGTACTGGTTTTAACTGGTGTGAAATCTTTTCTGATGTGAATGCAACCGTGCTTCCAAGTGCGCTGTTTTACTCCTGCCCCTACCGGAAGCAGTGAGACCAGCTGGAGCCCTGTAGTTGCCTCGCTGGGTGCAGGCTGCAGCCAGCTTCTCCCCAAAAAAGTTCTTCCCCTCCATGTTTCCCCTCCATGCTTCTCCCCAAAAAAGTTCTTCCCTCCAAGGGACTTTCAATCATCTGCCTCTGCCTCTACCGTAGTGCTGCAGCAGTAGCAGCAGCGGGATACCGGAAAGAAACCAGGGAGAGAAGCAGCGCGCCTCACTATGCGAGGGGCTTCTTTCCAGCAGCCTCAGGCTCTCCCTCTTTACTCCCTGATCCCCCCCCGCCCCCCAGTCTAGAAGTCCCGTGCAGGAAAGCAGGGGGCACCCCCTCCGATCGGACTGCGAGATAAAGCAGAAGGTTGCTACCTTGCAAGCAACGTTCTTTGAGTTGGCTCCGAACATTCTCATAACTGGGTTGTGCATGTTCACCCTATTCAAATAATAGACCACATGATGGTCTCAGCTTCTCTAGTATAAAAAGCACTCTACCCTTCAGAATGACCATTCCTTCCAACCCTTTCTAAACATACAAGGAAAAAAAATCCATGTTGGCTGGAAGGTTGTGTGTTGTGAGAATGTTTAGAGCCATCTCAAAGAATGTTGTTTACAAAGTAGCAACCTTCTGGCTCCCCACAGGCCACTTCCTGTAATTGAACCGCACTGAGCAGCCGGGTAAGCGCGCACTACAAGAAGGTCTGAATGCATTATTTCGCTGTACTTAAAAACGGTATGGCATGCATGTGAATGCAACAGGACTTGTTAACAGCGAACTATTGAGAACCAGTTTTAAAAAATCCAGATAATTGCTGCATGTGTGAATTCGCCCTTAGCTGAGGAAATCACAGCCAGATCAGATTGTGCAAAAATGTCTGGTCTTCATTATTAATTTAGCTCTGACCCAGGGAGGCACACTTTCTCCTGCTTCCTCTTCAGTGTGGCCCATCTGAGAGATTGCCTGCCCTGCACGTGCTCTGTGGACCAGGAAATAAAGCAGACTGCATTGAAGGGGTGCCAGGAGGAGGCATCACAGGCCATACTGCAGGGCAGGTCCATGGCTGTGGCCCATGGACTGGCAATTCCCCACCCCTGCTTTAAATGCCACCTGTATCTGATGGCTTCCCTCTACCTCCAGCATCCTTGTGTTGTCTGAGTGCAGGCTCCCCTCCCTTTGCTGATCTGTGATGTCAACCCCACCAGTCCTGCAATGCCCCACGTCTGCTCTCTCTGTCCTCTCCCCACTCAGTGGACATGGTGACACTGGCCACAGCCCTGGAAGTCTTCAACGAGAATGAGCTGCAGCCCAGTGAGCGGGTGATGGATGTGGTGGATGTGATCCACTGCCTGAGTGCCCTCTATGAGCGGCTGGAGGAGGAGAGGGGCATCCTGGTCAATGTGCCGCTTTGCGTCGACATGAGCCTCAACTGGCTGCTCAACGTCTTTGACAGGTACCTGCCAGTGCTTGGCTTTTGGGGACCTGGGAACTGGTATGGCTGGCTACTGGGTTCTTTTTCTACTGCCATTCTGGCTAGCACTGCCATAGGAGCTTGCACTGCTGAGGGCTGGGGGCAGCTGCCATGGGTGGGCATTGCTGTGGGGAGGCTCCCCCTGGCGAGGGCCAGCTGGCACAGGTATGCATTGCTGTGGGGAGGCTTGCCCTGCTGAGTCTTAGGCTGGCACTGGTGGGGGGAGGATTTGATTGCAGGACTTTTGAAGCTCTGTTGCTCAAAGGTCCTGTAAATGAAGAAGAAACCAGCTCAGTGTCCATGTGTCTAATTTCCAGTGGGCGCAGCGGGAAGATGCGAGCGCTCTCCTTCAAGATGGGCATTGCGTGTCTGTGCGGCACAGAGGTGAAGGAAAAGTTTCAGTGTGAGTTGCCCCTCCAGGGAGCGGGAATTACTTGGCTAAATCAGGAGTGGGAAGTTTTCAAATTTAGCGAAGGGATTGTGCCATGATGACTCGGCCATCTGCAGATCTCCCACTTGCTAATCTGGGGGGGTCGGGCTCTATTTCCCAGGCTGCTGTGCTTCAGACACCCCTGGCCCATGGGCACATATGGGCCCCCTCTGTAGCTTAGTGGAGCAAAGGGGCTGACCCCTGGAGCAGTAGCTCCAACGCTGTGGTCCGTGAAGCCTTGGGAAGTGGTCCAGGCTGGTCCACAGAACTGGCTGCAGCTACAGCCAAGTGGGCTTCAGTCTTGCCTCTGCTACAACTGACTCTGGGGGGCTGGGATGACTGCAGGGCATGTGGGGGCTGCAAGGAAACACATGCCAACCCCCCATCATAATGACAACCAAAGGGACCAGAGCCACCACTGTCTGCAACTGTGGGTAGCCCTGAATCAGCCTGACCGGGCCAGAGCTATCTTCAGTAGGTGCATAGGTCTCTATAAGGTCACCAGTGGTCCCAAAAGTGGTCCCTGCTCAAGGTGGTTTCTTTTCCTCTTTCTGAGATATAGCTATATTAGGTGCAGGTCGTGCATCTGCCCCAGCTTCCCCCCCCCTGTTGTCCATATATTATAGCTATCTCAGGCTAGTGCAGTGTGACTGCCCATTCCATCTTCTGCACTAGGACCCATTTCAGCCTCCCTCTCCCTGCTCACTGAAGGGTGTGTCTGCAGCCCTAGCGGGGGAGAGCTCCTTTTGACGCCGCCCTGTGCTAGAGCGTGATGCTCTGATGTTCTCTGCATGTTGCCATGACACCTGCTCGTCTCCTTGGCACTTTGCAGACCTCTTTGGCCAGGTGGCAAATCCTGGTGGCCTGTGTGACCAGCGGCACCTGGGCGTCCTGCTGCACGAAGCCATCCAGGTGCCACGGCAGCTGGGGGAGGTGGCAGCCTTTGGGGGGAGCAACGTGGAGCCCAGCATCCGCAGCTGCTTCCGCTTTGTAAGTGCTTTGTCTGCCTTTTCCATTGGTGTGGGGGCTCATTCAATGGTGGAGAAGCCAGGGGTAGGGTAAGCAAAGGGGAGGCGGAGGAGGCAGCTCTGAGCCACTAGCCCAACTCTCCTCCTTGCTCCCTATAGCATAACTGGGGATCAGCTCCTGCCTCTTTCCTCTGCTCCTAGAGTAACGGGAAGCCCGCGATCGAGGCAGCCCAGTTCCTGGAGTGGGCCAACTTGGAGCCGCAATCCATGGTGTGGTTGGCGGTGCTGCACCGAGTGACCATCGCTGAGCAGGTGAAGCACCAGACCAAGTGCTCCGTCTGCCGGCAGTTCCCCGTCAAGGGCTTCAGGTAGGGAGAGCCGCACTGGGCAACAGGGATTCCCAGCAGGGGGAAGATCCCTGGGCACGAGGCAGTTGCGCTCCCTTTCCTGTCTCATTGGAGAGGATGATAGGGCAGGGGGCAGAGCATCACCCTCAGCTTATCAGTGTGAAAATGGTTCAAGAAGAGGCTGAGCACCGACAGACACCACCTGCGGGCTGTTCCGTGACCTCCACGTAACCAGCTGATTGTTTCCCAGAGGATCAGCATCAATAGCATATGTCCACCCACAAGTGGCCCCTCTCGCAACCTCGGCTCTGTAGAGTGGGCTGAACGAGTGGGATGCCCCCCCCCCACCCAGACAGGCCATTCTGATTGGGAGAGTGGCTGGAGTGGGCTGCTCTGTGGCACTGGGAAGGTGATAGGCACTAGATGTGGTGGATTTGGGCAACGGAGCTTATATTAATTTTCAAAGTGGCCCATGGGAGGAAAAAGGTTCCTCACTCCAGCCTGGTGTCACGATAATCCACGCATCAAGCAGATTCCTCCACTGATCTAGCAGGCAGAAAGTAAAGGTATTGAAATGAGCCCCACTGCTGCAGCATCTGAGCATTCCACAAGCCTTGCCTGTGTTTGGCCAATGGGGACAGGCAATTCTATCTACTGATGCAAAACAGAGGCTCAGAAACGAAGCAATCTGCTCAAGACCACACAGGGAGACAGTGTCAGAGCAAGGAACCAAATGCAGGCCTCATGCAACGCCAGCTAGCATTCTAGCCCCTGGGTACTCCTTCCCCCATAGGGATACACTGCTCTTTGCTCTTGGAAGGCCAGTGATTAATCAGGGCTTTTAGGCTGCTGCTTCAGAATCAGGGCTACCAGAGAGAATTGACTTACCAAGCAGTGCTAAGAGAGACTTGCAACAGCTTCTGCTGCCATGTAGCCTCCTGCCGAGTCCCCTTCTGTGGGGTTTGAGGCTGTGCAGCTTTCCCCTCCACTGCTGCCTCTCTCATTCCCTTCCTCTCCTCAGGTACCGCAGCCTGAAGCAGTTCAACGTAGATATCTGCCAGACCTGTTTCCTGACAGGGCGAGCCAGCAAAGGGAACAAGCTGCACTACCCCATCATGGAGTACTACACCCCGGTGAGGGAGGGGACATGGAGCCTGCCATTCTAGGCACCCGGTGGCCTTGGGGAACACTGGGGTGGTGAGAGAAGCTGTAATGCAGCCTCTGTGAGACCATTATTGTGCATTGCAAAAAGTGTTGCAGACCCAGCCCACCTAAGCTACAGGAGCTTCCTAGGGACTTTGCTCCTCCTCCTGCCACCACTGTCCCACCCAAAGTCACCTGCTCCCTAAACTGTCTCTGCTCCTTCTCCCGTGCTGCCTGGAACTCCCTTCCTAAACACATACACCAGCCTTCAAGTCCCTCCTGAAGAGCTACCTCTCTCATCAGGCTTTCCTAGCTCTTCACTCCTATAGATTACTCCTTTTATTCTTCTCCTTATACCGTCCTATTCTTCCGGATCCCCCTCCTCACCTTGTAACTAAGCTAAACACTTGCACCTGCAACTACTAAGCTTCATGAACATCCCTCCCTTTGTTGCCTCTCTTCCTATCCATTGGAGATTGTAAACCCTTTGAAATGGAGACATGTTTTGAACATAGCTCTTTAATACCAGGCACATTGCTGGCACTATAAAAATAATAAATAATAGTAGTAATAATACAGTGGAATCCACTTAAAAAAAAACCTTGCATAACTTCTGGATAAATTGAATTACTTTGTTATCCCAATAGACCTAGGTTTGGGGAAGTATTGCTTCTTGATCTGGATAAGCAGAATTCGGAACCCTGATAACTCAAGCTTTTAAGGTGTACAGATTGAGGCCACTTCTAGACGAGCGCGCAGTGCACTCGCATGTGGTTTCCAAAATCCCGCGAGACGGGCTCAGACGAGACGCTGCCGCGAGTCACGCACACGGGACGGGGAAGCGTGTTCTTTTCAAGCCACGAACTGACTGGGAGTCTGATCGAGGTAGGTCATTCATGGCTTGAAAAGAATGCGCTTCCCCGTCCCGTGTGTGTGACTCGTGGCAGCGTCTCGTCTGATCCCGTCTCGCAGGATTTTGGAAATCACGCACGAGCGCACCGTGCACTCGTCTAAAAGCGGCCTCGGGAGTACACTCCTCTAAAAATATCAGGATTTTTGAGTGTATTAATGATTTCTTGGCAGCATGTGGTTAAAATACTGTAGCGTACACCCTGTCAGGGTGAGTCTTCCATGTCAGGCAGGCTGGCGACGGGCATTAGGGAATATCAGTTCTCTCCATCCAGTGCTGTCCAGACATGCAGCCTCACACAAACAGCCAGGCAGAGCAGGGTGTGTACAAGAGAGAGAGAGAGAGAAAAAAATATTCTGTCAGTTCTGACTCTGATGCTCACTCCCAGACAGCTTGCTTGAAACTTCCAGTCAGAACAGACAGGATTACTCACACTCAGGGCGTTTATACACGAGACCAAAAAGGTGGCTGATCCTTTGATCAGCCGCCTTTCTTGGCGCTCGTCTAATTGCTGGGGCCGCTTTTTAATCCGCGTCGGAGAGGGCAGGCTCGCCTGCCCCCTCCGACGCGGATTCCTGAAGTGCCGGCTTTACGCCGCACTTCCTGGTTCCCCGGGCGAGTGCACATGCGCAGAAGGGTGCGCATGCGCACTCGCACTCTGCGCCGTGTCTGAACTGCAGACACGGCTCGCAGAGACTGCGCGGGGGGGAAAGGCGGCATTTGGCGATCCCGCTTGTAAGCGGGATCGTCTATAAACGCCCTAAGACACACAGATACACACACACCTCTGCACTGCTCTGACTCTGCTTCTGAGGGGAGGAGAGGGGACTGGAGGCAGAGAAACCTGGTGCTAACTTAATCTAAGCATCAGTTTTCTTCATCTCCAGGTCCATTTCCTTAAGGTCTGCTTAAGTAGAATTTCTGATAAGCCAAAGTATTTTACATGTCTGGAGAAATTTGACTTAAGCAGACTCCACTGTAATAGGCATGTTCTTGTATGGTGTAACATGCCACATTTACCCAAACCGTGGGCAACCGTTGCACACTGGTTTTACCATCCTTGTGTGTACACTCTGAGACTACTCAGGGAGCTTTTAAAAGATACAAAAAAGGCAGCTGATCCTTTAATCAGCTGCCTTTCTTTGTGATCGTTTAAATGTTTGGCCCGGTTTGATGCCGGATCTTTCCCGCATCAAACCGGCCGAGGATTCCTGCCCCCTCACTTGCATCTCTGGGAACCGCCGCATTCCCTGGTTTGCAGGCAGGGGGAGGGGAGGAGGGACGGGAAAGCCGGTGAAAACTGGCTCCTCCAGGCAGCGCTGACAAACCCCCTCCCCCCTTCCCCCTCTAAAGCCCCCAGCCAATTATTAAATTTAATCACTGGCTGGGGCAGAGAAGACGGCTTCTCCCAAACCCGGCTTTCTCCCAAACCTGCTTTGGAGCCGTCTTCTCCAAAACACGCTTGGGAGAGCGCACGTTTAAAAACGCCTTCACTCTCTTCAGTTTAGGGGGGGAGTCCCATTGCCCAAATGACTGACACCCCCAGGCTCCTTGTCATCCTCTCTCTCTCCCTCCCCTTCCCTCCGTAGACCACGTCCAGTGAAAACATGAGGGACTTTGCCACCACCCTGAAGAACAAGTTCCGGTCAAAGCAATATTTCAGCAAGCACCCCCAGCGAGGCTATCTACCGGTGCAGTCTGTGCTTGAGGCAGACTTCTCGGAAACGTGAGTGCTGGTCTGGGGCAGGTCTACCCCAAGGGGCCCTGAATTGCACCCCCAGGGAACAGCCCTGACTGCTCAGTCCAGAATCCTTCAGTGCATCTAGGTATTGGCAGCTTTGTTCCTTCTTTGTCTGTTGACTGAACCATTCAGAGTTCTGTGGGACAGGGCTGGAACAGAGCTCAGGACTAGGAAGGAGGGGAATCCATAGACTGAAGCCCTTATGATCAATACTGGAGCCATGAAATTCAGGGCCTGACTCATTCATGTGAAAAAGTAAAATGTCACTGTAAATATTTTGTTGATGTTCAGTTAAACAAGATCCCCCTCACAGGCCAAGGCTCTCTGCATTGCAAACCCTGTAAGTAGCATTCCAGGCAAAATTCAAGGTGCTGGCTTTTGACTTATAAAGCTCGAGATAGCCTGAGCCCAGGCTATCTGAAAGACCTTCTCCTCCCTGCCCCTTCACAGCCTCTGAGGTCAGCTGGGAATACCCTTTTGTGTGTAACATCTGCCCATCAAGTTCCCCAAGCGAAGGTGCACAGAGAGCTGTTCTCGGTGTTTGCCCCACAATTATGGAACTCCCTCCCCCTGAAGGTTCATCTAAGTCCAAACCTGCTCATCATCTGGAGACAGTGTAAGACTTTTCTATTTGACCAGGCATTTGGCAGGCAGAGATACCGCTTGGGGAGGTTTGGGACAGGTTTTATTTATTTGTCTCTGTTGTTTGTTTTATATACTGTAACCTGTCCTGGGCCCTTAAGATAGGGTGGGATAATAAATTTAAGTAAGTAATATATTGTTGTTCCTAGTTTACTCATGGGCTCTTTGTGCTAGGGGTAGGAAGCCTCCTGAATCACCACGAACCCTCCACAGGCCAGGGCTCCCTGTGACTGATGTCCCAGGACCTGTAGTTTATTGCAGTGCTCTCACCCTCCTGCTGTCATTTGAAATGTATTCCTGGATCCTGTGTACTGGGGACCCTTGTGGGGCCAGCAACACACGGGGCCCTGTACAGTTATACAGCCGGCTCTTGCCTGGATCCAGCCCCAATCATGGGGATTCTCTTCCATGAGGGGTAACATCTCTTCTTGGCTCTACCAGCACCCCCCACCCCACTTCCCTGACCCTTATGTGTCTCTTCCAGGCCTGCCTCCTCCCCGATGCTACCACACGCTGACACCCATTCCCGGATCGAGCACTTCGCCAGCAGGTACCAGGCCTCTTGAGGGATGGGGCTGGCAGGCCTTTGCAATATGGCTAAAGCCCCCTTCAACCCTTAGCCCTAGAGTTTGCGGGGGATTGGAGAGCACCCGTGAGAAGGAGTTATTGGCACCTAAAGTGATTCGGGTCCCCCCTCTGCCAGGGGTTTTGTCGTGGATTTTCGTGGGTAAGATAGTAAGACGAGGAGGCTGCCAGCAGATATAAACAGCAGAGTTCTTTATTCAGCAGATAAACACAACGCGTTGTGGGCTTCCAGGATCATTAGATCCTGAGCACACCCCTGTGAGGGCAGTTCATTTTTTATACAGAAATCCTTGGGCGGAAGGCCCTTTCATGGTTTGTCACTTCTGCGCAGAGAAGTAGATGACAACACAACATTCAAAGTAATTGTTTTGAGAAAGGACAGTTTACTTCTAAGTTCAGGTTGGGGATGAGATAACAGTGGGAACGAAGGGTAAAAGGGAGGTTCTTTTCTGAACTGAAGCTAGCTACATTTTTGGGCAAGTTGACCCTTCCCTATGTGCAAAAGGTAATTTTCAAGCAGTGGCTTATCTATGTGAAGAGGAACAGAGCCTGTCTTGTTAAAAGGGCAAAGCAAACATTTCTAACATGGTGAGGTAACTACAGGTCAAACAGAATGATAGGCTTTTAATATTTCTAAGATGGCGGAGGGTTATCACAGGGCAAAGAGAAATATAGGTTTTTCTACATCAGTTTCTATGAGGACACACTGCTTCTCTCCCTAGGAAACCTCTGAGGCTAAAACTGGTACCAATCAGCTCCTAAATATGGAGCCCCAGCCTCGGGAAGGGAGGCAGGGAGTAGCCAAAATGAAGGGCCTGGGGCAGACTGAGAGACTGATCAGCTCCCAATTATCCCCACCCCCATCGGTGGGGCTTTCAGTCCATCTAGCTCTCTTTTAATGCAAGATCTTTCTGAAGCATTTCCTTCCCCAGGAGCTAAATTTCCCAAACCCTTTCCTTTAAGAGAAGAGAGTTACCTGTGTGAAGCAGAAGCCTGTCAGGGGCTGGGAGCGGGGGCAGGCTGGAGCCAGGATCTGGGGTCACTCCAAGGTTTGGAGCTGGGAGATCAGAGTGGGGTCAGAACCAGATGTCCTGCTTAGCCACAGGCTAGGAGACCAAGCTTGAGGAGGGAGCAGGGGCTGGAGGACGGATCCAGCAGCAGGAGCAAGGCTAGAGGCAGGAGACAGGGCCAGAACTGAAAGCAAGCCCCCTTTCATCCTCAGCCCTAGAGTTTGCGGGGGATCAGAGAGCACCCAGGAGAAACTAGGATCAAGCACTGAGGTGAGGGGCAAGTGGACAGGCCAGGCATCTGGGCTGTTGCTCAGGCAGGGTTCTCTTTCCTTAGGGGGGGCCGGATTTTTAAAACCTCAAAATGATATGCCCATGCTCTGCCCCTGCTGCCCAGATTTGCATAAATATGTATAAATTAACGTAAGCAAATTGCGCACATTTAAAATAGCCCATTGCCGAACTTTGAGGCTATGCTGGGCAAAAAATAAATTAAAAAGCAAGCACAAAGTGAAGTCTTCTCCTGTCAGAGTAAACCTCAGTGACAGAGGGAGTAACGGGCATTGGCTCCCTCCTCTGTCGTCGCAAGGCCTGAGGTGGGGGCTTATTCTGACAAGGGAGGAATCCAGGATCTGCTGCCTCCCACAATTGGATCCTGGATCCTTCTCCTGCAGGGGCAGCTTTAGGCATTTTGCCAGCCATCGGTGAGCCAGTCTGCACTGCTGAAGCTTAGCGAAATTGATCAGGGCACGAGGAACCTGCTCAGTTCACTACTCCTCTATTGGGTATCGCCTAAGCCCTTTGCTCTTTTCTTGAAAGCTGCTGGGGGAGAGGGAATCTCCTGGATGGGTTTCCCTGTTCCCTCAGCTGTCAGGCAGGGAGCAAGGAACCCAGACCTCACTGAATAGAGACTTAATGAAACTGACTCAGCCTCCTTTTGCACTGATCCATTTTATTCTGAGCCCCAACAAATCCCCAAGAATGAAACTGACTGGGAGAAGAGGAGGGAGTTCTAGATGTAGGAAGCAACATGGGGGAAGAGGCAAAGATGGTTTGGGGAGCAAGAGACTCTGCAGCAGGTGAGGATGGGTGGCAGAGGAGGAGGGAACTTCCTGGAGGGGAACATAACAGGAAATGAGGGCAGAAAGATAGGGAGGAACAAGGTGATTAAGGGCGTTTATAGACGATCCCGCTTACAAGCGGGATCGCTAAACGCCGTGTTTCCCCGCCGCGGCGTCTCTCCGTGCCGTGTCTGATGTTCAGACACGGCGCAGAGTGCGAGTGCGCATGCGCGCCCTTCTGCGCATGCGCACTCTCGCACGGGACCAGGAAGTGCGGCGTAAAGCCGGCACTCCGGGAATCCGCGTCGGAGGGGGCAGGATCGCCTGCCCCCTCCGACGCGGATT
>QEPC01010748.1:144542-212097 GCA_003113815.1 Sphenodon punctatus
AGAAAAGATTACACACTAGTTAAAACCAGTACGATGTTGCTTTCACACTGCTGTTAAGTGCGGATTTATTGAAAACGGACAGCAAAAAGGTAGGTTTGAGTAGCTTTTCAACACGCATTGCTTTAGTGCGATATTGACTCCATTTAATCAAATTTAGGTGTTCAGACAGGCATGAAACATTCGTGTTTTTTTTTAAATCGCACAAATCAGAACGTCTGAATCCCCCCTAATAATAACTAAGGTTCCCAAATCCTGATTTTCCTGTTGCCCTCCTGGAGCAGCACCAATAGTAGTAGTAAAATGTATTTGTTACAACCATAGGTCTCAACAGGTTTTGACAAAGGAAAATAAAAATAAAAAAACACATAAACAACTCACACAAGGACAAAATATCCTGGGGATTAAATATCTCTCTGTAGTAGAAAACACATTTTAGAATTCACAGCCTCAGGTCACAGTATCACAGGCAGGTTAACCAAACTAACTCATCAGAGGGGGGCACCATTAATCCTCTTGCCCTGGTGCGATAACCTACAGACAGCTAAGGCATGGGCGAGATGGGCAACCTCCAGAATAATTTGATCAAGAGGGTTTGCCAGCAAAAAAAGATGTTTTAATGCCATATCCCAGTGTGATTTTCCCTCTAATAAAGGTTTCAGTAGTTTAGTTTGGGTCTCCAAAGTGGCCTTACAATGAAACAAATAATGAGGGAGGTCCTCTATCTGTCCAGACTGACAATGGCAGAATCTCTGATCGATCAGTATCCCCATAAAGCAACCCTCTAAAACAGCGGATGGCCTCTGTTGAAATCTCAGTAGAGTAAGTTCTCTATGCAAAGAGAAGTTATCTATAATGGTAAAATAATGTTCCAACTGGTGTTGAGAACACCTTGCCATACCACGGAGCAGTCAGGAGCAAAAGTCAATGCAGCCAAATCAGTTTGAACAAAAATGCCTTGAAGTCTGGTCTTAATTATAAACTTAGCCCTATCCTGGCTCAAACCTACAAAACATTCTACAGAAAAACCAGCTGTTTTAAACAATCTATCTAAATTACTCCTCCAAGAGGTACTAATATTATGTTGGAGCTGCTCATTCCAACAGAGCTTAGGAAAGTGGTCATTAAGCTCAGACGAAGCCAATAATATAACATTTGTAAGTGGGCCTTCATCTTCACCGGTAGAATCCCAGTCGCAGCTCTAATCATAAAAGGAGGAACCCTCAAGACACTCTGAATCAAAGTATTCTGAAAGACTTCAAGATCAGCTTGAGCAGATATTCCCCATATTTTTGCGCCATAAAGAGCCCGAGGACAGAGCTTCTGTTCCAAAAGCCTACGGGCTGGTACAATCACCCTTCCACCAAATAATCTCCAGAATTTAATTACCCCATAAGTGGATTGGATCAACTTTAGTTTAGTTGAACTTAAAATGCTCCTGCCAAGAGCCAGTTGATGTAATTATTAGGCCTAGATATTTATAGCTCTTAACTTGCTCTAAACTGACCGAGTCTAAATACCACTTATGAAAAATAAATCTTTGCAAAAAATCATAACCTTGGTTTTGTCATAAAGCAGCAATAGATCCTGATTTGTTTTTGTTTTGAGAGAGCCCAGCCAGCACAGCTGTCTCTGGCCCAGGCTGCTACCTCGCCACTGTGCTCAGTAGCTTCTTTTCTCTGGTCCAAAACATCCATCCTGCCCCTCCCTGGGAGGACAGAGTTGAGGGCAGAGCAGCATCCATGCCTATATGGAGAGGGGCAGGGGCATAGCTAAGTTGGAATGGGACCAGGTGCAAGGAATAGACTCCCCTCCTTCCCTTCTCACCATCCTTTCCCCTGTCTCACCCCCTCCCCTCCTTTCTCCCCCCAGTGTCTCAACCTACATGGTAAAGACTCCAGGGACAGTCCTGACACCGTGGCCTCTCCCCCTCCCTTTGCTTGCTGTGCCTAAGCCCTGGAGGTTGTGGCTGCACTACTACCACCAGTGCTTGCTCCATCCTGTGTCGGCCACAGGGTGGGTCCCATGCGCGCTGTGCACTGCAGGCACTTCAGCTCAGTTCTGTCTCCACTGCGCCACAACAGGAGGTCTCCCCCCCTCAACCCAGCTTGGGGCATGGGACAAATGTTCCTCCTGTCCCTATGATAGCTACGATCCTGGAGAGGGGGAGGTGCTGTGCTGTGGGCAGTGGCTTGACGCAGCACTAGACATCTAACCAGACAGCAGCTCTCTCCTCTCTGGGCAGCAGCTGAAGGCTACCCTCTGCTTTGCCCGTCTCTCCCACTCATGCTTATGATTTATCCCCAGTGTAGACATTTGTAAGCTGGCCACCCTAACTATAACACTGCTCTGTTTTTTCCCCAGGCTTGCTGAGATGGAAAGCCAAAACTCCTTCTTTACTGACAGCCTCTCCCCAGACGACAGCCTGTGAGTTGCCAGTCCTTTTTGGCATACTGAATGTATGTCTCTGAACTAAGACTGTCTGGGCCATGAGAGACGGCCCTCCTCCTCCTCCAAGTAGCATAGCTCCCCTCCCCACCTAGGAGTCTTGGCGCCCTGCTCCAGGCAATAGATCTGTTGAGTATGGGCCCAATCTGTCCTCCCTCTCAGCATGATCCCCACAGCTGGCTTCCCTCACCACTGCTCTTTCCTCTGCAACAGGGATGAGGATCAGTACCTCCTGCGCCATTCCAGCCCCATCACAGACCGAGAACCTGTGTGTGGCCAACAGGCCCAGGACAGCCTCAACACGGAGGATAAAGGGGAGCTGGAAAGGATCCTGGCCCACCTAGAGGACGAGAACAGGTGTGTGTGCAAATCCGCAGCTAGGTGAGAATCCAGTGGGGCAAGGAGCTAGAGAAATATGGCAGGTGCAGGTCCGGAGATGAGAGGGGCTGGGGGGAATTAAAGAGAGTTTGGGGTGAGTGTGGGGGAGACCTGTCTTGCTTGGGTTGATTGCCTCCTGGCAGGGGGTCCCCAACCCGAGTCCAGGTGCTGCCAGGGGTTAGTCTCTTATTTTGACACTGATGCTCCTACCTTCTGCAGGATCCTCCAAGGAGAGCTGAGACGCCTGAAATGGCAGCATGATGAGGCAGTGGAGTCTCCAACTCTGGTGGAGGGATCTACCAAATTGGCCCAGGAGCCGCAAAATGAGGAGCTGCTGGCAGAGGCCAGAATCTTGCGGCAGCACAAGAGCCGTCTGGAGACACGGATGCAGATCCTTGAGGATCACAACAAGCAGCTGGAGTCACAGTTGCAGCGCCTGAGAGAGCTGCTCCTGCAGGTAGTCAGCTGGGGAAGGGAGGCTGGGTTGAATGGGTAGGGGTTATGGGCCAAGGCAGGAGGAACGAGGGGTAGGAAGTTTTTATAACATCTCTTTTCCCTTTCCCAGCCTCCAACAGAGTCTGACGGCAATGGCTCTGTGGCCTCATCCTTGGCTTCCTCTCCTCACCAGTCGGAGGGTAGTCAGCATGGAGAGAAGGAGCACAACACCCCAGACACGGAGGCTGCAGGTGAGGAAGGCTTTGCATCTTCGCTCTCCTGCCTGCGGGTCCCTAGGCTGGGTGTCTTGTCTCCATATCTGCTGCTTTGTGCCTTGTGCTGAACTGTTTCACTAAAACAGGACTGTCCAACTGGTGGCCCATGGAAGGTAGGATTCCATTTAGCCTGCAGGTCTAAAATCCAACTTTGTTAAATATCAGTGTTTTCTAAACAAAATGCAACTATTCAGAATAACATCCTGCAATAACAGCTCCAAACTCTGCATGTTTAATTTGCCCAGTTTGATTTGCGAAATTAATTTTATTATTTATTTAATATTTATTTATTTAATAAATTTATACCCCGCCCCTCCTGCCATGCAGCCCGGAGTTTGACTATCCTTGTGCTATAGAAATAACGTGTACTGACCATGTGCTGAGAGATTTATGTGCAATCCAGCCCAGCTGGGAGAGTCTGATCTGTTGGACAGCCCTGAGCTAAAGCATAGACCCTTATTCTGGTGTTGGGGACAAAGAACTCACCTGTCACCCAACCCCACGGAAAACTGGTCCCTTCCCTTGGTAGGGTGCGTGGACCTCTGCTTTTCCCCCAGCCCTCGATGGGAGAAGGACTTCATCCTCTCGCCCAGCCCCTTCTAGAGTCTGTCCTTACTTGTATCTGCCCAGCCGGCTCCCTGGAAGCTGCTTAGTGACCGTTCTGCCTTTTCCCCCAGATGAGGCGGAGACAAGGACTCAGAATGTCAGTCTGTGCTTGGAGGACATAATGGAGAAGCTGAGGAGCGCCTTCCCCAATTCCCAAGGTACTGGAGTGGCATCCGCTTTGCTGACTTTGTCCTCCTCTCTGCGATGAGCATCACCCCTTGCCTTGCCCTGTCCTGCCCAATCCTCTCAGCCAGCTGATTTCCTACAGAAGAGCACTGGCCACAGAGCGACCAGGCAGAGAGGACCCTTTTGCCCAAGGCCAGTCTTCCAGCAGGGGGGGGCGCATCCAGATGTGCGTTTAATTCGCACAGCAGCAGCGGCAGCATCGTGCGATTTAAAGCAACACGCACTTCCAGGTTGGTGTGAATGCACCAATTCAGCGTAACGCAAACTGTTGGAGTGCGGTTTTCAAAGCTGCTCAGAGCAGCTCCGCACTCCAACAGTTCGCGTTACGCTGAAATGTGCGCACTCGGTGCATTCACACCAACCCGGAAGTGTGCGTTGCTTTAAATCACACGATGCCACCGATTCTGCTGTGTGATTTAAACGCACGTCTGAATGCAGTGGCTGAAGCTGTGCCCACTCAAGCCAGTCTCACCTCTCTCCACCCCAGTCATGCACCCTCTTTCTCCTGACAGGGCAGAGGTCTGGCCCCTTGGCCTATCTGAAGAAGTCTCTCAAGTTCTCCTAGATGCTCATACAAAGCCCCTGCGCCTCAAAAAAAAAGTGCAACAGCCGGTATAAGTGTGAATGTGATCACTGTTTGACTATCCCTGCCAAAGCCTGGTCTCTGGCTGAATGGCCAGAGCCTCTAACCCTGTGCTAACCCCTGGAGCAATGTATGTCAGTATTAATCCAAGCTGTGGAAGCCCATCCTTTGAGCTAGACCTCCTCTCCTCCCCCAGAATGGCAGACTCAGGGCTTCCATATGTCCCTCCGTCCTGCAGAGGACAGAAGAGCTCACAAACTCAAAGCACTAATATCATCTGGAGATGAGCTATACTAATGCAGCCTAAGTCCTTTCCCTGCAGGTCCCAGCTAGGATGTCAGTCTGTGCTTAGAAGACATCATGAAGAAGCTAACCACTGGCCTCCTCTCCCTCCATTAATGAGACTGTTCCAGGCAGGTTCCATTTGAGGTGACCTCTTGGTTTCTCTTTCAGGTATGACCTCCCTTATCTAACATCTCCCGTGAGTGAGAAGCTTTCTCTAACCAGCTTCTTGGCTGCTTCTCTCCCCTCCTCTCACCATCACACTCCCCCCCTCCCAATGGTGGGCAACGTGGGGGTCCTCTTTGGGGCAGCTCCATCGGAATGTCACCTAGGATCCTCGGTGGCTTCAGAAAGGAAGCGCTCACTGGATTCCGACTGCAGGCTCTTGGAGGTGCTGGTGGGAGCCATCCAGGGCTCCATCGAGGGCCTGACCTAGTGCTCTGTGGGCTGGATTCAAGGGATTAGAAAGGGTTCACAGGAACCCAGGATCTGAGCGCAACACAGAGCTGCTGTTGAACAGGAGACACAGGCAGAGACTTCTCGGAAACTATCAGCCTCTTTGTGGCCAATGTGGGTCGAGTCAGCCTGGCCAGGCCAGGCCCAATCTAACTGCTCTCAGCCCCCCAGAAACTTTGGGGCTGGGCACCAGGGACTGGACACTCCTGCGTTGGCCAAATGTTCAACAACCAAGTATCTTTTTTTATCCCCCCTTTTTAAACTGCCTATGGCTGCAAGTCTCACAAAGGGAACTTGCCAACTTTTTGGCACCCTGGCATATCCAAATCTATTCTGGGGTATGTGTGTTCCCAGTGGGAACAGCAGGGGGTGGAGAATAACAAAGAAAGCGCTAATACAACAGTTTCAGCCCAGCAAGCGGCCTTCTAGAGAGAGGAGCTTTATAACAGAAAGCCTTATTGTTTAAAAATTGTTTATATATATATAAAAATATGAGATTCTCTCTCTCTCTCTATGTGCGTGTGTGTGTGTGTGTGTGTGTGTATATGTGTGTACACACACACACACACACACACACACACACACTGTTTTTAAGTGATGTGGCAGACTCGCCCATTAAATTCTAATACTTTGTTCAGTTTTAATTTCCACTTCCCTGTTTCAGTCTATTCCGGCCTTTGCTTGGGTAGAGAGGGCCTCTCCCTTGCTATTGTGTGCTCTGGCAGATTTGTGGTAGGAGTAGAAATGGCCTCTAGCTGATCTTGGGGAAATGAAGGATGGCCAATGACCCAGGTTGCAATCTTCTTCCAAGTTCTCTGCCATCAAAGCATAAGCATTGCTGCTGGACTGTGCTCACACTAGTACAAGGGACCCCAGCTCCTCTTGGGATGGGACTCAAGTGACCAGGGTGGAGGGGCAGGGGATTTTATCCCAGCCATAGCAGATTCTGTAGAGCGGAGTGCATTGCCCACTCCGTAGCTCTTGTCTCTTGACTGGTGGTGAGTGGCTCTGCTCCACATGGTGGGCCCTCTGACTGAGAGTTGACTTTGTGTGATTAGATGCTTCCATGAGTTACAAGAGGGAATGGGACTAGGCCTTGGTTCCTTTTGAGCTGGACCACAAGACATTGGGTCATTGCATTGTATTATGGCATAGTGTTGTGATGCATGGGCAATAGGCACAGTCTTGTTATTTTTTCTTGGGCCCAGTTCATGCATTATGTTGATGGTAGAGATAGTCATGAGTATCTCAGGAAAAACCCTGGGGTATCTCTGTTGTGTTCACAAGTTACTTGAATGGTAAGGTTTGTGGTAAATACCAGTTACTGGCTTGAGGGGTAGTGGGTGGTCATTATCACATGGGTTAACCTAATGTAATGTGTGAACTCTGGTAAGGGGCAACGGTACTACAAATAGAGTAATGGGAAGTGAGGGTAGCTTACCATGCATTTCAGAGTATTCGCATGATCAGAGATACATATGCAGGCTAAATGCCCAGTGATGATATACTACCTCTTACTGTAATGTGCATACAAGCCCTCAGAGGAGGAGATGGAGTTGTAATCTCTGCCACCCTTCTAAGCCTTTTGTCCTTCTCCAGGGCCTGCAGGGGTGAGTGAAGATGCTGTAACTCTATGATCACTGACATTATTTTATCTTACCTAGGAGCTATGGAGGGGAGATGGATTCTTTCCTTAAACCTGAAATTTTTTTCTGTTATGAATTTTTTTATCTCCCCCAAACTTTGTTTACAAAAACTGGGGGGAATATATTTATAGATAGATTTGGGGTTGCAAAATTGATTATTTTTATTACCTTGGGGAAAAAAAATCTCATTAAAACATTTCTATTATTATTATTATTTTTAAAACTGAAGCAGAAAAAAATCCGGTCAAAACTTTTCTTGACTCAGGGAGCAGAAATTCTCCCGTCTCACTGAAAATGCTGTTTTCTAACAACAGTAACTAAAATGGCTCTGGACATTTCCACGAGCTCTTCCTGTGGCCTGTGAGATGGGAAGAGATGCTCTGTTGTAAGCCTTTGGTATTGTGCTCTTTAAGAAAAAGGTCCTGACAACAACTCCTTGTTTAAAGTCATTGAGAGTTTTGCCATTGACTTTAATGGTGGGGGATTGTGCTCTGAGCGGGCTTGGAACTGGATGGCTCCAGAAAGTTGTCTGTCCAGGGTAAAGTGTTACGTTTGTGAATGCAGCTGAGATGTGGAATGATCTGTGATGGGCCACTGTTAGTGATGGGGTACCACGATAACATTGCTGTGCTTTGGAGTACATGGTACGCTGGAGTACATCAAGTACATGGTGCGATGATATGGCTGTGCTTTCGTACCATCCTGTGATAACATGGCTGTGCTTTGGAGTGCACGGTGCAATGATATGGCTGTGCTTTCGCACCATGCTGTGATGGGGTACCATGCTGTGATAACATCGCTGTGCTTTGGAGCATGATAGACACTCTGCGGAGAACTATGGGGAACCTTCTATGCAGGCAGTGCATTCTCACCAAATGAACATCATTTGCTGGTCTGTTTGGGGAATTCGTCAGAAAACATGGAAAGGAAAGCGGGTGACTGCCAGAGCGTGCTGTGTATCAGAAAAAAACTGGCTTCCATTGTGATCCGTGCTGTCGTGTATTGAAGATTTGCCCCTGTGCTTTTGTGGTCTGCTAAGTCTGCTGTGGTGTGGTGTCTGGTTTGTCCAAGCACACTGTGTCCTGTTGAGTTCATTGGGGTACATTGTGTTGTGGCTCTTGTTTGGTGCAGCATGGTGTGTATTGTAGATTGTGTAGTGTAGGGTTTCCAGATCAATTAAACCTATTGGATGATGTGGAGCCGTGGTATTCTGTGGAACTATGGGGTGGGAGGGTGAAATAAGGGCGATCCCGTAACATGGGGTGGGGTATGAGCTTTGCTGCAATGCAGCTGTTACCTGTTGTAACTGGGTGTGGCTTGTGCTAGCTGCTAACAGAACTGTAGATTGCAAGGGCTGCTGGGCTGTATTGCATACTGGAAGCACTGTAGTTTGGGGGGATTACTGCTGTTGCATGTTTGATCTTAAGTTCTGTGGATTGTGGTATTTGGCTTGCTGCTGTGTGTTGCATGTTGGGCCTGTTGTAGTTTGCAAAGAAGCACAAATGCAGTGGCCTGTCTTGTGCTAGGATGGCTATAGCGGTTTAGGGGAACCACTGTGTGCCGGAGGCACTGTGGGGGGCCCTGCAAAAGGAGGGACAAAGAATGTTCTTTTGAGTGTACTGATTGCTGTTGTACCGCCTGTGCTAGAAAGGCATTTCTCTAGCCAAGGAGGTGTCTCCCCCACTTAGGGGTTCTGTTGGAGGTAGTGGAGAGGCTTGGTACCTTCTTGATGGCTTGAGAGGTATGTAAGCCACAATAAAATGAGGCCATCCCAACAGGAGCTTGCCCTGTTCCTCAAGGCACCTAGGTGAGGCTGGCTCTGGCCTTTCCTGAGGGAAGCAAGGTCAACACAGCAATCCCATCAACACACTGTCTCATTGGCTTTAGCCAATCATTTGGTGAGGAGGGATCCAGCTGAGACCTGTGGGGTAACTGAAGAATCAGTCTCCTCGTCTCTGGTCCAGCTCACTCACAAAGAGGGAGGGGGGCTGTTCAGCTCAGAGAGTTAACACCCGGGGCAGCACAAATGCTAGGAGATCAAGCACAAGGGTCCAGGCAAGCACAGGAGTGATAAGCCCACTGCTAGAGTAATGGAATAATCTCTTTGCAGTGTGTGTGTGTGTGTGGAGTTTTCCCACCCGACTAGATCATCCTCACCTGATACGAATCTGAGTCCTGGTGCTCCCTGCGTTCTCCCTCTGCTCATTACAGGATCCCTCTCCTCCCTGTCTCCCCACGCCCTTCCCTGCAGCAGCCCAGGAACCCCCCACCATTACCACACGTGCTAACGTAAGCCCTAGCTTTGAAAGCCTGCTAGCTGGCAGCAACTGCGCCTGTTTGAACTTCTAACTCTATGATGACGGCAAGAAAGCAGCCAACCCGAGTTTTCAGTAGTGCCTGCTCTGAGCCCCTTACAGCCTGACCTTCCTCCTCTACTGCAAGGGACAGCAGCAGCAGAGGATGGGAACCCTGCCCTACCCCACCCCATAAAAGCCAGGCTCTGAGTCTAGACTATTCTTTCTATGGTATTGGGCATAAACATACTGCAAGTGTCTCTGTTAAAGCTCAGACCTAAGCTGTGGTGGGTGGCTGGGTGCGTGCGGGGGAGACATGACACTAGCTCTCTGGTCACCATTTGCTGTGGGGCTGTCCTCACTTGGTTCTCTCCTTTTCTGCTCTGGAAAGAATAAATTTGTATTTCTATTGATACAGTGGCTGGTGCTTTGGTTGTCGTATTGCACTGGTAGAGTCAGCCCTCCCCTCTCCCTGGTCAGCTGGCAGCTTAGGGGCCCGGTGTTAGCCCTGACACTTGTTAGGATGAGTGTGGCACAAAGGAAGGATCTCCCATCCCCTGTATTCAGGACATTTGACCCATTAGCTTCTCCTCTCGTCTTGCTCTCCTTGGAAGCTTCTGTCCAGGGCTGTTGGTCTAGATGACTCTTTGGCCCAACTGACTTCTGTGTTCCTTTTCCAGTTGAAATCTGCTTAGCTTAAGGGTTGGCGTGTTTGTCAGCCTCGCAGACTCAGACTGGGCCCTCAAAGCAGAGCTGGCTTCTTTAGTTCTGACGGTGGCCTGCAGGACTAAAGGGTCTGTAGCGGGAGCCTCGGTCCTGATTCAGCAGATGATGTCCGGCTTGCTCTCCCGAGCATGAGGTGAACGCTGCAGGCCTAACAGGAGCAAATGCTTGTCACTGCCAGAGAGCACTTGGGGCAGCTTTGTTGTAGAAAGGCAGCATCTCTTTCCTCCAGCCTCATCTCCTTTTTGTTTGTTGTTGAACAGGCTCACCAGCTAGAAACTGAGTCAGGGTATAAAGCACCAGCCCACACTAATTTTTTGAAGCCACATTCTTCTACGTTAAAAGACTTGCCACTTGGCCAATTCCTGCCTGAAAGGCACACACAAATAAGCAGGGCTGGTCTTAGAGTTTGTGGGGCCCCTGGTGGCCCCTCCCCAATTGGGGGCACCCTCTGGGAGGGAGTGGGGGCCCCACCTCCTGCCCTGATGAAATCAGGGGCCACTGCAGGGCCTGGGGTAAAGCTAGGAAACAAGGAAACGTCTGGGTCCAGCAGAGCAGAAGCAGAACACTTGAGAGAGATTCCACCCCCAGCCTCTGTGAGCTACAGTGATTAATTGTTCTAGCACCAGTAATATGCCTGACACTGAATAGTTGTGACTAGAGACAGGTCTCTGCCCGAAGAGGTTTACGATCTAGGATATACAGGGGAGAGGGGAACGGAGGGAAGGACAGGGACACAGCCAGAAAGTTAAGTTGCAGGTGCACGTGTTGGAAACGGGCTCCAGCCCAAGGCTAAGGTCCCCCTCACGCAGAAATAGGAACGACAATAGAAAAAAAAAAAGTTTATTCAAAGAGCTGCTAATAGGTGCTGACTACCAGCCAAGGCCTTGGCAACCCATAGTGCCATGAGAGGAAGGGATTCAAAGGGGCTGGGTTCAAGCCTGGCCTTTTATGTCTACAAGTGAAACCTAAGAGTTTACATCATTACAAGGCTAATGAGTATGGAAATAAGGAAAGCTTACATAAGAGATGTTTACAAAACTTGTCATTCTGACTGACAGGTACAGAACATGACAGACAAGACATACAGAACACTGATTTCATAGTTCAGCTATGTATTCCTTGTTAACACAGACTTCTCTCTCTTCACGAGGATGAAGCCTTGAGGGAGAACTGAACTGGATGGAAATTCAGCCTTAGCAGTATTGCCTTGAGCCTAAGAATAACATTCAGTGAGCTGCTTAGCTTGTTAGAAATTAACTGGCTTCCAAAGAGAAGTGTAGTGAGTTTGACGGGTCTCTTGTGGGGGCTGCTCTCAGAGCAAACTCGGGGATCTGTTACTACAGCATGTGCTTGGCTTAGTTACACCATGAGGGAGGATCTTTGCCTGGTACCTGTTTTCCCACATCTTGTTCCACTTCAGTCTGACAGGTGCCTTGCACAGTTGCCTGTGTCCCTTGGAGCAGAACTAGACACACACCTGCAGTGCTTAAGAAGCTTACTCAGCTGAGGCAGTTAGCCTGGTAACGTTTCAGTGATGATAAACTTACCCAGCTTTGATTCAGGGCTAAATTCTAGAATGGGTAGGAGAGAGACCCCTGAAGTATTCTGGTTCATGGGAGACAAGGCCCCTGCGAAACTGAGGCTACATCATTGGTGTAATGGGGTTGGGTTTCTTTCCGCTGTCCCCCACTCCTGACCGGCCATGACTCAGTTTCCTCACAGTCTCCACTGGCCACAGCACCCTCCAGAATTGGCTCAGTCTGTAAAGTAGTAACTGTCCTGCCATCCGTGTCCCTGAAAGTTTCCAGTCTGAGAAATTGTATTAAAGCTTGCCAAATATTTAACCTGGGATGACCCCTCATCTGTTATTCAGTGTCAGTCTCACACAAGTGCACCACTGCGTGGTTAAAAGAATTTGTATTTATAAATTCAGATTTAATTACAAGCCAAAATTGATTAAAGAGTGCAAGTCTAATCCCTAACTAACATCTTAGTTACCCTGTTCAAAAGTCCATATTACACAGATGTCTGTAGCTGGGCCATCCTTTTCTTGATCTCCTTTGATGCTTCTCAGTCCGTGTCTCAACTAGGTCTGATCCAAGGTGTGTGTGTGTGTTTTGGCTTCCCTTTGCCATCTTAAATGCTTTCTAGATAGCTCCCAGAAGGTTCTCTCTTCTTCTGTTTCTGGGCCGTTCGCTCAGTGGCTGGACGCTACTGGTAAACTCAAGTATCCTCCATTAACACTTCCTTTACATTCGTTGTCTTCCCTACATGTCCCAAAACCTGCCCCTCTTGTTTTGGGCTCACATTTTATTTTCTCTTTTCCAAACTTAACTTTTCTTTATATTGTCCCTACATACAAATTTTCTCCTCATTGGCCTAAAAATCTCTAGACCCCTCCCAACACCACCAAACTTGTCATGTTTTACATGTTTCTAAAGTATAAATGTATTGTTCATTCACATAAAAACCACAATATATGTGTGTTGGTTTCATAAACTTTGCCTCAGTCAACTCTGCCCCAGAGCAGACACACAGCGGTAGGGCTGGGCATAGAACCCAGGAGGACTCACTCGTAGGCCACTTTCACCGGTCCTTAGAAGGACAGAAGAGGGGACGTGCACGCAAATCCGGTGTGAATGCCCTAGCGGCTGAATTAAGCTTTTATGCGTGTTTACAAAGGTGAATGCAAAACCCAGCTCTGTCAATCAGCCTTGTAAACGCATATAAAAGCTTCATTCGCCTGCCTCGGGGCATTCACACCTGATCAAAGCTGTGCATCCCCTCTCCTGACCTGCTAAGGACCTGTTCGGGCAGGTGTGAAAGCGGCTTTAAACTCTCCACCCCTCCCTTTGAATTTGTGATCAATTCAAGCTCGGTGCTGCCTGGCCCCTGGGGTTGGCCCAGGATGCTGTGGAGCCTGCCAGCCAGCCAGTTGTCTCTCTCTCTCCCACAAGCTAGAACCCCCTCAGCCATGCTCCTCTCTCACCTGCAGCCCCACAGCTCCCCTTCAGCTCTTTGCTGCCTGCCTCTGGTGTGCACGAAAAGGGAAGTCAATTCTGGGCCTGGCTCCATAGCTGAGCCAGCAGGTCACACCATGGAAATGCAGGAGAGACAAACACGTCTCTCACTAGCTGCTATAACTCCTGGCTGTTCCCCACATAGTCAGTAGAGATCCATCCGGCCCGTGGCCTTAAAATCCTGTTTTATTAAATATCAGTCCAGCCCTTTTTGCAATAAAATTTAAATTTTCAGAACATGAAATAACAGCTCCAAACACTTCATGTTTAACTCACCCAGTTCACGTTGATAGATCTGAAGGCTTGACTACCCCTGCACTATAGAAGTAAAGTAGCTGCATAATGAGAATTTTGTGCAGTGTGACCCTGGCTCGGGGGCTTGGTGAAATGGACCCAGCCAGGGCTGGCTTTGCCACCGGGCAACTTGGGGCATCTGCCCCAGGCCCCACTCTGAGAGGGCCCCACAGTGGCCTCTAGTTTCACCAGGACAGGTTGTGGGGGCACCACTCCCTTTCAGTGGGGCCCAAAACATGACTACTTTCAGGCCACCATAGAGGTTGCCCCCAAGGGGGAGGGGCCACCAGGAACCGCACATTTTATCTTTGTCCTGGCCCTGAATGGACCAGGGGGAGGAGCCACTCCACCAGTGAAGTTGATGGACACATAACATAGGCTGGGGCTCAGAAAAGACAAGGAGCTTGCAACATTAATCTTTCCTGTTAACAGGACATCTTTGCACAACAGACACACGTTGCATACTACAAAACAGGAATTTAAGGGAGGGGATGGTGAGATTATAGCCAGTGTAAAGTAGTATGATCTACATACCTGGAGATCACCCAGTACTGCCTGTGTTTAGCAAGTAGCAGCCCTGGAGGCAGTGAAACACAGGAAGGCTCCACAGCAAAACAAAACTCCCCCTTCCAGCAGGCATTCTGTCCCTGAAAGCACACTTGATTGGTGAATCAGCAATTGCAGTCACAGCAGGGAACAAACTCAGCCTGAGCCTTACCAGGGAAAGTACACAAGCAAGCAAAGGAGCAGTTGGACACCAGAAAGGTGACAGAGGGATTTTGGCTGATGACTGAGCGGCAGGGGCAGAGGGTTTTGGCTGATGACTGAGCGGCAGGGGCAGGCTGGGAAAGTGGGAGGGGGGTGAGGCATTCACCCCACGTCTGTAACAAGGGATTACACCACCCAAAGTTGAAAGACTTGGCCCCTGCTCTCTTGTCTGCAGTTGCTAGTCTATCACATCCACCCCCCAGCTGCAATTTAACAGGGCTAGGAGGAGGGTGCTGTGGGTGGCAGAGGGCACTGGCCAATGCAGAAACACTTTTGCCATGAGCCCAGTCTCAGAGGCCCAGCACACAGCCCACACTGAATGTGGTCTAGGATCTTGATTTTTCCATTCTACTCCAGCTATCCAGTGGGGGTAGTTCTGTCAAGCACGTATAGGCTGTTCACATTTGTTGGTTTTAAACAGCCAGGAATACATTGACAACTATCATTCAATACAGGATCCAGTTTTTTAGCGTGAGCTGATCAATCCCACGCTGGCATTGTATATTCTGTCCTTTAGTAGTAGTGCAGAATACCACAGACGGAGCTACATCATGCACCCAGCACTATGGTGGAGGGACATGGGGGATGAGTGCATTTTCTCCCCAGCCATTCATTATTCTGTCTGCCTCAGATCTCTCCTCTCACTCCTTCCCTGGAAATCTCTGCTTGAAGACCCATCACTCCAGTCCCTTCACAGGCTCTGAGAGAGAGCTGGGGCTTCACTCTGCCTGACACCCCACTGCATCTCTCTGCCAGTGCAGCCATGACATTACTTTCCCAATTGTAATTTCCACAGGCTACCAATCTTATGACCCAGGGCAGATCTTGCAAGTAGATGCGTCAGTCAAAGCCCACCACACCAGCATCACAAGTATAAACCCTCAGTCATCTGGATCTTGGGTGTGTCCCCAGTGACAAATGTATTTGGGTAGGCTTGCCTCTGTATCTAGCAGAGGAACACCCTAGCTTGGGGGGGGGGGGAGGAGGGGCTGGACTTATGGTAACTCCTGGATCAAGGCACTCACATGCAACCTCAGGTGATCTACCAGGACTCCTCATGCTGGCTCCCAACTCTAGGGCACTTCAGCAACTGATCTCAGGCGGAGTAGAGAAGCCTTCCCCATCAGCACGCTGGAGAAGCTCTCCTAGCCTTTCTCCTCCCCAGCGACACTCCTTGGGGTGCCAGTCCTGCTTTCCTCCCCCAAGGCAATTTCTGAGACGCTGGTCCCTCTCCCCAAACTGTGATCTATTGATGAAGACTAACTTGTGGTGGTGGTTATTATTACTGATATAGCACCAGCAATGTACCTGGCACTGCACAGTCAATAATTAGAGCTACACCCCTGCCCCAAGAGGCTTAAATTTGTCTATGAGAGACAGGGAGGGGAGACCATGGCTATGGGAGGATAAGGAGAGACATGGATACATTCAATCTACCAGTAGATCCTTCATGATCTACTCCTTGGCTACCCCATCCTGGATTAGAATGCTATAGACAGTTTCAATAACGCACACACAACAATTTAATAATAAACGAAAGCTTTGTAAAAGAAACTGTTCAAGTAAAGGAAAATAAACCCAATTCTCTGCCATGGAAGCGGGATGTGAGACTGTCTGGAGAAGGTGATCATTCAAGGATACGTAAAGGAAGGGAAGGGAAAGCCAAGAATTCACAGAAAAAGGACTGCGAAGAGTGGATGGAAATGGCGATTATTAATCACACAAAAGTTTGGGAATGGACAAGGAGAATGGATAGGGATGATCGGTCCACTACCCTCAAAACAAGGATGGTTGACAAAGTAAACAAAGATGACTTGGTGCAGAGTTACAGAAAGTTTATGTAGAAAACAATGCAATTCTAACAATTTGAATATGGATTAGCTCAATATTTTACCTTAGTTCATGTCTTAGTCCCAAGTACATAACTCTACCTGAACTGGGTCCTCCACATAGATCAGGGGTGGGAAACGCGAGACCGGTGGACCAAATCTGGGCCATGGCTGGATTTTATTTGGCCCCTTTCCAATTCTTGGATCTGGCCCATTGGACCCTCAAGCACTGAGTGCGCATGCTCAGGGGCAGGGAGAGGAGATGGGGGCAGGCACTCCAGGCTAGGGAATAGATCCACAACACAGATCATCACCTGGACCCTTCTCTTCCTTTCCCCCATCCTGAGCACACCCCGTAAGCCCCCTTTCCCTAACTCCTTTCTGGCCCATGGAGCTTGTACTAATTTTGAAAGAGGCCTGTGGGAGGGGAAATGTTCCCCATCACTGGCATAACTGGTCATGAAAGCGAACCCCCTCACATTTCATCTCTCTCTTTAAATACCTGTTAGTCCCTTTGTGTTAAAAATGGTCACCTCTACGTGCCCAGTTGCTACCTGTTGACTCCAGCTTGTGTGAAGCAATGAAAACACCCTTTCTGCCCATAAGCCATCTTACATTCCCCTCACCAGGATTCCTTCACATAGTAGGGTGATCACTCCCATTGTTTCATAGGCTGGGAGTCCTTTCCTCAAACCCCCATATGTGGCTTCACTGGCCAAAGCTGTGGATTGGCTTAATGAGGCTTAGCTCAATGTTGCTCATGCCATTTACATATTTAAGTACCTCTAGTCATGCTTTATAACTTTTATACCATAACTCTGGAGAGTAATGTTCTTATCTCATTGTATTTACTGTTTCATAAGCATCAAAAGTAGACCAAACATGATTTATATATATGCATTTTGAAATTAGAATTATTGCTGTAGTTTTTACATCATACATGGCATATTCCAGAGCATAAGATTGTCATATGCCATGAGCAGGGACCCATATTCACTGTGTTTTCCCCATGCCACCAATGAGGCAAAGCTCAATGAACGTGGGTCCCAGCCCATAAAGTCCTACGCCATTGCCCCAAAGCCCTTGCCCTGCCCCATCTCCTTGCACATTCCTCCCTACTATAGAATTGTCTCCAATGTCCCCCATCACATTCTGTTCACATTTTGCTGTTTCACCTCACTCTTTGCTCTCCCCTAGGGAATAGTCTACTCTACGTCCTGCCACTGCCATCCCCCGGGATGTCCTCGGCCTGCTACTCCTTCCCCAACACTTCCAGCCCCTCTGCCTCACAAAGGCCATGACCTGCCACTTCTATCCCTTCTGCCTCCAGCTGGCCCTGGCCCTCCCCCCTCACAATGCCCCTTGCCAGCTTCTTCTAAGCCCTCTGCCCCCAGCTGCCCCTGGCCCAGCTCTGCTCCTCCTCCCCCCTCACAATGCCCCTTGCCAGCTTCTTCTATTCCCTCTGCCCCCAGCTGCCCCTGGCCCAGCTCTGCTCCTCCTCCCCCCTCACAATGCCCCTTGCCAGCTTCTTCTATTCCCTCTGCCCCCAGCTGCCCCTGGCCCAGCTCTGCTCCTCCTCCCCCCTCACAATGCCCCTTGCCAGCTTCTTCTATTCCCTCTGCCCCCAGCTGCCCCTGGCCCAGCTCTGCTCCTCCTCCCCCCTCACAATGCCCCTTGCCAGCTTCTTCTATTCCCTCTGCCCCCAGCTGCCCCTGGCCCAGCTCTGCTCCTCCTCCCCCCTCACAATGCCCCTTGCCAGCTTCTTCTATTCCCTCTGCCCCCAGCTGCCCCTGGCCCAGCTCTGCTCCTCCTCCCCCCTCACAATGCCCCTCGCCAGCTTCTTCTATCCCCTCTGCCCCTAACTGCCCCGTCCCTCTTCCCTCCTCTGCCCTGCAGTTCTCTTCAAGTTCTCTCTCTCCCTTTACTTCGTCTACCCCAAAATTCCTTTGTCCTATTCTGTCTTCTTGTTCTCTCTCTGCTCCAAGCCCTGCTTCTTCCTTCTCCCCTGGTTCCTCAAAATTCTCCAGTCCTCTTCTTCCCCTCTCTGGGTCTGGTGTCCCTTCTCCAAATCCTGCTAATGTCTTTGTCCCAGAGTCCCCTTGGCCTGCGCCTTCCCCTGGCTCTTCCTGCTCTGGACCTGGGCTCCCTGCTCCAAGTCTCATATCTTCCTTCCCTATCTCTGCTCCAGCATTTTCCGTTTCTCCTCTCTCTGCTTCCAGCCCCGCCTCTCCCTTCCCCCTCTCAGACACAGAGCTCTCTTGGGCTGCCCCCTCCCACTTCGTATCTGGGGTCACTGTTCTCATCTCTCCCTCCCTTTTCTCAGCCTCAGAGTCACCCTTGTCTATGTCTCCTCTCTCTTCTCCATGTGCTGCTCCTGCCTTTCCACTCTCTTCTTCAGAGCCTCTTTCCTCATGGCTGCCAGCCCCCGTTTCCAGTTCTTCAGTGCACCTGTCCGGTGGAGACTGCTGAAAGATGCCCCGGTACCTCTGGCAATCTTCCACGTGTTTCTTTCTCATCCTCTCCCCCAAGAGCTTCAGCTCTTTTTTCACGGCTGCTGCCAGTGACGGATCCAGCTGGGCCACCCGCAGGAAATCAGCCCGCGCCTCCTTTTCATTCCAGACAGCGGCGTGAGCCTTCGCCCTCTTGAAATACGCCTTGACGTTCTCTGGACAAGAGTAGAGATTAAGTCTGTCTTTCTACCATCTGGCCTCTCACAGCTTTCTCCCCCTCATTCTCCACTGTCCAGCTGGGTATGCTCTCTACATGGGACATTAGCCCAGAGCTATGGTACCAAAGCTGCACTCACAGGAACATGCAAACATGGGCCAGGCTATGTGTCAAATCTAGAGCAGTTGCTCCTTGAGAAACAGGAGCAGTTGTATTATTGTGTAATGTAATTAACATTATTTTTCATGATTATAAAGTGGGAACAGCCGTCCACAGCAGCCAGGGAGACCAGTACCACAGCCCACATTTAAGGAGACAGGTACCCAATGCCCCTTGGCTTCCAGTGTCTGTTAAGTGCCTAAGTACTAGTAGTGTCACATTTAAGAAGTCCAAATTCTGCTTTGGAAAATGAAACTTAGGTTCTTCTGTCACTGAAAGTGTTCCCCAGCGACCTGCACTGAATCAGCTTCTGCAGCTCAGCCCCCTGGATGGATCCAGCCCAACAAGGGCCTCAACAAGAGGGGAATGCTGCTCCCAGGCCTCATACAGCACGATCCCCCAAATGAATCCTTTATCCAAGGGCATGTCCTCACAATCTGCACCTCTGGATTAAGAGCTCCTTAGCATGCTTTAACTACCCTTTGTTCTCATGACAAGGGTGATTAAATGAGGGATTTGTACCACTCATAAGAAGTGTGGTAATTATTCTGGAATACCTAACACTAGTGAAAAAGTGTGCAAGAACCCCCTTCAGGGACCATAACAATGTGGAATGGTGCCACGATCCCAGACAGAAGCTACATTCAATTTGCCCTCAGGGAGTAACAGATGGGACGTCATTTCCATGGTGCTCAAGGAGCTTTGGGGAGGGAGACTCATACAAGTGGGGTGGGTTGGAAGGGGCCAGGGGGCACTCACCATTATTCTTCTGCAAGAGGTCGGTTGTGTGCTCCAAGACCTCATAATACTCCCCCAGCTCTAGCTGGCACTGGCAGTAGTTCAGCACAAGAGGCGTGATGAGACTCTCCAGCTTCAGCCAGTCCTCATCCCACGGCTTCTCCTGCGCACAAGACCCAGCAAGGCAGAGCGGTGAAGGATCCCACCACAGCCCCTCCCCATTGCAGAGTGGGTGGCTGGGGGGAAAACATGCACAGCAGCCACCACTCCCAGAACCTGGAGGGGCTTTTCTGACTGGCGGAGAACTAGTGCTTTGCTTTCCAGAAATGGCTGTCTGAGGAGCTCAGCCCTGGGGAGCTCCTGCCAGCAAGGCCAAGCCAACCACTGTTGCTCCTGTAGCATCAGTGGGGATAGCTCCCAGGACGGGGGAGATTCAGCTGGAGTTAATCTAGTACTAGAACTGAGTCCCTGGGACGCAGCATGCCATGGTTCCCAGCAGAGGCCTGTGCCCTGACCCAAGCCTGACTAGTCCTGTCAAGTTTGGAGTGAGCCCAGCCCCCTCGGACTAATCCTCCCCGTTACATAACAGCACTCACTCCATGGGGGTGGGACCAGATTGGAAAGAGACAGGGTTAAGGCATCCCCCACCCCCTTTGCTGACATAGCCCCCAACCATTACAGAGGGCTGTGATGTCATGGCACCCGATAGGGGGCAGGGCTATGTCAGGAAAGGGACACGGTTAAGGGACCCTCAGCCCCTTTTCAATGCAGTCCCACCCCAATGGAGAGCAATGATGTCACAGGGCAGACACATCGAGCCTGGCCTCAGGCGTCCCAGCTGCAGCAGGCCCAATGCAATCAAGCTCAGGCTGAAAATTTCTCTTAGCAGGGCTCTATTCCCCATCTATCCTCCCTCGCACTGGCAGGTGGAGAGGGGATTCCAGGCCCTCCTTCCCTTCCCTTGCTCACCTTGGCCTGGATGTTGCGCAGGCAAATGACAGCTTCCTGGTATTTCCCTGCTGCCTCCTGGAATTTCTTGAGCAGGACCAGCCGGTTGCCCTCACTATGTAACTGCGGGACAGCATGGAGCTTCTCCTCTTTGTTCATGGCCCAGGTGTCCCGTTTGTAGGAGGAGGGATCCTCCACCTGGGGAGGAGAGGGATGGGAACAGCCAGTACATTGCTGACCCTGTCCCCTGCACATCTGCAGCACCAATCCCACCGCTAGGCCTCCTGCTGCCCCAGAGCTGAGCTAGCAACCTAGGCCATCCTGGACACACCCAGATTATGCACGGCAGGCAGCTGTGCAACAGCCCATCCCCCACCAAGGGCCCAGGTGCCTTCTGCTTTGCCGGTCTGCAACTCACTTTGAACAGCTCCATGATGAAGAGGAGGGGCTGCGGCGTCCTCTGCAGCTCGTCCAAGTCTGCGTAACCCGTACTATGGTAGTCAAACATGTTCCCCATCCCACAGCGATGCTTCTGCCCCTCCAGGGGATCTCTGCCCTCGGCAATTCTCCTCATGCCCTTGGAGACCAGGGCGTACATGCCGGTGTGCTGCAATGCAAGGGAGAGGTCCTGGGGTTAAGATTGGGACTGGCTGTGCAACCCGCCCCTTGCATCTAGACAGAGTGAAGGCCTCCCTTCTACTCACACAGGGAGCGGCACTCCCTCCCCACGCAGCAAACTGCACTCCGGCCCAAGCTGGAGCATTGGGGCTGGTCTTTTAGCGCACATTCCAGCAAGGTTTCATCAGTTTAATAATTTCTTAACTTGCTTTTACTTTGGAATTGTTCACATGTCAAGCAACTTAAACTGTCAATATTCTGCAATAAGAGATGTACTCTAGAAAAATGAGCATACACTCCCCTTTGCTTTTTAATTTGGAATATTTGTAACGTGAACCCTTCCTGTGTTTGGGTGGCAAACATAGCATAGGAATCATTCCCAGGATGCAGCACGCACTGCCTTTCTAGCTGGGAACTCGATGGTTCCTTCTCAGCTATAATCCCTCTCTTGGAGCTTTCTATCCTCATGCTGGGGGGAGGGGGGTGTCATCTGGATGTCACAGCGCCTAAAATGCATTGTGTGCAAGGCATGAAGGGAAAGGTACATGAGCAGTAGGGGGAGACTGCAGCAGTACTAAATACCACTGCATGGTACTATTTCTAGTTTAATTAATTCATCTTTATTAAATCATTTTTTTCCTGTTCATGGAACATGCTCTTAGTTAGTACTTGTTTACACTGAACTACTGGAATAAAACCAGGGGGAGGGAAGACTGTTTGGTCAAAGCCTGCTTGCTGTGTTAGGCAACTCACTCACCCTGCAACGTTACACTTTGTGTATTGTCTCACAAGGTACACATGAAATCCCATTAAAATGAGGGTGTTACTGATATGCAGGGGCATGTGTTGGATGCATGTTATGCTGCATGCATATAAACTGAGCAGTGGTCCCCATGCATACGTATGTAACAGTGACATAGTACAAGTGCCCACAGCTTTGGAAGCATGTGCATCCTTCGACCTGGGCGTGTGTATCGCACTCCCATGTACACTCACAGTAGCATCGCACCAGAACTCGGCCACCTCCCCGATCCTCATGGAGGTCAGCAGGATCTCCCACACCTCAATTTTGAACATCTTGCCCACGATAATCTCCATGGGGATGCCGGCCACACGGCTGTCATCGATCACTGTGCGCTCAAAGTCGTCTTTCAGAGTCTGGAAGTGAAACGTGACCTGCAGCAGAGACACACCAATACAGAATGGGGCAGGGCAGGGGCAGGCTCCATGGTCTGGAACCAGCCTTGGGGGAAGAATATCCTTCACCCAGAAAGACTTGGATCTACCCTGCCTTTGAGTCAGTGAAGGTCCAAGCCTGTTCTAGCAACAGATTAGTCTCAGATCACTCAACTACACTCCTTTCCTGTGATGATCAGATAATGTCTCCTTCCTGTTTCTCGGTGTCTGAGATGCCTCTCCCTGAGTGTCTGAGGCTCTTTTCCAGTTCCTGGGTCTGGCCTGAAGATCCAGTCCCTACTCTCAAGCACTGAAAGAGTGAGTTTAAGGGTAGAGAGTGGAGATGAGGGCATGTGTGCACTCAGATAGGGGATGGATCGATGAGTCAGATCCATGATCTGAACCCTCTTTCCCCCATTCTGAGGACACCCATGAAAATCCCAACTCCTATCTCACCTATTGAGCTTGTACTAATTTTCAAAGTGGTCTGAAGGCAGGAAGGAAAAGGTTCCCTATCCCTGTTGTAGCAGAGAGCCATTTTGTCCTTTCCTCCTGCCAATGTCAGCTTGCATCCAAGCTGTGTAAACCTCATGCTGTCAGGGCTTAATGACCTCACACCCACTCTGCGGGACTCGTAGCCATTAGAAAGGACAGCATGGCCATGAATTCACAAGCCCCTTATTTTGAAGTAGGCCCATTGAAGCCCATAGAGATCATGGTCAGTCCAGAGGGCTTCAGTGGGTTTCTCCAGAATAAGTGGCTTGTGAATCACAGATTTTACATTTTAAAAGGGCTCTTACTCCACTCATCGGCTCTCCTGGAGGTATTGCTCTGATCTCTGTTCTGCACTGCCAGGAGCTGTAACTTCAGCTCGTTTGCACTGTTGAGCTGAAGCAGCAACCAAACTTTCAGCTCTATGCCAGCGGCAGCACCTTTGAATGCTGTTGATTAAAGTAAGGTTACTGTGTTGGTCCCAAATATAGGCAATAGAGACAAATTAGTAGTGGTATCTTTTGGTGGAAGTCTGCAAACTTTCAGACCTCGCAGGATCCTTCTAGGGGTTAGACTGAGGAAAGCAGTGAGGTGCGAACAAGACCCAGGTAAGAGGCCTGCAATTCAAAAGGATGGAATTCTGAACCTTCAGAACCCCAACTCACAGGACAACGTGAGTTGTCCAAATGCAGACCAGTCACTAAAGGAAAACCCGACACACTTTTCTGTTAACTGGACAATTATTTGGTAGGATTCCTGGGACTTTTATTATTTCACACATTTCTAACCCACCCATCCTGTCACAGGCAGTTCTGGGCGGCACACATCATCAAATATTAAAAGCATTAAAACAACTTTAAAACAAACAACAAAGGGAGGAATAAAAATCCCTAACAACCCCCCACCCTAACCCATTCCCCCACCCTACCTATCCTCCCCTCTAAAAGCCAGGCGGAACAGCCACGTCTTACAACAGCGTCTAAACGAGGGGAGATCCGGGGCCAAACGGGCCTCCACTGGCAGGGAGTTCCACAGCTGTGGGGCGGCCACCAAGAAGGCCCTCTCCATTGCGGCCCCCCGGCAGATTCGGGGGACCCCTAGGAGAGCACCCCCGATGACCGCAGGGCCGATCCAGAACCCGGGGGGTGAAGCGGTCCCACAAATAGGTTGGACCTAAGCTGTTTAGGGCTTTATAGGCCAGCACCAACACCTTGAATTGGGCTTAGAAGACTATAAGCAGCCAGTGCAGAGACTGAAGAACTGATGAGTCCCACCAGATGAGCCGCCGCGTTCTGCACCAGCTGCAGTCTCCGTACCTTCATCAAAGGTAGCCCCACATACAGTGCGTTACAGTACTCAAGCCTAGAGGTGATGAAGGCATGGATGACTGTGGCCAGATCAGAGTCTGAAACCTACAGCCGAAGCTGATGCACCAGATGTAATTGACGGAAGGCACTCCTTGTCACAGCCTCCACCTGAGCATCCAAGCGGAGTTGCGAGTCAAGGAGCACCCCCCTGACTCCGTACCTGGGGAACCAGCAGAGAGCAGACCCCATCAATTATGGGGGCTTGTTACCCCCGCTGCCTTACCCACCACCACCATCATCATCATCATCTCCATCTTGTCGGGATTCAGCTTCAGTCGGTTTACCCTCATCCAATCCCCCACAGCTACAAGGCACCCGTTAAGCAGAGACTGCTGGGCCTGGGTCTGATGAAAAAGAGAGGTAGAGCTGGGTGTCATCAGCATATTGATGACACTGCACACCAAACCTCCTGACCACCTCGCCAAACGGCTGCATCTACACGTTGAACAGGAGAGGGAACAAAACAGAACCCTGTGGGATGCCACACAAGAGGTCTTGGTGTGATGAAAAATAATCACCAAGTACCACTCGCTGAGTTCTTTGGGCCAGAAGGGAGCAGAACCAGTCAAGAACCGTACCGCCCACCCCTGCATGGTCCCGCAGGTGCGTCACCAACATTTCATGATCAACGGTATCAAACACCGCTGACAGATCTAATAGAATCAACAGGGCCGAATGACCCTGGTCTAATTCTCAGTGAAGATAGTCAACCAACACCACAAGCGCAGTCTCGGTGCCATATTCTGTGCGAAACCCTGACTGCAAGGGATCAAGAAAACCGACACCATCCAGATGCTCCTGCAACTGCCAGGCCACCACCTGCTCAATAACCTTCCCTAAAAAGGGAACGTTAGAGACCGGCTGATAACTGACAAGGGAGTCAACGTCAAGCGATGGTTTCTTGAGCAGGGGTCGCACTACCGCCTCTTTAAGGCAGCCCAGTACCTTGCCCTCCCTAAGGGAGGCACTGACCACCCCCGCCAGCAACGGCCCCATCGTCTCCCGGCAGGCCTTAACCAGCCAGGACAGGCAAGGGTCCAATTCACAGCAGGTGGCCCTGACAGCCCCAAGAACATCCTCCACATCAGCAGGGGCCACCAACTGAAACTGATCCCACAAACAAGGACAAGGTGGGGCCTTTATAACGTCCAATTGCCCTACTGCAGAAACTGCATCCTAAAAACCATGGTGAATCCAAGCAATTTTATCCGCAAAATAACCCAGAAACAAGTCACAACGGGCACTAGATGACTCCGCTCCAAGGTAGAGGGAGGCCGGACTGACCAGCCCCCGCACCACCTGGAACAGCTCTGCTGGACGGGATCTAGCTGACGCTGTAAGGGCAGCAAAGAACTCCTTTACTGTCTAGATAGCAACTGCATAGGCTTATAAACTCGCTCTGTGCTGCAACCTGTAGGCTTCAGACCGTGACCACCACCACTGTCGCTCCAACCACCTTCCATCCATGACAAGGGCACAGCTGATAACTCCCCCACCTCAAGGACGGTGCAAAACACAAGGTCTAAGGTATGCCCTCCCTGGTGTCAGACTGCTGACCCTCTAGGACAGGCTCATGGTTGCCATGGCAGCCATGAACTTTAATCCTTTCTCTACAAAATGTTGTATTCCACCCTTTTGAACTGCAGACCCCCCACACCTGGGTCTGGTTCTCACCTTCTCTTCCCCCTCCCTTTGTCTGTTTTCTATCACCATGTTGTTTTGTTCAAACTCAGTTCTAACTCCTGACTTAGGCCCCTGCGAGGTCCAAAAGCTTGCATACCTCTACCACCTGGAGTTGGTCCAATAAAAGCCATCACTATACTGCTTCAGGGGTTTGGGGGGGGGGGGGCACGAGACGGAGTACAGCTGGCAAACCCCAACTGAGGGAGGGAATTTCCAAAATAATGGCATAACAAGGGGGAAAGACTTGGCGAATGAGAGGAAGCACTAGAAAAGCAGGAGGGTGGAGGGAGCACGATGTACAAGAGCATTTAGGGAGGGGCCCAGGGCCAGATCTAGGCAAGTGTAACCACACAGGGCGTCACAGGTACCCACGCATATACTGGAAATGCCAACAGGAGAGAAACACTGGCATAAAATACAGGCCCACAGGCCCCATCCTATGAAAATCCCGTAGCAATTCAGGGGTGGGGTCCACACGTAAATGAGAAATAAAGTATGCATAATCCAAAGTCCTGCAACACAGGAGGTACTGGCCTCTGAAGGGGATATTTAACTGAACATTCAGCCTGGATAGCAGTTTCCTTTTTTAAAATGGAGGACAAGTCTCTCAGACATTCCCATGCTAGGAGGGGACCCGGACCACCATTTTGCACATGCCCTCCAACTTCCCTGGATCCCCCACTAGCAGGCTCTTCACTACCAACAGACAAGAGGAGAGGGGGTGGGGGAGACAGTGTTTTAAGTTTGAGAAACCCTGATCTAGTCCAATTCCTTACCTTGAGGGGACATCACTCATCCCCTAAAGCATCCCTGACAGATGTCGGTCCAGTCTTTTCTTAAGAACCAGAGGGGAAGCTCTCACAACCTCCCTAGGCAGCTTGTTCCATTGCTGAACTGTTCTGTTAGGAAGTTTTTCCTGATGTTTAACTCAAACCTATCTTCCTTCAGTTTAAACCCATTGCTTCTTGTTCTGTCCCGATACTAGGCTGGAACGTATCTCCATGTTCTGCTGAACCCCACTAGCCTGCCTGAGAGGAGTTACCTTGCTCCCATCTTTGAAATTTGGCAGCTGCCCACAGCCTCCATGTAAGATCTTCTTCTTGACGCCTTCGACGTTTAGCAGGTAGGTTTCCTCCATAGCTGAACTGTCACAAGGACTTCCTTCCTGGAGCCGGCTTACATCCACATGGTAATTCTCTTTACTTACAGCACCTGTGTATAAACCAAGTATGTCTTCTCCACCCCCTTAAAAGGTCTTCATCCCCAGCCTATTGCCAGAGTGCTCTGCCTGGTCTTTATCAGGTTTTGGTTATGTCTGGCTCAGGAACTGGTTTGGGGGGAGGGTAGGTTCCCTCAGTCACAGTTCTGCTAATGGCCCGACACTTCTGTCTTTGCACCACCCTCTTTCCTTTCCTGCAAATACAGGGAAACCTTCCTCAGCACCGTTGGATGCATTCTGACAGCTACAGACTGCAATTGCCTTTCTAATCCCCACTCCCACCTGGCCAAGCTAATCTGGGATTGGCCTCCCTGATCTGTTCAAAATTAGTCGAGGCTCCTTAATCACAAGGGGGAAAGAGGCCACTCTTTCTAAAGCCCCCGCTTTCTCCTCGATTCTCACAGCTTCTCAGTGCTCTCCACGTTGGGCTGCCCCTTTGTCTCCTTCAAAGAAGGCCAACAGCATTCCACTACCAGTACCCTCCGCTCCAAGGCACGGCAAGGCCACTGTCACCCCCAGCACAGCTATTAGGGGAAAGAGCTTTAAGGAACACACCACAGACACTTTATTTTAAGAAAACAACCCCAGCCAGAGTGATGGTTCAATCTCCAGCAGAACAGAGGAAATGTTAAAGAGCAGACTAGGAATTGCACAGCTTCCTTCTCACACAAACTGGTTTCAATACAGATTCACAGCAGCCTGGCACTGCTCTTGGAGGTAAGTGTGCTGCAAGGGGAATTTAGCTCTGGGCATTTGGATAGCACTTGGCTCCACACCTTTGTTGCTCCAGGAACTAATATGACCTGGCACAATGATGTAGTATATTAGCCTATTAGCAAGCAAAGAGCTTTGTGATTATATTCCAGGGGAGATGTAACCAGGTTTTCTCCAGCTGGAGATAAGGGGATAGAGTTGTTTCTCCCAACAGTAAATATGCACCGCTCTGAATACGTCCCTGCTGCTCTCAAGGGAGCCAGACACTGCACACACCGTTCAGGTTTCTGCTTTTGGGTGCACATCCAGCATGCTGTGACACCAGTTCTAAGAGCAAAGCAAGGAGTTCAGTATTGACTACAGGAGTCTTGAGTTCAGGCCTTAAGCACAAAGGCCGGCTTGGAAGTTCATGTGTCCCTCTCAGCACTGTGCCCTTGCGGAGGCTCTGCCCTGACCTGCAGAGTCTCCCCTCACTTCTCCATGAGGGATTCCAGCTGTTCTTGCAGAGAGGTCAGCTGTGGAGAGGGGAAAAGGAGTGAAACACCACAATTATTATTATTATTATAAGCATGTATATAGCGCAAGCAATGTACCTGGCGCTTTACAGAGAATAAGATAGATACGGTTCCTGCCCGAGAGTTTACAATTTAAAAGACAGGGGGAGGGGAGACAGGGAAGGGGGAACAGAGGGAGAGACAAGGGATGCAACAATCATGAGGATGCGAGAACTCAGGTACACGTTCTTGGCTTGGTTACAGTACAATGGGAGTTTTCAGATAACAGGTGGGGGATAATCCTGGGAGGGGGTGATTAGCAGGAGTTAGGAAGGGCAGAGCGGAAGAGGTGGGTTTTGAGGAGGGACTTGAAGGTGTGGAGGGAGGGGACAAGGTGGATGTGGGCAGGGAGGGAGTTCCAGGCATGCGGGGCAGCGAGGGAGAAGGGACGAAGGCGGTTGGGGGTGCAAGGGAGGCGTGAGAGGGTGAGGGAGGGGATGGAGGAGGGGCGGAGTGCTCGAACAGGGGTTCGGAGGGAGATCAGGGCAGAGAGGTAGGGGGGAGCGGGGTTGTGAAGGGCTTTGTAGGTGAAGACGAGGAGCTTGTGCAGAATACGCTCAGGAAGGGGGAGCCAGTGGAGAGAGGAGAGGAGAGGCTGCACGTGGTCAAAGCGACGGGCTAGGTGGATGATCCTGGCAGCAGAGTTTTGAACAGAGATGAGGGAAGAAAGGTGAGAGCGGGGAAGGCCAGCGAGGAGGAGGTTACAATAGTCGAGGCGTGAGATGACTAGGGCATGGATGAGAGTTTTGGCAGAGGAGACAGACAGAAAAGGGCGGATCTTAGCAATGTTGTGGAGGGAGAAGCGGCAGGATTTGGCCACGGAGTCAATGTAGGGTTTGAAGGTAAGGTGCGAGTCGAAGATGAAGCCCAAGCTACGGGCTTGGGGGACAGGGAGGATGGAGACCCCGTCAATGGCAATTGACAGGGAAGAGGGAGAGGAAGGATTGGGAGGGAAGATCAGGAGTTCAGTTTTCGCCATGTTCAGTTTGAGTTGGCGTTGAGACATCCAGGCGGAGATATCAGAGAGACAATTGGTGAGACAAGCTTGAACTGAGGGGGAGAGGGAAGGAGTGGAGAGAAAGAGTTGAGTGTCGTCATCGTACAGGTGGTATTGGAAGCCGTGGGAGGCAATGAGTTTGCCTAGGAAATGGGTGTAGATAGAGAAAAGGAGAGGGCCAAGGACAGAGCCTGACTGAGAGAAGGAGGGGGAGGAGTTAGGAAGAGATTTCCCCTTTGCCATTTACCAAGTACTTTCCACTTACATGAATCAGTTTTAAAATATAGTACTAATTATCCAACCCCCCCAGCGAAGGTGCACAGTGAGTGCAGTGGGCAGGTCAGACAGGTAAACAACAAGGAATTCCACACGCAAACCTTCAGTTTGATTTTTACAGTGGTCACACTGCATACCCAGTAGGAGCATGCTTGGAGAAATCAGTCTCCCAGATGCGTATAATTACTTCATTGGGAGCTGGCCCTAAGACTTTTGCGCTGCTGTAAACATGAAAATTTGGGAAACTTGGTACTTGACCAAATTCATGTAGAAATTGTCTCTGGCAGGGTGGAAATAAGAGTCTGAGTGGCCAGCTTTGTGCGCTAGCCGGGGGGGAAGTAGCAGTTTTGTCCCACTGCCCCAGCTACCAAACAACAGCAGCCCACAACGGCCCCCTGGAGCTAAAGTCACAAAATAGCTCACAGACTAGCTGAGGATGCCTGTCTGATATCTGTGGTTAAAGATAGGACATGATATTTGCATTCAACACACGCACAATGAATTCTGCTTACAGAATTTGGGTTTCCTAGCTGTAAAATATAGATTTTTGTGTGTGCGCATGTGCAGAATACACAGGACCCTGACTAGCTGCTCCCTAGGATGGAAACTACGTCTACAGTAATAAACACAGAAAACTACTGTGCCCCAAGCTAAGACTGCAGGGCGAGCTCAGGGAAGCAGAATAGAATTGCACAGACTATAATCCTGCCAGGACCCCTTTTCGTGAGAAAATTAAGTGGTTGTGTTTCACCCAAATACAGCAACCTCAGCAACAGGGTCTGGTTTAATCCTGGCTCTGGGGAAAGACCACCACCTGCTCGGTCGCCAGAGCATCCTTTCACCCAATGGTGCTTCCGCCTCACCCCCCTCAGTTTTGGGGTTCCGCGGACACAACAGCCCGAGGGAGATGGGTACAGTATCTGGGGTACTTTGGTGTAAGCGAAGCTCTCGGATGACCAAGTAATGTGTCCCTAATGCCAAGCTTGACTGACACGGTAAGTTTGATCCCCAAAGCAGCTGCTATCTGCTCACCTGCTGCTTCTCACGTTCTTCCTGCTGCTTGAATTCATCCAGCACAGCTTGCAGACGGGTCTGGAAAGCAAGACACAAATAAGAACATAATGAATGGGCTCCCCACCTCTGGCTGAGACTGTGATGGCAGCCAGGCAGCAGAGCTTGGTACCCACAACAATTTCACCTCAATTCCCTCCCTGGACACATACATTCTGCTTCTTCCCTTCAAACCCATCCTGAAACCCTACCTCATCTGCCAGGCTTTCCCTAGCTCCACTCTAAAGCTCCTTGTACTGTCCTTTCATTCAGGGTCTCTTTGCCCCTGTAACCAAGCTAAGCACACGCACCCGCAGCTTCTCCACTTCATGAATGTATCCCTGTCTCTCGCTACGTTGCCCTCTCCTTTGTCAATCCTAGATTGTAAGCCCTTGGGGGCAGGAACTTGTCTCTAATGAATGACTGCACAGTGACAGGCACATTGCTAGCACTAGCTAAAGAACAGAACAGTAATAATAAAAACATGTCTGCTTCTCTTTGGTGCAAATCCATGGTTCCTCTGCATCGGTCTCAGCCCATCCTGGGTGACTGGCTGGAGTGTGCTCCAACAGGAACTTTAACCTTTTAAGTCCCACACAGGAAGGCTGAATTCCTTTGGCTTCTCTAGCAAAAATAAAAAAATTAAAAATCCCCAGAGCCTCCCACAGCCCAGCCTCCCATATTCTGATCTTTCATTACTCTGGACACGTGCTAAGTTCCCCTTCTTTACTACAGACATACTTTCCGACCCACCTGTAAAGAACATACCGTACTTAGAATGTGATGCCTTCTGCTTCAAAACAGACCCTACCTTGGGCTGGGCAGTTGCACTTCAAGTCCATGGCCAGAAGGAGAAGGGAAGCACACTCACCTTGAGAGCCAGGTTCTCTACTTTCATGATGAGCTCTTCCTGGCGCTTCCTCCTCTCTTGGGTCTCCTGGAGTTTGCCCTTCAGGTTGTCAATCTGCTTCTGGATCCCTATGGCTAGGAGACAGAATGTACAGAAATAACTGGCTATGCAGCCAGAATTCCAGCAGAAGTGCAGCAATCACCTGTGCCAACTCTGCAGCAAGCTTCCCAAGGGCACTGTCCACCCTTGGAACTCCAGAACCACTTCACCTTGAGACTCACCAATCTGGTTGGCCCCTTCATTCTCCTGCTGCTGCCCATCAGACTCGTTTAGCTTGTCCTGCAACTGCCTCTCCAGGTCTTCCTCTGTGTCCATGATGTTTAGATCTTCATCATCATGATGATCCCTCTCATCTTCATCTTCACTGCTGCTGCTGATGTCATTAAATATCTCCCGCAATTCATCATGTTCTAGAGGATTGAAACAGCATGAGGAGAGAATGTGTTTTGCTGACAAACTCTTACTAGATTCTAGCTTGCCCTCACCCCACTCCCAGAAAGGAACTCCTAACCCTGTGACTTGCAGAGACAACTCTTGACAGCCCAGAACTCCTTAAACACTTCTCTGTCTACTTTAAACTTGAAAGGGTTACCACCATCTTGGTCTCGAAAGTAGCAGATGGAGACAAAGCAGTTCAGATGAGATTTTTTTATTGGACCAACTTCTGTCTGAGGAGGATGCAAGCTTTTGGGCCACACAGGACCTTTGTTCAGGCTAGTAACATGTAAAAATTTAGAAGTTAGCTCATACAAACATCTACGGCTCAGAAGCCAGCTACTCCCAATTACCACTAATCAAGTCCTATGGGTTTCAGTGGGACTGACCTGGAGAAAATGGTTTGCGGATCATGGACTATGTCTCTGGTTCTCAAACTCTCTCTTTCTCCTGCCATCTCTTCCCACCCATTCATCCCCCTCAACCCACTCTGGTCTCTCTGGGGAAGGGTGTGTGAGGAAGGAGGGCCCCAAAGTTGAATGAAGGAGTGGGAGCTCAGTCTGGAAAGTTTGAGAACCACTGAACTATATCTGCCCACATGTGATACCAGCAAAGAGAGCAAGACCAGGCAACACAGCCTCCTAAGAGCTCCCTAAAGTGCTAGCTTTTCCCACCATACCTGACGAGCCATGGCCCTGTTTGTGTCCAGCCATCCCTGGAGAGGAGATATCCAGACCAGTGAGTGACCCGTGGTTCTCTGCTTCCTTTGTTTCATCCTCAGCGATGACCTCCCAGCCTGAGAGTAGGTGCAGCAGAGTCAAGGGAAAACCAAAGCGCTCTCAGGAAGAGATCCCCAATCACAGGCTCCTTGAAGGAATAGTCCAGCCAACATGACAGCCTCTGTTTTAAAGTGTTGCTCCCAATTCTGGGCTTTGTTTTATGGGACACATAAATTTGGCCACTCCAGCCCTATCTGCTGTACATTTTACACCAAGTTACTGCTATGTTGGGTCCTAGATATGGGCAGTACACAAAACTATGCCCACATGGTGGACTGCAAACACAGCAAAGGAAAAGTCCATATTTACCAACATGAGAACAGCACTCAATTTGGAACTGATCTCCAGGGTAAAGTGTCTGCAACTTGCACCAGAACGGTCAATGTTTGGTTTTCCTCACTGTAGCAAGGTGGCTGCTTGGCCTAAATTGCTGCAGGATCCATCCCCAAATCAGTCGTGCCACTCAGTAGCTCACTTTTCCTACGTGTTGCTTTATCTCCAATAGAAACAAAAAGTGTGCTGTCCCAAGCATAAATATAGTGAGACCCAAACCTTTCTTCGTGGCAAACCCTTTGCTAGGTTCCAGTCCATTTTGCCAGGCAAGGCTCCTTTCCTGACTGCCAGCCTTGTATCAGGGTGATCCTCCCAACCTTGGGTTTGCTTTCAAAACCACAGAGAGCTCATTCAACAGACTGATCCCAGGGCTTCAGAAATGGCTGTTCTTATGTTCTCTCACAAGAGGCAGGCCGATGGGGATGGACAGGCTACTTTAAAGAGCCACGGTTTGTTGCTCACATCCTCCAAGTAGCCTACATAGTGGTCACAACCCCATGTATATACCCAGTCTGAGCCAGTGGAATCTGGATAACCAGAACTTTGTGTTAAGCAAGCTGGAGTTTTTGAATTTTTCTCTCTCACTGACTAGAGGTCAATACAGTTCAATGCGCTGCAAAATGGATATCTTAAATTTTCATGTAGAAAATTCCAGACATCTTGAAGCAGACTCTTGCTGGACAAGCCCAGGGTCTTAGCTGTCAGCGCAGCAGGGTTGTGCATTCACTGAAACACAACCCTGACATGCTGACAGCTAAAACCCTGGGCTTTTGGGCTGCTAATAGGAATCAGGGGCTCAGTATTCCTTTGAGTCCAAAATTCCTCTGTCTGTAGAGTGCACACTCTTTTAGTCTGCAGTGCAGCAGAGTTGTCTGTCAGCCCACTTATGTCAAATTTCTAAGTCAGTTTTTTTACATGGCTCAAGAAATCCAGCTTAAGCAGACTCCAGTGTACCTCTAGACAGTGGTCTGCCCGCAAGGACTACACTCTGCAACAACTTACTGTTCTGCCCTTGTGTGTCTAAAAGTGTTTTTTCTCTCTCTGCCTAGACAGCTCACTCTTACTATTTCCCCAACACCTTCTTCCCACCTCCTCCCTACAATAGTTCTCCATTGGGCGTTACTCTCACAAGGAAGGATACGGACACTGACAGCTTCAGCATCTGTACTCAGCAGACGCTTCACCTCCTTCTCAACGTCTGGAGACTCAATATACTGGGCCAGCGAGGGGAAAAATGGAGGAGACTGTGTTAAACACTCCTGGCGCACATATCTCTCAGACAAAGGCTTCTTCCTTACTGGCTACCTCCAACATCCTTCATCCCATACCAGGATTTTAAGCTTGTCTCATTTCCTTTTCAGAACATTCACAACTCACCCTAAAGCCCCTCCCACTGACACTGCCTGTCTCTCCAGCCACTGTCTTATCTTCCCTCCAGTTTTTCTCAGGAGTCCCACTCACAGTTGGGAAGGAATTTTCCATCAGACCAGCTTGGGCGGCAACCTTGGTTGGCTCCTTCCCCCTGCAGCATGGGACATGGTTCACTGGGGGGGGGGGGGGGGGAGAGAGAATGTCTATCTTCCCAAATTAACTTCCCATTGTTTACAGAAACCTCTGGCTCTGGTCCTGCTTGAGGCACCTAATTTGGTTTTCTGAGAGCTGGATTCCTTTTATCTCATTTAGGACTCTCCTGTATAGGGAAGGGAGAGTAGTAGGGTAGGATGTGGTGGGCTGTCATATACAAGGGATCAGGATGAATAATTTGGTAGTCATGTCAGACTCTGGAATCTACAAAATCTACTTCTACTCCCTGCAAGGGATCCAAGGATACATCTCAAGAAGCAATTACATGCAAGGTGTTTGTATGAATCACCAACAACAGGAATCATCAGTCATGAATCATCATTCATGGAGAGATCTGTGATTGGAATCATCAGTCATGAATTTCCAATCACAGATCTTCCCATGTCCTGCCTGTCAAAGCCAGGGGGTGATCTGTACCCTCACAAGAAGGGCTTGCTTTGTTATTCAGTGAGCTAGCAATCTTGACAAAACGTCAGGGTGTTCTTCAAAGGGAAAGTGTGCATTATTGCAGTGACTGGTTTCCTTTACTAAAATACTGCTCCTTTGTGTGTTCCAGAGCCAAGTCCCCAAGGAGAAGAATTCAGCCTCCCAACCTGGTACTGCAATTGGCAGACACTTAGCACACTTGGTATTTTCCTTCCAGAACCTTTATTACTGGAAACATTTGCAAAAAAGGCTCTCTCTAAGGGGTCATCTGCCCCAATTCCCTGCCTGAAATCCTAATCCCATGTGTGCAGCATCGCAGCTGGTTGCTGTGGAAATGATTCCGTCACAGAGAGGATTAGGATTTCAGGTGGGGAATGAGCAGGAGCAACGGATCAGTCTTGCTCCTCTGCTAATGACCCTCGTGCTAACGGATACAGGAAGAACATTAGCTGCAAGCAAGACTGACAGAAGTAGCATTGACTACGCAACACACTGTGAAGTACCCTCCCTCCCAGATGTTCTACCCCAAGAGACAACTTCACAAAGCCAGTCAGTTTAAAATGCTATTTCCTTCCACCCCTATTGAGCGGGAACTTTATGATTCGTGTTAGTCTGGAAACAACTTGATGCTGTTGGAAGTAAAACAAATTAATCCCAAACCCTGGTTTTGTATGGATTCCTAACTGAAGAACAGGTTAATAAACTGGTCATGAATAAAATAAGGCTGGAAATTAAAAGGATTTCAAGCTATCAGAAGAATTAAATTCTGTAATAGACTCCCAAGGATAGTCACTGGGCAAAGAAACGGATTAGTTTAGAAACCAAGTTGAATATATTTTTCAGAGGGAGCCTGAAATGAGTTTCCATTTAATGCTTCAGGAGCTATTATTTTTTCTCATATAACACATTTTTTTCTGCTTCTTATGAAGCATCCAAGACAGCCACGACTGAAGGCGAGATACCACTGGGGTGGTTTGATGCCAGTCTGTTACAGAGAATACTGTCACAGGGGCCTGTCTGGAGGCACACATCATATGATCGGGGTATAGCATCACTTTGTTTGGGGCCGTGAAGGAAAGCACTGGGAACAAAGAACCTGAATAGTTTTAAAATAGATTTGGATAAATTTATGACAACTTGTGAGAAGTTTTCTGTTTGATACTATAGGATTGATTTATTTTAAATTGCACAATACTTTGGGTCCCCCCCCACCCCACCCCTCCCTCCAGTTGCTTCCTGAAGCATCCAAGTTATCAGCAACTGGAGGTGGGGCTGATGGGGCATTCTAATGCTTGGGTGATATTCTATGGTAGATGCCTAGCTGCTGGGACCTGTGCATAGTCTCAGGGTCTAACACATTGCTATATTTGGGGTCAGATTGGCAGTCACCATGGAGGGTTTTTTGCCCTTTCCCGCAGCTTGAGTGTGGCTCACTCATTTGAGACATCTGGAATTTTCTTTTATAAGATTGTTCCGGTATTTCAGGCATTGGGGTTCTTGGGTCACTACCAATCTCTACTTGTAGCCAATTTTTGTTATAGGCTCATTTTTTTGTTGGATGAATTTTTCTGCGTGGTAAATCCTGCATTTGTGCAGGATTGGACAGCCCTTGCGGTTTAATTCTAGCCCTGCGACTCTTATGAATTTCCCTCAAGTTTGTTTGGCAGGTGACTGTGGAAGTTTCTGTCCAATCTGGAGAGATCTTACTAATCTGCTCCCATGGTCACTCTTGCATTCTGACTGTGGTTTATTTTCTCATAGGCTCTTTCCTTCTATTCTGTGAATCCTGTCTTGTGCAAGAGGTTGGGGACTAGATGACCCTGGAGGTCCCTTCCAGCCCTATGATTCTAAGCAACTGACCCAGTACTAGCATCTTCTCCCATACTTTACCGTAGGGCATCACCCCTCCAGTGCCAGAGGCAGTGCCACTGCTGGAGACTCAACTCACCTTCTTCTTAGCTGTTTTCCTGAACCGCCTCTTCCTCACATTCTTCAGTGGAAGGGTAACTGGAAGAAAGGGCCAGCAGTTAAAGGAGAGAAATGCAGGCATGACAGATTAATACGTAACTGGAGAGAAAAACCCCTGCCCGGTTTGGGAGAGAAGCAGCAGCAAGTGGAGAGAGACGTCAGCCATCTGAAGACACAGCTCTCAGTGTATGCCCCCCCCCATATGTTCTTATATGTCCAGACAAGTTAAGGTGCCCTGGCAGCACTGCTGGCAAGACACTATCCATTGCTAGAGTCAGGGAGGGCACAGGGTCAGGCTGAGGCAGAGTAGAGTATGTCACAGACCCCATGGATCCTCCCCTGCACAGATTTCACGGTCCTGCTGCAGGGATGAGCTCCAACCTGACCGTGCAGCCTGTTAGTGATCAAGGGACTTGATTTGCCCCAGGAGACGGCTACTGATGCACAGGTCCCGGGGTAAGACGTCAGGCAGTCCAAGGCTAAGGTGTCCCATGGGTGTGCCTGTGGAAAGTTTGATTCCTTTGGCTGGGGTCCAACAACAAGCACTTTGTTTTTCCATCTCTATGTGGCACCTCCCTTACTAGGCAAGCCCCTGAGGTGAGGGACTGAGCCAAGACCTGTCCCCACAGGCTGAGAGGGAGGAAGGGTAAATAAGACAGCGGACAGGTCCTCTACTCACTGCCATGGTTCCAGATGAATTTCTTCTCCCTGTCTTTGTCTTTTTTCTTGTTGGCCTTGGGGTCCGTGCTCACACTTGGCTCTTCCAGAGGAGGGTAGAGGTCACCATCCACAGTACACACGAGCATCTAAAGCCCCCCAAAACAGGAGCTGCTTGTCATAGGAAAGCGATATGAGCAGGAAGCGACTTGGTAGCATTAAAGGCTGGAAACACTTAGGACATAAGAAATGTTGCTTCCCATAGTTCTGGGCTCAGCCTCTGAAATTCACAGGCATGGCCTGACAGTTAAGTTTTCTGGCTGGATTTCAAAGGGAAATTTCAGTTTCCCATTTGGGAACTTCACTCCTCCTCTGACACCACCCTCACCCGCTGCAGAATCTCCTGCTCCCCAAATCATCTTTAGCCCTTCTCCCGTGCTGTCTCCTATACCTGGAACTCCCTCACTGAACCCATGTGCTCTGTTTCCTCCACTTGCGACCTTCAAATCCCTCTAAAAAACCTACCTCTTCCCATCAGGCCTTCCCTCAACTCCTCACCCTTACAGATTACTCATTCATGCGTCTCTTGTACTGTCTCATCCTTCATGCTCCCCTGTAACTAAGCTAAGCATGTGCACCTGCAACTTCTCAGCTTCCTAAATGTAGCCCCATCCTCCCCTATGTGCTCCTTCACTTGTCTATTCTATATTGTAACACCTTTGGGGCAGAGACTGGTCATTAAACATGACTGTTCAGCACCAGGCACATTGTTAGTGCAAATACATAATAATAATAATAATAATAATAAAGGAGGCAAAATCTTAAGACCAACAGCATCTGTGGTATATAGTCAAAAGGGCAATCAACTCTCCTTCTGTGGGGCACTAATCAGGAAGTGATCCCGCTCCCATCCAGGTTGGAGCAGGGTGTTTTTCCCTAGAGCTACTGTTCATGGAAATTACCCATGTGCAAGGTGCATGGCCAGAGGGGAATCTAAAGAAAAGGGACACACGGAGGGGACAGTGGGGTGGCCCCATACCTGACATATATCCGCAGTCTTGTAGAAAGTTTTCTTATCAATGGTTTTTAAGCTCTCCATGATGCAGGGAAGGTCTACGAGCTTAGCAGCTAACGGGACACGATCTACTCGTACAATCCCATGACGTCCATCCGCTGAAGTCAGACAGGAGGCATTTTAGTCTTGCAGCTGCCCTGCTGGATGGCTGATCTGGTTGTACATTCTTGAGACACTGTTTAAAACTCTTATAAGAGTCTTTGAATTGGAGATGCATTTTTATTGGGAAATGTGAGGTGCCCTAAGTAGCCAGGCAGCTATGGATCAGCACATCCAACGAGTCTATATGGGTTCCTTTACCTTCAGAACCACAAATATCAACCTCCAGCAAGCAGTGGGAGCCTAGGGAAAGAGGCCTATATTCTGGCTATGACTATTTGGGCCACTCTAGCTCTTCTAACCAACAGCATCCACAGAATGAAGCAAGCAGAGCGTGTCCACCTCGACAAGATTGGCTCTACTTGTCATTGGCTCTACAAGATTGGCTCTACTTGTCGACAAGATTGGCTCTACTTGTCATTAAACATGACTGTTCAGCACCAGGCACATTGTTAGTGCAAATACATAATAATAATAATAAGTAGCCACTCGAGGGCAGCGAGTATAAAAGGGTCAGTAAAATTCTACCTCCCTCCCCTTACATTTGACCGGTGTGTGTGTGCGCGCGAGACCACTGGGCTGGCGTGACCAGGACAGGGTGCAGAACGGCAGGGTTACCGGAACGTTAGGTGTGGGAAGTCTGTGAGACCTGCCCAGACTCCATATCCTCACCTCCAACCCTGGCAGCCCGAATCTCCCTGATCTGGCCTAGGGCTGGCCCTGCTCCACTCATGTCTCCTGTACATCATAGAGAAGAGTCCTCAACTCTCTGCTAGCCTGTGCTTCTCTGGTTCCAAAGTTTGCTATGTGGCTACAGTGCTTCCTCCTGAGCCAACAGGAAGTTTAGAGTTGTCTCATTTTGCCTGCTTACCGTGCAGTTCGATGGTGAGCCTGTCCTTCAGGCCGACACTTCCTGACTGCACTGCCCTACGTACTGTCGAGGCATACTCCTAAGAAAGAGCAGAGAAATCAGACAGGGCTTTGTCAGCAACAAAAACAGGCAGCAGAGGTGTAAGACACAGCAAATATCTTGTTCAATGTGTAGGAAACCCATGCCATGGCAGCACAAAGGGAGTAAGGGAAAGGTTTATAAACAGATAAAAGCCCAGCAAAAATGTCCACTCTGACACTGTGCCCTCCAGAGTATGCCCCTCCCACAAGCTGACCCACATCTCCAGCACTTGTCTACCATCATAGTTAAATAAGCCTGGTGTAACCTGACTGAGGAGGGAGGTGATTTCTGCAGAACAGCTGTCAAGACTGTGTGGGAATAACTTCTCCTCCCACCTTGTCTGCATCCAAGGGTCTCTTACCGGGGGCAGCCGCAGGATAAGCTGGCTCTCCAACTCATGGGGAGCGTCGTCCTTGTTCTTACTCATCTTTAGCTCTTTGGTTTAGGAAACAAGACATATTGTTATCATTAGGTCTGCTCTCTCCTCTCCACCTCCCCCTGAAAAAGGCTACCCAGCGGGTACCAATAACCTGGGACAGTCTCCTTGCTCTTTTGCTAAGGGATTTCCACACATGGGCTGCTGAGAAGCCAACATGATCAGGACAGACATACCTAGCTCAGAGGCACAAGAGAATGGTCGCACCTTATTTGACGGCACCAGAGAATTGCTGCTACTGGTTCCCAGTATTTCTGTAGTAACCCTCGAGAGCACAGAGTACAAATTATTCTCAATGCTACAGGTGCATTGGAAAGCTACAGTGGGAAAACAGTTACCAAGTGTATCCCAAATTGTCATGATGGAGTTACTCTTTGATTTGCTAACTGCTGCAATTATTTAGGAGGACGTTTTCAAAAACATTGCATGGCCCAACTCTGGTCACCTTGAAGCCAATAGTAAACATTCCCCAGGTTGAGCCAGCATGGAGCACTTTGCAAAACTCACCATTAAACTCCATCAAATAAGGTGTTCTCACCAATATTCTGTGGTGGGAACTTAATGCACCATTACCAGCTATCTAATATGGGCACGTCCAGCATAAAGGAGAAAGTAGCTGCCTAGACTTTAAATCAGACAGACTGGCTCGGGGTCAGGACTCTGTATCACTGAGAGAGACTGGCTGCCTGCCCACGTTACACAATTTCACATTATTTTCTATCTTATGTGAGATTTAGTAACACATGCGTGCACCTTTTCTCATTTGGAGGGAAATTTCCATGAGTTTTACCACAAAAGACAGAGTAAGAAAATCCAGCGCTGACACCAAGATGAGTTTTATTTAACATTAAATTGGAATGTGTGCATGCAGTTAATTTAACCTTAATGAAACTCATGGAGAAATTAGAACATGTAGTGGCTTGCAGGGGCTGGATGGAGAGGGACACATAGGACTCTAGCAAGGCAAAAACCTGCTAGCCTTAACAGCAGCCATGGGATTTCCCAGCAACCCCTCCCCCAGCTAGCCTGGATATTCCATCTGCTACTGCTGCTGCTGCTGCTGCTTCATCACAAATCCTTTTGTGTGGCTGAAGTGCCTTGTCAAAAATTAAAAGAATCCATTAAACATATGGGCAACCTGCAGGCAGGCAGACACATGGCTACAGGCAGCCTGCAGAGGGATACTGATAGGGGAGGGGCAGGTAAACCCAGTGTCACGTTCTGAAATTATCCAGTAAATTGTGTAACGTGAGCATGGATCCGTTAAATTCAATAATGGATCCCTCAAGGTCATGTGACTGTGAAGGAAAGCAAACAAATTAAAGAAAATAACATGGGCATGCACAGCCCAGCAGGAATCTCACATTATCGCTAATTTTATGAGAGAGACAATCTCACGTAAAAACTGGCACATGGGCAAGTAGCCTCAAAGCATGATCATCTGAGCAAATAGCGCCAAAGTTAGCACTTAGCAAGGAAATGAGTCCTACCCACTTCAGTGGGACCAGTACCTAGTCAAGGTGCTAACTCTGGCACTATCCTCTCAGAAAATCTATGCTATCCTTATTTCTTAGGATGGCAGAGCACTCAGCCACACAAAGGGCAAAGCTCCAGTTACTCCATAATCACCACCAGCACTGGCATGACGGGCAGAGGATCTGCTCTTTCTGGCTAGAAAATGGCGCTGATACAAGAACAAAAGGCTAATTTACTCCCCAGGCCTTCAAGTCAGCCATGAGACCTTATAAAGAAAAGGCACCTATGCATTTGATGTTAGTCTATGATACATTATTTAAAAACAGATGTTTGCACTAGAAACCCAGGACTTTGGGACGGGCATTCAAGTCACATAATTCTAAAACAAACCCTCAAGAGTGAACAACAGAAAGAGCAGCTCTCTGTGGAGGAAAAGACTAAACTGGAAGGCGAGGGAACATATACATTAGTTCTTATGCTCCGAGAAAGTTCACTAGTAATTAAATCATGCCTCACTGGCATCAGAAATTCTGCATTATGAAATTCTGGTTACCATTAAGGTGGTTTTTGTTTTTCTTTTGGTGGGACATCTGAAGTTACATACAGCAACGACGCCATCCACAAACCACTTATTCTGAGTAACCTTGCTGAAATTCTGTGGGCTTCAACAGTAGTAAGTGGTTTGTGGATCATGGCCAGCGTCACTGTTAAGAGGTCTGATTTCAGCCACGAGAGCTCGCTGTTTTCCTTCGGACAGTTTCAGAATGGCAGGAAGAACACAGTGAATTGGTAGCCTTAGTAGGATTCTTCTCCCACAGAAAGAGACAGACAAACCCAGCACCAGAGAGGGACACAACGAAACAGATGCATTACTTGTAGAAGTCATCTTGTCTCTTCTTGCTTCACACAAACGTTTATAAACACTTGTACCATTCAAAAAACTAAATGCCAATCCAAAAACAAGAAAGAAAGAAAAAAAAATCAGTTTAAAAAGTAAAATTAAACAAAAAAGCATTGGGAATAGAAGAGGAGCAGTGTCAGCTAAAAGTGTCATATTTCCATGGGGAAAAGTTTCCCCCTACAGTTGTTACTTAGTGACAAGACCTCAAGGGAAAATATAAGCTCTCCTTTATATGGCATTTACACATTGTGCCTTGTCTCTGCTGTAAAGACAAGTAAGCCCCATAAGTTGCCACCTGTCCCAGGGGAAAAAACCTGGACAAATTAATTTGCATTAAATGTACATGTTTTAAAACCTATGCAAATCTAAAACAGTCCATTGCCTAACACTGAGGCTGAGCTAATAAAAAAGCCCCTAGTTTTCAAAAACAGCTCACTAGATCCCAAAAGACCAATTTCTGGACATTTGGGTCATGTGTCAACCCAGATACTAAAGCAGCCAAATTTCTGAACTTTCTAGGTAAAAAAATCAGACAGGTGGCAACCCAACCCAGTTCTGCAGTGGACACAGTAAAAGCAAATCCCTGTACCCAAAATTGCATTTAAGACCCTGTCACAAAACACTGCTGTTCAGAGGGTAATTTCCAAGAGCACAGTCTATCGAATCACAGAGCTGGAAGGAACACCAAGGGTTAAGTCCAGCCCTCTGCTTGGGCAGGATTTGCAATACCAAACTCTCTCACCCACTTCACAGGGCACTGGGGCTCATATTGGGGGTGGGATTTCAAGTCCTACCCAGTGAACATATTTGCCCCATAGCAACAGTGTTTTGAGAACAAATCCTAAATCAATGGGGCTTTGCATGGGTGCAAGGACCTTCCCTGTAGCGTGTTTATGGAGGAAGGGGTGTGTGTGTATCTCTGAAAGTCTACATGTGACAAACAGCAAGTATCTTGGCTTTCACTAAGAAAACCTGGAAGACTGCAACCACATGGATTAGAAAGACAAAGAACAGTTTGGTAATGGGGTGGGGAGTCCCCCCTAAGTTTCAAAGACCAGGATGAAAATCAGAACGAGATGATCATGGTTGTCCTTTATAGAAGAACCAATACTATTTTACCCGTCTTAGGATATAGATTTGGTTAGTGATGTTTTAAGGACTTCAGCCCTGCAGAGGATTGGGGGGGGGGGACGACGACCGCACACAGTAGGGGATAATTCCCATAGTAAAAAGGAAAGAAGGGCTGCAGCCTCCACACCCTGGGGTGGCTATAGGGCCCAAGGGGAGCGATAGGATCTAATGGGGCTAGGGTGGCTCTAAAGCTGCTGTGGGGTCAGGGGGGCGCTGGGGGTTCTGCATGTCAGTAATAAGGGCAGGAGGGAGCCATGGGGTCACGGTTTACTTTAAGGCGGTTATGAGGGACGGGGATATGGGCGGAGGGCTCCGAGTCAGCTATGGCACTGAGGATGGCTACGGGGTCAGGGATACTCTAAGGCCACGATGGGGCGGCTAAGGCTCGGGGAGGAGGGGTTGCAAGGCTAGACGGGCGCTCTAAGCTCAGTGCGGGACTAGGGCAGTAGCTATGGGGCTGACAGGGCTCTGTAGCTGCTGTGGCGCCCAACCGGGCGGGGGGGGAGAGAGATATGCTCTGGGGTCCATCTCCCCCGGGGAGCAGCGCTCCCCCCACTCACCAGGCCGGCCGGGCTCTCGCAGCGGCCGGAAGCGGAAGTGGAGCTCAGAGCGGTTAGGGGGCGGGGCTGCAGGAAGGGAGACGCCGGAAGCGGAGCGGGAGTGGCAGGTACCGGCGTGCGGGGGGGGGGGGGGGGCTGAGCGAGTGGGTTCGGCTTCGTTTGTTCCCAGAACCCTCCGAGACCCGGCAGAAAAGCTGCTAGCCATGGTCGCCGCCCGCTATAGGACAGCCCGCCCCTCCTACTCGGCAGTGCCCCTCCCCATTATTATTATCATTTATACAGCGCCAGCCATGTGCCTGGCGCTGTACAGGACATAGAAATAGGCGCGGTCCCTGCCGGTGGCTTACAGTCTAAAAGACAAGGAGGGGGAGACAGGGAGAGGGGACAGTGGGAGAGACAGGGGAGAAGACAGACATGGAGCTCGCCGGGCTGGGGGCCGCGTTCGCTCCCCCCGGTGCAGCTGCATCCTCTGCGGCTGGACATTCCCTCTTCTGCACCTGGGGGCCGATTCCCACTTAGCGGCCCCGCTGGGCTGTTTGTTATAGTAACAGAAACGCTTCCTCTCGGTGACTGCCCTTGCAGGGACGGGTGCTCTGTGATATCGTAGTACTCGGTGGCACCCAGTATAGCCGGCCTGAGCCTCTGGGAAAGTTAAATAATACTCCGCCCTGGGAGTGTCTTCACATCCTAGTACCCATGGGGCAAGCATACGCTGTTACTACCCCTGACATCATCCCCAGGGAGAGCAGTTTGACCAGACATTCAAACTGCCCTGCGTTTTTGTTGCCACCTTATTAATATCCCAGACATCAGGTGGCAACATAAATAGGGAAGCCAGCCTTCAAAGCACTCCAGTTAAAATAGATAAAGCTATTGTAGCTTTGTAGACAATGCTCAATGTAGCTGACAAACCAATTGACAAACCAATCTAGATACATCAGTGACTAATTATGGAGATAGGTACTCAAAGTTAGACAAAGTAGTTTAGATGATATCTTTTATTGGACAAATATCGGTTGGTGAGAGTATGCAAGCTTTCACGCCACATAGGCCCTTACTGACTCCTCACTCCCCTCTCCTAACTCCTGCTGATACCCTCCTTCCAGTACAATCTGTTACCTGAGGTCTGTGTACTCATATCCTCACTGCATGACCAGCCAGCCATCATTAATGTAACAGACATTGATTGTGTTCTGTGCTTTTGGTTGCTCCCTGGGTCTGTTGAAGAGTTCCCTACCTGTGTTCCAGGCAGCAAAGCTGTGTTCACTCCATGGCTAACTCTCAGGTTTGAGTGAACAAAGGTAGTACTTGCCCCCATGTTAGGCAGCTGGAACAGTGGCAAGTGCTACATGTAGAGCCATCCCTGAGTGCTAGATAGCACAGAAAATTACAGTTGTGGTGTTGTCCCACCAGCTGAACAAGTGGGCAGTTGTAGAGCCCATTCTTTACAACACAAAGGGCTGTCATTTAAAGCATCCCACATGATTATGTTGCTATGGGCTGTGGCTCAGGTGGTAGAGCACATGCTTTGCACGTATAAGGTTTCAGGTTCAATCAGTCTCTCTGGTAATGTGTTTGGGTGAAGCCTGAGCTGGATTTGAAACCCTGCCGCCATGTCAGGTTGTGACAATACTGGGCTAAGATGGACCGTTGGTCTGACTCAGGCGGGTTTCTTATATGTTATTAACATGGAGCATATTGGATGTAGATGTCCAGTTTGGCAATGGAAGCAGGACTGTCTTGACCACTGGAGGGCAGAGAGTGACAAGACACTTCCCTGCCTGTTCCCCTCTAATAAAGGGGTTTTGTATGAAGGAGCTGTTTATTTTCTGTAAAGGTTTCACAGCTTTTCCACACAACTGGTTGTGGCTACAATAGAGCTTCAGTTTCCACCAGCACTGTGGCCATATTCAGGAGTGGGGATTTATTTATTTATTTCAAAGCATTTATATCTGGCCCTATCCTGACCAAGAAGCTCAGGGCGGTTCACAACTTCATAAAACATCCAGTAACAGTCATCACAATAAAGCCATAAAATACAATTTAAAACAACCCAAATGAAGCCAAGAGGCAGCCCACCCAGACCTCCACCCACCACCCTACCGTGGCTCCCTTGCTGAAAGCCTGGCAGAGGAGCCAGGTTTTACATTGGCGTCAAAACGCAGGGAGGCCTGGGAGTTCCACAGCTGCAGTGTGACCACCGAGAACACCCTCTCCATTGTGACCCGCCGAAATACCCAGGGGACCTCCAAGAGGGTGCCCCCCCCCAATGACCGCAGAGGCCGATCCAGAGCCTTGGGAGTGAGGGGTCTCGCAGGTAAGCGGGACCTAGACCGTGTAGAGCTTTTGTAGGTTAACACCAACACCTTAAATGAGGGATTGCTATAATGCGCTGATCATAGCTTCCCCATGATCAACCTATGCACATCATGATCATCTTCTGCTTTCCTCCAGAGAGACTGCAGCACTGGTGGGGTGTGAAACATCCTGCCATGGGAAGCCCAAAGTGAGTGTGCATGAGGCTGCAGCCAGGGTGGTCTGTGTTGTTTTGAAACGTTAGGGAAGTGTCACCAAAGAAAATACCTTGCAAATAAGGATTTCCTTAGCTTTGTGATATGGTGGACCAGTGTAGCCTAGTGAATACGATGTTGGACATGGACCTGGAAGACCCAAGTTCAGATCCTGTCTCAACCATGAACTCACTGGGTTGCCTTGGTAAAGTGTCTAGCTCACAGCATTGGCTTCCCATCTGTAAAATGGGAATAATAATGATCTTCCTCACATGGTTGCTGTGAGGGAACTACAGGACACTTTGAAAACTGAAAGTGCTATAGAAATGGTTAACAGTAATAAAGTTGACAACTAGCCCTTTGAACTTTTTTCTTCTTCCGTGGTATAGGTGCCTATGATGGAAGCCACATCAGGCCGCTATGACTTCTACATTGGACTAGGCCTGGCACTCAGCTCTAGTCTGTTTATTGGTGGAAGCTTTATCCTAAAGAAAAAAGGACTTTTGAAGTTGGCTAGTAGAGGCTCTGTCAGGGCAGGTACTGCCAAGCCTTACTAATATAACTTAAACTGTGTAGTTCTAATTGAATTGGTGTGCCCTCTAGCCCTAGAAACTCACGCTGGATTTCTCTTCTCTTCCATTAGGTCAAGGAGGACATGCATATTTGCGGGAGTGGCTCTGGTGGGCAGGACTGCTGTCCAGTATGTACTTCTGTGTAGCCAAAGCATGAGCAAGAGATATCACAGTTGTCAAGATTACAGGCCACTCTTATTTGTCTTTATCCTGTCTGTTTATTCTCTTCATCATAGTTAGGGCTCAGCTGTTTGGTTCTATCAGTATTCAGTTGAAAGAACATTCCTTTTATAACACAACCATGTTGTGCAGTAAGGAGATTTTCAAAACCACCTCCAATAATTAGAGATCAAGACAAAGGTGCCTCATCAACAGAAGCTGGTCCAATAAAAGATCTCAACTGAACTACTTTGTTTCCATCTCCTACATTTGGGAATACACACAGCAACCACAACTCTAGACTGGAATAATTAGGCACCCAATGCCCAAGCTGTGAATTAACTTTGAAAATCCCCCTAAAATCTTCTAGTAAAAGAAACCACATACTTCTATGCTTTTCAAGAGATGGAGATGAAATAGTTCAGATAATCTTTTATTAGACTGGCTATGTTGGTTGAGGGTATGCAGGATTCTGGGCCACACAGGGCCCGTGTGTTTGGCACAATCAGGCCACTGCACTATTAACCCCCAGTTACCCACCCAGGGCCCTTCCTCAGGCGTTCAAAGAGTAAGAACTATAGAATGAGCAAATGCAAGACAGGTATATATAAGACGTTCATAATTTGGGAGAAACTGTACTAAGTAAAAGGTTTCAAACACTTAAAAACAATAAAGATAAAAACAATTGGTAATGGTGTCTAAAAACCAAGAATCAATTGATGACAATAAATGCAGATAAAGAACTATGCAAGGGCAATGTAGGAGCTACAGCAGGTGAGTATAAGAGCAGGCTGTCAGTTACTTATTTCTGTACTGGCTTGAAAAGCCTGAGTCTAAATCAATGCTATTATTCTTAGTATCTAATAAAGTTATGAATTTTAGTTCCCAGGCCTGCTTTTCAAAGGCATTGTACAGGTTCTCTTCCAGGACAAGGAATGAGAGATCAAAAATTGACTAGTTCTAGAAGAATTGTGTTTTTGTTTTTTTAATTAATTTTTTTTTTTTTTTTTAAAAGTAGAATAAGTGCTTTTGCTCATGCCCTTTCTGTGCAAGTGCATTCGTTTATGTAAGAACTGATACATTTCACCAATATGATTTCTGTGTGGGAGAGGGGGCATTTAGTATCTTGTATAAAATACACCAATTTTTTAAATTTGCATATGTAAGTTCCTTGTATTTTGAATAGTTTTCTCTGGGGGTGCTGATAATGTTGAGATGTTGACAAGTTTTATGCCTGTTGTTCTGGCAGGATTGTGTTCCTGTTTGGGGTGAGGTGTCCTGGATAGTAGGTAGTTTGTTCCTGATAATGAATTGTTTTGAGAGATTGGGTGGTTGAAGGCTAATGGGAAAAGTCACATTAGTTTTGAAGGGGTAGGACTGCACCCAATCAATTATGGAGTCATGAAGAGATTAGACAGAGATGCCGGAGAGGCATTTGTTGAGCTGAATATGCTGCCTGCTAAGTTGCTCTCCTCTCACCGGCCGGTTCCTTTGCAGTGGGAATTGGAGAAGGTGCAAATTTTGCTGCCTATGCTTTTGCCCCAGCGACACTGGTGACTCCACTGGGCGCGCTGAGTGTTTTAGTCAGGTAAGTGTGTCCCTTACCACTGAGTGCAGCTCTCTGTCCTCAAATACTCATTCCTTTGGCTACTGTTGATCCCTGGCCTTCATTCCTTCAGTGCTGTTTTAGCCTCCTACTTTCTGAATGAGCAACTGAACATCCATGGGAAGATTGGTTGTATCCTGAGCATTCTGGGCTCCACAGTGATGGTAATCCACGCCCCACAGGAGGAAGTAGTAGCCACCTTGGAGTCAATGGCAGAGAAGCTTAAAGATCCAGGTACCAAAAGGCTCCATGAATGTTCCTGCTTTACATGCCAAGTCTTTTCAGGCCGAGAGGCAATGAGCTCCTGATCAGCATTCTAATCCCAAGTGAAACATGCCCATCCATCCATAAGGAAGTACCTACTGTCGTCATCTCTCTGTTCAGAAGGGTTGGTTTTCCTCCTGCGATTATAGCTATTGTCGAACACTTACGCTACCGGCAGTTGTTAGCACAGGTTACTGTAAAACCTGGCACAAGATGCCTGGTGCAAGAGTTTGCTAGAATTCTATTATAGCAATTTAATTATAGAAGTTTACAAAATCACAAATGGCATAGAACAAGTAATAGGGAGCTATTATTTACCCTTTTGAATAATACTAGTACTAGGGAACACTCTGAAATTAACTGGGAGCAGATTTAAAACAAAAGGAAGTACTTTCACTCAACGTACAATTCACATAGCTAGGTTTAAACAAATGGATTGGATACATGCTTGGAGGATAGGTTCATACATGGCTATTAAGTCAAGTCAGTTGAGGAATGCAACCTCTCTCTTTCGAGAGCTGGGAGCGAACAGCAAGGAATGGATCACTCCATTTTGACTTGTTGGGCACTTCTGCAAAGCAAGCGACCAAAGGTGGCCCCTGTCAAGAGACAGAACGCTGGACTTAATGGACCGTTGCCTGGCCCAGTATGGGACTTATGTTCTTAAAGAGGTACCTAGCACTTCTCATTTGAAGAATACTTTTATGTATTAGCCAATCTGCTCATCTGTCTTGTGAAACAGTCAGGCAGCATCCCAACATTACAAGAGTGTAAGGGTGCACTCTTCTACTCTAAAGTCAGTGGGAAAGAGGGAACTGAAGTGGTTCAAATGATATATTTTTTGGACCAACTGCTGTTGGTGGAAATAAGCAAGCATTTGGGTCGCACAGTCAGTGGGAGCTGAGCCATGAATGGTGGAGTACTGTGAACCTTAAGTGACTCTCTCAAGACTACAAGACAACGGATTAGAGCTCAGATAATCTTGGTCCCTAGTCTTCCCTCCAATGGGCCACTTTGACAATGAGTTCAAGCTCTGCCAGTTGGGTAGGAGTTGTGGGCAGGGGGGCTTAAAATGTGTGCTCAGGATTGGGGAAGGAAGGGGAGGGTACAGATCAGGGATCTAAGCTATGGCTCCATGCCCTGTCCTTGAGTGGTGCCCTCTTCTCCCCTCCCGTCTCTTGAGCTCACTTTTTCAGTGCTTGTGGGTAGGCCCTGGATCCATAAACCAGATCCAAGAACGGAAAAGGAGCCAAACTAAAAACTGCTGCGAGCCAGATTTGGCCCACAGGCCAGAGATTCCCCACCCCTGCATTAGGCCATGCCCCTTGTGCTATTTATACAACCCCTCAGGAACCACTGTGCAGAGCCAGAGTGCCAGGGAAAGAGCAGCCCATCAGCAGCAATGCCTGACCTGCCTGAGTAATAACCATTCTGTGGTACAAGATAGGATTGTTGATACAGGAGAGATGATAGCATGAGAGGAGGAGAAAAAGTCAGAGAAGAAAACAACGTGAAAATGAATTAGAAAAAGCAAAAAGGGTATTGAAAAAAATTCAAAGGAGCTAGTGCTCAGAAGGAAAAACAACAATCACCCTATACTTCGGCCTCCTTCATGCCATTAAACTAAGCTGCACTTGTATAAACTCACTTTGGAGTCTTTCCACATCATTGGTATTCCATGGTGGAGCTGCTTCAGTTTGTACCATTGTACGGGTTGAGACTTGCCTTTATTTCAAGCAGGATTGTTAAAGTAGGTTAACTAATCACATCTGAATTTTAAAAATAAAATAAAATAAAAATAAAAAAATCACATGCTCCCAATTTTAAATCAAACTAAAGGTGGGCAGGAGCATTAATCTGGATCAGTTGATCATGTGGGTGGCCTATTCTGAAGGGAATTGATTCAGGCAGTAGTATTAAAGGTAAGAGTTTGAGTGACAATGCAGAGGGGAAGGAGGAAGCAAGGGGTAAAATGAAAAGCTTGTGACAGTTTTAGCTTTCCTCATGCCTGGCACTACTGATTTTATTATTTTCATGTTTCCTGCAGTAGCATCTTAGGATCTCATTTGCAATTGGGGATCCCATAAGGCATGGTACCCAGTCTCCAAAGCATTTCATGCCATCCCAGTTGAGTCTTGGTTCCATCTTGCACAGCTCGGCAAGTTGAACCTGAAGTACCCTATTGTTCTAGCCCTGAGCTGCTCTATAGTCCTGCTAGTATCCTTCAGACCTGCCCATTCAGCATTCACGCTTATACGAAGGCTGCTTTCAGACCTCCCCCCCGTGCATATTCTGGCTGCAGGAGGGAATGCGCAGCCAGGATTTGTGCGGGGGTGGGGGTCACCGGTCTGAAACACACACACACCCCCCCCCGCGCACAGCTTTGCTGGCAAATACCCGCAGAAATACAGAGCAGAATTTTCTGCTCCGTATCTCTGGTTGTTTGCTGGCAAAGCCATGCGGGGGGGAGGGGAGCTTTCAGACCGGCGGCACCCCACACATATCCTGGCTGTGCATTCCCTCCCGCAGCCAGAATATGCACGGGGTGTGTGTGTAGGTCTGAAAGCAGCCTAAATGTATTAAGCCTCCAACCAAATTCTATCACTGCAGCTCCCTCCTGGCCTGCAGCCTTTCTTGCTGTCGTAGGCTTACATATTTCCTTCCCTATGTTCAGGTATGTAATAATTTTTCTGGCTTTGGATTATTAACTAATGAATAAATATAGTCAGCATTATTTAATATGAAAATCGTAACAATTGTTTCTTCTTCTCCAAGGATTCATTGTCTTTGCTGTGTGTGTGCTGGTGAGCTCCATCCTCCTCATCTTTGTGGCCGGGCCCCGCTATGGGCGGAGCAATGTCCTAGTGTACGTTCTGGTCTGTTCTGCCATTGGCTCGCTCTCTGTGTCTTGTGTCAAGGGCTTGGGCATTGCACTGAAAGAGCTGTTTGCTGGGAAGCCAGTGCTGAAGCAGCCATTGGGTTGGGTGCTCCTTATTTGCTTGGTAATCTGCATCAGCATCCAAATCAACTACCTGAACAAGGCCTTGGACATCTTCAATACATCTGTGGTAACGCCCATCTATTACGTCCTCTTCACCACAGCTGTCATGACCTGCTCTGCCATTCTCTTCAAGGAGTGGCAGCATATGGTCTTAGGCAACATAATTGGCACCATAAGTGGCTTCCTCACCATAGTGTTTGGCATCTTTCTTCTCCATGTTTTCAGAGATGTCCCCTTTTCCCCAGACCTGCTGCCCCTCTTCCTGAAGCAGGGTGGGGCAGACATGCACATTTCTTCTTGGAAAGGGGTAAATAGACACCCATCCTGTCTACATCGGCCTCTTCTGGGCCCCGAGGACATACACAAGGGTTCTCAGAACGTGGAGGAAGAGGAGGATGAACTGGAAGGTATATGAAAACTTACAGGACCAGACATGCCTATTGGCCGTGTGCGTGTTTGATAAACTCTTTGAAGAGTTTCCTGTCTCCACTTCAGCTCCCCATTGGACAGCCTTGGCTTGCTGAATTAGGGGAGTAAACTGCCAGCTTCTCCTGTTTCTTGAGTAAACTAGGATATCTCACTGGTAACATCCTTAGCAAACAAATCAAGAGACCGGGCTCTGCTTTTCAGCTATTGAATGTTCCAAACTGGGGCCTAATCTCGAGGAGCAACTTCTAACTATTTCTAAGACTGCCTACAGCATCTGCTGTAGTTTTAGGACAAATGCCTGGTGGATCTGTGAATAGATCCAGCCACGACCCTCTGCTAACCCTTGCCAAATGTCAGAACACATTTCAGGTGGTTTAAATGAATTTTTAAAAAAATATATATTTAAAGACTAATCTTGACAAAGCATTTTAAAAAAGCATTGAGGTCTTTGTGTGGTGCTATGTCTGCATCTCTAGCAGTAACAGTATTTTGGGAATACAAGTTTTTTTTAATTAAAAAAAATGGAAATGCATACATTTTAAACTCATCTGTACTTCTACGAAATTCACACTCATTTTGAGTCAAACATAACTCTTCTAGGCCACCTCCAACTTATACATGAGATGGCTTTTGGAGAAAGAGCCTACTAATGTAGCCTTGGGCTGCAATCAAATCACCACTTATTCGGAGTAGTCTCATTGAACCCCATAGAGGTTCCATTGGGACTACTCGTTTGTAGATTGCTGCTTTAGTTGCCAAAACATAGTTGTGCTGAAGTAACCCAGAAACTGGTTGGAATCTTGCTGTTTGCAAGAGGCAAATTGTAGCATTGGTTGATTTCACCCTTTCTTATACTAACACAATAGCCTCCCCCCCAATCACGTTTAGCACATCCAGCCTAATAAACAGGCAGCCCCCTGCCTGTATTTCACATGCTTGCAGCTGCTTCCACCAGTGGCGCTAGTGATCTCCCTCATCATGGCTGCCTCTCACCTGAGACACGGGAGGGATCTCTACTGTGCCTCAGCTGAGAGGCAGCTACAGGCGAGGAAGACTGCTAGTTTTCACCTCTCAGCTGGCTGGGTGCACTAGGCAGGACTCTATAGTGCTGGTGGACCTGGATGCTGGCAAGGCTGCAGGCAAACTGGAGACATGGGCACCCATTAACCCTGATTGGCCTACATGATGGGCCCATGATGTCCCTGGACTGTGCTGTGACTGGCAGCCACATAGGTGGGAACATGCCTGGTGAAGGCTAATGTGGGCTATTGTCTTGTTTGATTTCACCCAAAGACATAGACTGCAATCCTGAACTGATTGAAATCGATAGCAAGATTTTCACTGGCTTTAATGTGTGAAGATTTGCACCCTAAGGGCAAGATCCTGACTCCACTGATGTCAATTAGAGTGCCCTGTGGGTATACAGATGGTACGTTTCCATTGCTACAATATCACCTGAGTGATATTGATCACAGGCATGACCCTCTAGTTCTTACAGCACATAGAGGTCACATTCACCTCCGTAGTAGCCAGTGCTCTCTGCTTGGAGGATTGTGCACTGCAAGCATGGATAGGATCTCTTCCACTATGGCAGTCATGTAACACCATGTATCACTGCCTGCTTCTTATATATGAGGTAGAAGCACACCCAGTTTACAGATATTTATTTGGGATTGGTGGAGGATGGGCCGGTCATTGGGGTTTCAATAATCTGTGGGACGAGTGGGGAACCCTCTCTCTCCCAGGAGCCACTTTGAAGGTTAGGCTGAGGCTCACATAGAAGCTGCGGGTGGGGGTGCTTAGGAAGAGCACGTGGGAAGAGAAGAATAGATCATGGATCTGTTCCCCCACCCCACCCTCAAGTACATTCCCTCACCCCAAGCTCATTCTAAGTGCTTACAGAAGGAACAAGATTTGGGAACTGGAAAGGGGCCAAATAAAAACTAGCTGAGGCCACGTTTAGGCCCTGGGCTGGAGGTTCCCAGCCCTGGTCTATGGTAAGACAGGTTTCCTAAAGGAAAAGGTGACTTATTGACACAACAAGGACCACACAGATGACTCTTGTAGGGCAAAGATGATTGTTATTAGTGCAGCAGCATGGGGAGACTTTGCAGTGTTTCTATCCACTCTATGAATGCAAAGTGATACAAATGTCTGGTGTTCTCACCATGCTCTCATTTACGGCAGTTTTCCTTCCAAAGAAATTATGTTTGGGTTCCTCTTTGCCTCATTTTTAATATGAAAAATGAGAAGCTCTGCTGTTGGAAACCATGAACACTTCACAACGATCAGCAAGCTGGACACATACTGGCAGGTCAGTTAAGTAGAATGTTAGGAACTGGCTTGTACGTTAAGCTAATTCCTTTTCTAGGTGCTTTCATTTTAGATTAAAGTGCATAGAATGGGCCTGTATCTTTTAGAAGCTGCACACTACAGCGCAGGCAAAGGCTGGAATTCCCACTAACCTACAAACGAGACAAGCCAATGTTAAAATGGATCAAATTAATTTTTATTCCATTGATCAGGAGGAAAGCAGTTAATGGAGCAAATCGATAACCAATATTGCATTTATATCTGAATCTGTTACTTGGCCACAAATGATTTAGTATCTTCCGCAGCCACGCTCCCTGGTGTGGTTCTCCTTGGTGCCAAGCTGCAGCCCAGAGGGTTGAACAAGTTCCTCTCACTAAGAACACGCTGGGGCACTTATTGGCACAATTCTGCAAGCCAAGCCTGCCTCCCTCTTCCAGCCACGACACAATGACATGGAGGGCAAAAGGCAACACAGCTACAGAGTCTGAGAGAAATACAAATCGCTCTTAGGGGAAGGGTCATCATAAAAGCTGAATGCAGATACAGTCCCATTTAAGGCATGTTCCTACTTCTGCATCCCCCAGACCCAAGAGTCACATAGCAGCTGAGAGTCTCCCCACCCTCTGTACCTCAGAGAAGGGAGTAATCAAGTACTATCAGACATGCTTCCCTCAGTCAAATGTTTTAGAACTCATGTGCAAATTTGTTAGAGCACAGCACGAAGCTTGTACACAAAAAAGTAGCCCATGGGAATAGACTAGTACAACACAACCCCACAGGAAGCAGTAGGAGCTGTGCACCCATTATAGGGTCTCATGGCCTGTAATGTTCACAAGACTGGCATTTTGATAAACCGATTTCAGCTCATGCAGGTGACAGGACACTGTGCAGTCTGACCCAAGGCGAGGCCAATCGATTGCTGTCCCTTCAGCTGCTCTCCTTTTCCTCCCTCTCTGTCATTCAATAGATGGGTCTCCTTTGTTAAGGGAACGGAGGAGCCAGAGCTCTGCTCAGTCAGACAGGCTTTCTGAGAAGGCCGACTTGGATTTCTGCGTCTGCTCCAACCGGTTCAGAATGAACTGACTGGTATCTATGAATCGCTCAACGCAGTTCACAAAACAGGTCTCTGCCCGACTGTCCAGCTTGGGCCCTGGCTTGTCCATGCATTTTTCCTGCTCAAGACATGAAAAAAAAAAGTCAATGCGTGAGCCACAGATGGATCATCCAGCTGCTTGGGAATTGCCCAAAAAGGCAGTCTAAAATTTAGAACAGCAGGTCCATTAAAAGCAGTTTTTTGGAGAGAGATTGCCTGGCTACTATCAACACCACCGCCATGCTTAGAATGCTCTGCCATCCCCCTGTCTACAGGGTGTTGGAGGACATTTTAAATCAGACACTTATATTTAAAATGACAGCTGCAAGCCTGAGAACTAAGCCCTTGTCTACACTGGACTCCTTGGTACAGACTAATACTTTCAAAGTTCAAAGAAAGCAGTCCATTTACACACATAACTCAGGCCACTGACTTTCTTCTTAGATCATCTAAGGATGCATTAATACACTTGTCAGTGCCACAGGGAAGTTTGGGACTCAAAAGATGCACAGCTTCCCTCGTGAAAATGCCAAAATGCAGATCTTGCCTGCAAACACGCGTGCATAGCAACCTCCAAGACAGAAGCTGCACATCTTTAATGCACGTGAAAAAGCGGTCTTAGTCCTTTATTCCACCCAGGACCGGTCCCAGGCATGCGCCATACGTGCGGCCGCACATGGCCCCAAGGCCAGCTGGGGCCCCGCACTTGCCTGGCTGGGCAGCAGGCTGCAGCCAGCTTCTCCCCCAGTGAGTGATTCTTCCTCCCCTCCCTGGCTCCAGACCCCATCCCTCACCTGCCTCTGCCTTCTAGTAGTGCAGCAGGGGACACTCCATCGGGCTGGGAGATAAGGCTGTTTGTTTACAAACAGCTCCTTCCCACGTGCCAATCAGAAGGTTGCTGCCTTGTAAAGAAGGTTCTTCGAGATGGCTCCCAACATTCTCACAACTGGGTTGTGCACGTTCACCCTATTCAAATAATAGCCCACATGATGGTCTCGAGCTCCTCTAGTATAAAAAGGACCCTCCCCCTCCGAATGACAGTTCCTTTCAACCCTTTATAGAAATATAAGAAAAGAATTCCATGCGGGGTTGGAAGGGTGGGTATTTGTGAGAATGTTCAGACCCATCTCAAAGAACCTTGTTTAAAAGGTAGCAACCTTCTGTTCTTCAAGTGGCTCCTCACATGATATGTTTACATGGCTCCCCCGGGTGGGGAGTCTGTGGGCGCGCCAGTGCATGGGTGGGTCATGCACACAGCTGCACACACATCCCCACCCACATAGTAACCACCATTTCCCCCGGTTGCTCCATGAGTGGGGGGCTGAGTGGGGATGTGTGTTAGGCGAGCGCGCATGCACCATCCACTCACTATTCCTATCTTAGGTAGGAATTTAAGATATAAAGCAATATCTATTCTGTCTTGGAAAATAAATCTGCAAATATGGTTCTGAGATTATTATGGTTGCTATTTCACTAACTCTTCTTAACGAAGTTATTGCTAACAGGAATACTGTCTTTAAACCCGCACCCCATAACTAGTTCATTTGCACCCCCCATATAATCAATTCACGCTGCCCCGTGGGCACAAATTATATGGTTATGGGTGGGGGGCAGTGTGAATTGATTATATGGAGGCACGGGCACAAATGAACCGGTTATGGGGTGGGGGCAGCATGAACTGATTATGGGGGCACAAATGAACTGGTTATATGTCTCTTTTCATGACATAAGCTGGCTGCATTTTGGGTGTCTTGTGTGTGTGATAGCAGCACCTCTGGACTGGACGCACCGCATGCGTGCACAAGCGGCACCAGCAGCAAGAAGCAACAGGCTCTGGAGGCCAGACTGGCTAAGCTCACCCCCCTCCTCCAGTAAGGCAGTGGATGCAGTCAGTCTCTCTGTGCCTGCCTCACTGCCCGCTTGGCTGCCCCTGCAGTGGAACCACTCCTGGGGAGTGGTGGTAGACACTCGGCTAGGGAGTGGGGGAATCATTAGGAGGCCATGCTTCTCCATGGTTGCTCGGAGGGATGGAGAATGGGAATCCTTCCTGTCCAGAGGGAGTAAGTTTTATGTAAATTTATACATTTGCATAATTAGGTCGGGTCTAATGATGCAAATTAGGCCCTGCACCAAGACTTTGCACATGGCCTCACAAACCCTGATTCCACCACTTTCAGCCTAGTGCAGTTCACATGCAGATACTGGATTTCTTGAATTAAGATCCTGACCTGAATGGATGCCAGGATACCTGCCCACAATCCAGTCTGACTTGATAAAATGGGCAGCAGTGCAGGCCAAAGGTAATTTATGAGCAAGCGGAACAAGGATTGTGTGAACACCTCTCTTAAAAACTAGTTTGAACAGGCTCAAGCTGTAGCACAGACAGGGCCTAAGTCAACCAGTCAGGATGAAAAGTACTACAAATTCTGTCTTCATTATGTTTACATGGGCTTACACCCCCATCCTTCCTCAGCCCACGGATGTTTACAGGAGCCCTCTGCTCCAGAGAAAGCAGCTTCCTCTCAGTTCTCTCTTTTCCTGGGAAGAAAGCTGAAGTAAATGCTTCACAGCTTTCCCACCTGGATTTTGCTTCTCTTCCTGGGCAAGGATCAGCAACTCCCACAACATCCAGTATTTCCAGCCCCTTCCCACCCCCTCCACAAAGGCCCTTGAAAAAAAAACAAAACCGTGTGGCATCTCCATATAGAAATTGTGCTGGTCCTCAGAATTCAAGCTCCTCTAGCAATGCTGCTTGGCAATTTCTTCCAGAGTAAGAGAGGCTGCAACGGGTGACAATCCTGATTTTGAGGTAAGTGGCTCAGGATTGCTCCTTGGCCCTACCAACCTGAGTGTCACTGGAGGTTTGTGTCCATGGTCTCAGGGGTTTCCCCAACTCTACTATACCAACACCTTCACACACCCAAACCTTGTTTCAGGGTTTTCCACAAGATTGTTGGCTGCATCCAAGTATGCCCACAAGTTTTGTTTGGGGTGTCTGACTAGATTTCCCATGAAGCAGGGTAATGGCAGGAAGGACAGTCCTAGAACTGGGCTCTCATTCCACACCACTACCTGGAATGAGGTTCAGATACAGGGCCTCACACAAAATACCCATATCCCCTTCCCCCGGGGTCCCTGCCCCACTAAAGCCGCTCCTTCCCACCCATGCCCCTTTACTGCTGGGTCCCTTCCCCCGTGCCCCTTTCCCCCGGGGTCCCTGCCCCTCTAAAGCCGCCCACATCCCTTCTCCGGCGGTCCCTGCCCCGGGCTTGCCCCTCGTACCCAGCAGAGCTCTGTCATCTGGTGCACAAGCTGCTGAAAGCGCTGCTTTTGAGTCTCCACCTCGATGAAGCGCTGCAGCTGCGGGTCAGCAACGGCGGCACCCAGATCCCCGGCGCCAGACGAGGAGTCCATGCCGGGCCCGGCCAGCGAGAACACGACCTTCACGTGCCTGCCCGAGCCGGCCAATGCGCATACACCCAGCAGAGCCTCTCCCCCACACTGCGCACGACCGGAAACCGCAGCCCTGCCTACACTGTGCGCATGCTCACACCACACACAATCCCACTCTCTGCGCATGTTTAGAGAGGATAAGCGAATCGGCCCCGCCCCTGGGCTAAAGGCAGAGCAGAGTCCGCCTGTCGCGTGTGGGTTCTGTGGCACGTCACAAGGGGCGGGGCGGAGGCCAGCAACCCAAAACGAAGCTGTGACTCAGCCCGGCGGGAGAATCAAGTTATTTTCCCCTCTTGAAATGGCAGCCCCTCCCCGTCTTTCCACGAGATCCCGTGAATATGGCACCTGCAGGGGACTCCTCCCTTTATGACTTCCCAGGCTCCGCCCCAGCACTGGGGAGTGTAGGGGGCAGAGCCCCGTTGCCATGGTGATGCTCAGCCTCAGCCCAGCTATATAGCAACTCCCTCCCACACTTCAGTGACACCCCTACTCCCATGTCTCAGTCCCTGAACTGAGAGACAGTATCTCTTGAAATGCAGGACATGATTTGCATAAATACCTATAAGCAAATGCTAACTTCCAGCCCATTGCTAGCCCTTTCCCCTGGTCCCTGCCCCTCTAAGGTTGCCCCCTCCCCTCCCCCCATGCCCCCTTACTGTGGGTCCCTGCCCTGCTCCCCATGCCCCATATCGCCTTATTGCGAGCATTGGGCTCACAAATTCTAGCCCATTGCTTAAGAATGAGGCTGGGCTGAAAACAAAGACATCTTTAAAATTTCAGGGGTCTCATATCTATACAATAACCTCTCTCATAAATTAGACAACCCTTGCCCTGTCAGTCTTTATGTCCAAGCTCTATCCCAACTCTTCCCTTAACTGGCCTCCACATCCCCATGCCAAGTGAGGTTTACAGCCTACATGGACCTCCTACCAGTAAAGCTTTCCCCCAGCCAAGCCATTTCTCCTCCTGTGTGGATTCTCTCTGACGGATGAACCTAGCAGAAAGGTTGAGCTGAAATTTTGTTATTGTTTTTAAAAAGAAACTTAAAAAGTCACATCAATCCCTGACAAAGTCTAGGTCTGAAACCTTGACCTGCTGATTTTTTTCAAGAGAAACTATTAGAAATTATAGCTTCATTCTGATACCCCCAAACAGTGTGTTGTGGTTTATTGGTTGTTTTTTTAAATCAACGACTGCAAGAAGAGTAATCAAGAAAAGACAATAGAGAAGCCTTCATCTATGCATGGGAGGACCTGCTTATTGTCCCCATTGGTAACTTGCAAATTGCTCTCCCTCTGACCTCCCTGTCTAATGTAGGACTTTAAAGCAGTTTTTTCTAGCACCATTGGAGAGCTAATGAAAGAAGTGTGAAGTCAGGGATGTCCTGGAAAATCCAGGACACTTGAGAGGTATGGTCCCCTGAGCAGCACCACCCCCTCCTCCCTCTCTGCCTGAGCCTCTCCCTTTCCACTAGGGTAGCCCCAAGCTCACCCATCCAGGACCAATGGAAGGGGGGGTGTCACGGAGAAACATGCGGTCACACACGTGTAACACGAGACTACATGTTTGGTAAATGTGTGGCACCAAAGGTTTCACATGTATGTAATGTTGCTATACATGTACACTATGTAATGTCAAAGGTTCCACATGCTTGTAATGTTGACATTGAGAACTGTAAAACTCAAATTAGGACTCTGAGAATTGTACAACTTGAGATAGAGCTTTTACATGTCACCAGCCTACAGCAAATACAAACAGATACCAACGTGTATTGGGGCCAGACGAATGGCCAGAGACATCAACAATGCTAATGAAGGTAGCCATCGACTATGTGCAGCAAGGCAGAGAAATCCGATAAGAGAACAAAGGGAATTCTAGAAGTCTGGAGAACTAACTAAGAGTTTCCTCCAGGAGATATAAGGAGAGAGATCCCAGAGGGGAAAAGGAGACACTTCTTGCAAAAGCCATCTTGAGCATCTGCATACGAATGACCAGCCTGTCAGCAGCAGGCTGGGGAAAGCATGAACTAGGAGACATGATTTGGCTTTTACCAACTAAGAAGCCAGAGCCCAGTCATTCTACCTTTTATGACTGAGAAATCAGAACTAGTGGACTCACTAGGGTAAGATGAATAACTTAGGAACTCAACCAGTATAAGTTAGGAATGCGTTATATTTACCTTTGATTTCTAATTACCACTCTGTTTAACTATCTTGTTTATGTAATCAATAAAATAACTTCTTATTTCATAAAGAAGTGGAAAGTGTCTAATATTGGAACACAAGTGAGCTACAAGAGCCCTCAAGCTCTTGCAAACCCAGAGAGTAAAGAGTCTGTAAACAGAAAGGATCAGGCCCTTGTGTGACAAAGAAGTTTCATTGTGGCACACTTGAATTAGCCAGAGAGAGAACGGATTCAAGAGAACTGTGCGCAAGGGAAAGTGTCACTCAAACCCGGTAAAGTGGGGTGCAGACCCCCAAACCTGTGATGGGGGGGCAGGACTTACTGCTGCTCTTGTAGGGGATGGGTAGTTGGGAACAAGTTACATCAGTGCTTCAGAAACTGCACTGGCTTCCAATAGCTTTCCTGGTACAATCCAAAGTGTTGGTTTTGACCTACAAAACCCTAAATAGCCTGAGTCCCACCTATCCAAAAGATTGCCTCATTCCCCTATGTCCCATTTCAGCCCCTGAGGTCAACCATAAATGCTTTCTTACATATACCATCAGCATGTCAGGTCCATACAGTTAAGGGCACATCGAGATGTATTCTCAGTAGCTGCTCCACTACTATAGAACTCCCTTCCCCTAGAGGTTTGCCAAAGCCCAAATCTGAGCATTTTTGGACGTACTGAAAACCGTTTTACTCAGTCAAGCATTTAGCAAGTGAGGATAGGGTTGGAGTGGTTGGAAACAAAGAATTTCTAAATGGTTTTATGTGTATATCTATTTTATATGCTGTAACTTGAGCCCTGGGGAATGGGCAGGATATAAATTTAAATAAATATCAGCGGCAAATAGCATATCTGATTAATTTGGCTGCTCTGAATCATTTGCAATGAAAGAAATAGGAAGAACTTTTGTTTTCTGCTTCATTGTTGGATTGTTTTGGCCGGTTGGGTTATTTTAGATTGATTTGGCTATTTTGTTCATTTTGTTTTTGCATTTTGGGACTTTGTTTCAGTGCCAATTAATCCCCAAATAGAATAAGACAGTCCCAGAACAAAGTCACAAATAACCAAAATAAATTAAGTATGTAATAATTAACAGATACACAAATTTTATTTTGGTAATAAATAATGTTTTGGCTGCTTATTCAAATATGCAAATAATATTTGCAAATCTTAAAAAAAAAAAAGGGATTTTGTAATATGCCTTTTGCTTTTCTGAGTCTTTAAATTCCATAATTCCATGCTTCCAGGAGCTGGAGTTTTAATAATACCACCAAACAACCCAAGAATCCCATTAAAGCTGTAAGACTTGTACCCAGATCCCTTTGGAAAAGAGATGATTCCTGCAAGGAGATTAAACGACCAGATTAATTTCTATTTCCTATTATTTTATTTGACAAAAAAACCAAAACCCCAAACCTTAATTTCCACATTTATTTGTCTAATGATTGTTGCAACATCCCACCCTGGGCTCTGGGATATTTCTGTTTATATGCAAAATCCTTTCCATCCCTCAAATTTTGGGTTACAATGTGAGCTCCATAGACTGATTTCTGTGTGGTGCCAGAGAGGCACCTGATCAGTAACTACAGCGAGTGAATTGTTCTCTAGCATTTTGGTGGCTTGGAAACCAGTCAGTCATTGGACAAGAAAGGAGGTTAGAGTCTGATACTGTTTGACAGTTCCAATGTTCTTCTGCCTTTCTGCATGTGATGTGTTCTTCAAGTGCCTGTCAGTGCAAGAATTCCTCACCAAAAATATACTATGGCAACAACAAATAGTATTTAAGGACAGCTGGTCTCTAGCGGCAGTTCAGGGGTCATCATCCATTATCTCCAGAATGTTTCCCAACAGGACTTTGAAGGTCGGGCGCTCCTCTGCTTTCTAAACAAATCAACAGAAAGAGAAGACATAACAAGGAACCCCAGGAATACATGGCCATGAAAAGTAAATGCCCCTTTCATCCAAAGCTTGGTTGACAGTTCCACAGTAAGGTGGAGCAACCACAGAGAAATGTACTGTGGCAGAAAATGAATACGCACTGTTGGGGAGAATGCCTACCTCGTGCCAGCAGCTGTACATGATGGTGTAGATCCTCTCTGAGGCCAGTTGGGGCCGATAGAGACGCAGCCCTTGGGTAACATGTTCTGCTGTCTCGCTGTTGTTAAACCTCTCATAAGGCATCTTCCCAAGAGTGTAAATCTCCCACATCAGAACCCCTGCCAAGCAGAAATGCATGGAATGGCTCATGGGACCAAAAGGATACTGGATCACATAAAGCCATATCCCAGAGGAGCTGGCTTGCTTCCATCTCCTGGCAACTGTTTTCCATAAACAATCATCCTCACAACTCACCAAAAGACCAGACATCAGACTTGCTACTGAACTTGCTGTATAGAAGGACCTCCGGTGGGGACCACCGGACTGGAAATTTGGACCCCAAGGAGCTTGTGTATTCATCATCTAGGACATACCTGCAAACAGAGAGAGACCTTTGTCATGTCAGCCTACTTTTCCAATTCATCCATTTATTCCTCCATGTACTACCTCTCCCGTCCTTCCGTCAACATCCCCAAAAGAAGTGTAATGGCTTTCAAAGAGATTACTAAGGTTTCTGTGATAGCATCCCCAGCCTGAGAACTGAACACTTGAGAAAAGAGACTGGTTCAAAGAGACTGAAGAGATACAGAGAAAAGCAATGCACCTTTTAAGAAAGGAGAAAGGATGGTGGAAGAGACAGAGGCCGTTTTTAAACGAGACACTACCATGCAGTTCCACCTATCCCCCATGTGTGCAAACACTCTTGTAAAAGTGGCAGTAGGTGGGTGCTTGCTCCCACGACCCATGTATCCCCACCCATCTCTTTGCAAGGAGCAACCGGGAAAAAAGCCAGGTAGCTCTGTGCAGGGTCATGGTCATGGGTGGGGATGTGTGTTCACCCCTCATTGGCCCGTGCAGACAGGGCAGCACACCCACCCATGGGACAGGTCCGCCACTACTATGGAGAAAAGGCCACGTGAGGGCTAGAGAGGCACAATGCCCGGCCGCCAACCAACACCCCCTCTTTGTGATACGTTCCCAGCCTGGCCAGGAGCCCTTAAAGGGCACACGCGTGAAGAGATCAGCGTGCTGATTCCCAAACCACCATGTTCCCAGCCACCAAAAAAAAGAAGAGCCAGTGCCATGGAAGCACCCAGCAACAGCCAGGTAAGCGCACGGCTCCCGAGGCAGGGACAGCAGACGCTGCTCCAAGGAGCCACTGAGGGGAAGCAACATGATAGCTGACACATACCATGCCCCTTGACAGCCCAGCAGCAGCCCAGCTGCCTTCACACACACACACACCCCACCCCACCCAAGAATCAGGCAGCCCACAGTCACAGTCCCCTCCATCAGCAGGGTACACCTGCAGGACCCTGGGGAGGGATGGTGCCCTAGCAAGCAGCTGCAGAGGGAGAGTAAGATGACAGCTGACAGTTATGCCTTCCTGTCACAGGCAAGAATCAGCTTCACAGCCACCCCTACCATATCCTCTGGACAGGATCCAGCCACTCAAACTGCAATCCCCACTGACCCCACCCAAAAGGGCATGTCCTGGTCTCCAGAGGACACCAGGGCCTTCCTCTGTCTGTGGGGGGACAAGAAAGTGCAGCATAAGCTTGTGAGTTGCTACCGCAATGAGTCGGTATATGAAGGCATCTCACAGGTGATGAAGCGACTGGTACAACAGGGACATGGCCCAGTGCCAGCAGCTTGCAAAAGACTTGCAAACTGGATACAAACATATCCATGACCACAATTCTGAGCCTTGCCGTGCTTGGCCCACATCACCTTTCTACAATGAGTTGGATTGGTTCCTCTGCGTGGACGGGGAGATTGTGGCTTCTGCACCTGGGGCAGCACCTTCACCAGGGGGAGGAAGCAGGTGGAGGAGGCCCCACCACTCTCCAAATCCCAACGGGGAAGGGGAGGCCACTCCCTCTGGCGAGGGCATCCCAGTGACGGGGCAACGCCCCCGTCCTACAGCTGGAACCAGCATTCCTGGAACCAGCTACAATCGCAGGGCCCTCCATGTGTGCTCCCCAGACGCAGTCTGGCCGGGAACGGAGGCACACGAGGAGGGGGACAATACCAGGGATGCCCCTGTGGAGGGAGAGTAACAAATTGATCCAGGTAGGACACAGCGCCTCAGAAAGGGGCGAGGGGGAAACGCAGGGGGGGAGGCAGCTGGAACAGGCTCCCCTGGAGGTAAGGCTAATGGAACTAAAAAAACAACAATCCCTATGCACAGGTTAACATGGCATGGAGGTCAAGGAAGAGGTGGTGGAGGAAGAGGTAGAGGCCTCCCAGGAGCCTTTCAACCTAGAGGGGGATGGTAGGTGCATACAGGACTGGGACAACAGGCTAGAAGTGGCGCGGCAGGACACACACGACAAGGGGGTGGGGAAGAAATGGGGCACACCTCCAGATAGAAGCAAACCATTACAATGGGATAGGAAAAGTCCCATACAAAGGGGTGGTGGGGAGGCCAAACAAGACACAGCGGGATGTGTAGCAGCACAGTGCTGCAGGGACAAGACAGGGCCGGCCCCAGGGTTTGTGAGGCCATGTGAGAAGTCTTGGTGTGGGGACTAATTTGCATAATTAGGCCTGACCTAATTATGCAAATGTATAAATTGACATAAAACTTACTCCCTCTGGACAGGAAGGATTCCCATTGTCCACCCCTCCGAGCAACCATGGAGAAGCATGGGCTCCCAATGCTTCCTCCCCTCTCCAGCCGAGTGTCTACCACCACTCCCTAGGAGTGGTTCCACTGCAGGGGCAGCTGGGCGGGCAGTGAGGCAGGCACAGAGAGACTGACTGCGTCCACTACCTTACTGGGGGAGGGGGTGAGCTTAGCCAGCCTGGCCTCCAGAGCCTGTTGCTTCTTGCTGCCGGTGCCACCTGTGCCTTGTGCACGCATGCAGTGCGTCCAGTCCAGAGCTGCTGCTATCACACACACAAGACACCCAAATGCAGCCAGCTTATTAAGCACATTATGCCATGAAAAGAGACATATAACCAGTTCATTTGTGCCCCATAATCAGTTCATGTTGCCCCCACCCCATAACCGGTTCATTTGTGCCCATGCCTCCATATAATCAATTCACACTGCCCCCCACCCATAACCATTTAATTTGTGCCCACGGGGCAGCGTGAATTGATTATATGGGAGCGCAAATGAACTGGTTATGGGGTGCGGGTTTAAAGACAGTATTCCTGTTAGCAATAACTTCATTAAGAAGAGTTAGTGAAATAGCAGCCATAATAATCTCAGAACCATATTTGCAGATTTATTTTCCAAGACAGAATAGATATTGCTTTACATCCTAAATTCCT
>QEPC01010748.1:212719-232031 GCA_003113815.1 Sphenodon punctatus
CTGCTGCTACTAGAAGGCAGAGGCAGGTGAGGGATGGGGTCTAGAGCCAGGGAAGGGAGGAAGAATCACTTACTGGGGGAGAAGCTGGCTGCAGCCTGCTGCCCAGTCAGGCAAGTGTGGGGTCCCAGCTGGCTGCGGGGCCATGTGTGGCTGCACCTATGGCACATGCCTGGGGACACCAGGCAATTCTGAAGTGAGGAGCTGGCCACAGCCATCAGAGGATGAGACACCCATGCAGACATCACCAAGAATAACATTTCAAAGGACACTACATGCACGGGCCGTTGTGCGGTCAGCTACACCCTTTCCATTCCAGTCACAGGAGTTGGGTCAGTCAGGTGTGTCCATACCGCTGGGGACACACACCACATGCAAGGAAGGAACAGGCAATGTTAACCAATGCCTCCTGTCCCTTTCTGCAGCTGTCAAGCAACAGCGCAGGCATCCTGAACCCCTCTGGGATCCCATGGGGAGTGCAAGGAGGAAGGGCAAGCAACTGGCGCAGGAGGGAGGACCTAAGAGGAACCTGCTGGAGGAAACCAGGTGCACAGCAGATGAGCTGTGGAAGGAGATCAGGGGTCACAGGAGCAGATGGCAAGGGCCCATGAGGAGGACATCCTTGCCCTATGGGGCCTTGCCACACAGGTGAGCACCTGTGGGAGAGGCACCACATGGCTGGCCACCTTTGGGAGCAGCAACGTTCCCACAACATGATGGAGATGGTGAGCACTCGCATGCTCCAACCCATGGAGGAGTCAAGGGATCCCTTAAGGGGACTGTGGTCCGACCCCTCCTCAAGAAACCATCTTTGGATGTTGATTCCCTGGCGAGCTATCAGCCTATCCCTAACCTTCCCTTTTTATGGAAGATTATTGAACAGGTGGTGGCTCGTCAGCTGCAGGCGTATCTGGACTGTATGCTGTCTAGATCCTTCACAGTCTGGTTTTTGGCCGGGTTATGGCACGGAGACTGCTTGTGGCCTTGGTCAACGACCTCTGTGTGGAACTTGATAAGGATCACTTGACCCTACTAGTTCTGCTCAACCTTTCAGCTGTATTTGACACAGTGAACCATGAGGTGCTGGTCACCCACCTGTGGGGCCTGGCTGGGGTGGAACAGTTTTGCGATGGTTCCAGTCTTTCCTAGCAGGCAGATCTCAACGGGTGGTCCTGGGAGATTATAAATCTTCTCCCAGGGTTCACCCATGTCAGGTCCCACAGGGTTCCATTCTGTCCCCCCTTTTGTTCAATGTCTATATGCAGCTATTGGGAGAGGTTGTACACAGATGGGGAGTTTGCGATCATCAGTATGCTGATGACACACAGCTATACCTGTCTTTTTCATCTGACCCAGGTCCTGCAGTCTTGGTGCTTTCCCAGTGTTTGACAGCTGTGGTGAACTGGATGAGGTCACGCTAATTGAAGTTGAATCCCAACAAGATGAAGGTGATGCTCATTGGTGGGTCAGGGGTTCTGGATAAGGGAGCACTACCTGTTATTGATGGGGACGGGTTCACCCCATGTTGGCATCTCATGTTAGGAGCCTGGGAGTGCTTCTGGATCTCCAGGAGTCAGCTTTGACTAGGAGTGCGTTCCGCCAGTTACATCTGGTAAGGCAGCTCCGCCCCTATGTCTTGGACTCCGACCTGGCCACTGTCATCCACGTATTTGTAATCTTGTGCTGTACATGGGACTGCCCATAGTGACGGTTCGGAAGCTGCAGCTAGTGCAGAATGCTGCAGCCCGTCTGCTCACTGGGACGGGTCGTCGGGAGCATATCATGCCAGTGTTGCGGGCACTGCAGTGGCTGCCTATAGTTTTCTGGGCCCGATTCAAGGTGCTTGTGCTGACCTATAAAGCCTTAAATGGTCTGGGCCCTACCTATCTGAGGGACTGTTCACTTCCTGCGGTCGTCGGGGGCTGCCCTCCTGAAGGTTTCTCGCTATAGACGGATGGGAACTGACAGGCAGGCGTTCTCAGCGGCTGCTCCAGGTGGAGGTCCACCTCAGCCCAAGCCTTCTTATGTCCCACTGTCAGCAGGCATTTGGTGGAGGGGAGGGTTAAGGGGCTGGGGGTGGATGAGCTGCTGCACACTATTTGTATTTTCAACTTCTATATTTATTATTTATGTTTTATATTGCTGTTATTTTATATTCTTATTGTATTTTTAAGACATTGCTGTGAGCTGCCCCAGGTAGGAGGGGCAAGATACAAATTTATAAAATCAGAATAAATAATAATAAAATCTAGAGCACTCCCTTTTCCATCACATTGTGGCAACAAGTGCCGTGGTGGTGGTGGTGCAGGGCTGCCAACAGCCCAGCCATGTCCTCCCACAGGTGCAGTTGGGCCCTGCTCCATCCAGCTGTTAGCCCTGGTTGCTGCAGCAGCAAACTGCACCCCTCCAAGACCACCTAGGTCACCTTCTCCCTGCGGCTCCTGCTCACCAGCTACAAGGGCTGCCGGTCATCCAACCCTACTCCCTGTTCCTCTCAGCAGCATCCCCAAGCTTCTGCACAGCCTCCCTATCAGCTAGACCAACCGCCCCAGCAGCCAGCCCAGCCTCTGGAGGGAGGGAGGGGGTGACATGCTTCATGGTACCATTGGGAATGGAGGAAGAGGTACAGGAAACCCCTCACATAGGCAACTATGCCATCACTCATGGCTAACGGGATATGCCCCTGTCAGGAACAACAGATGGTGAACACACCAGGTAGCCTCTGAACATCACCACTAATGACATGTAACAACTCCACAGGATCAGGACAGCACAGCTCCAGAGGAGCGGCTGGACGAGGAGGATGTGCCAGGACTGAGCTGGAAATGGCCCCGGAGAGTGGCCGCTGCCAGAGGGGACAAGAGGCCCGCACATAGTGAAGCGGGGGGGAGGGAAGAGTTAACCACCACCCGTAATGTTTCTGCAGATAATAAATATTTCCATTTATTGAACCTCTTTCGACTCCATATGCATTTTTCCAATACACCCATGGAGCTGTGCCAGTGCATCACTACCCAAGATGTAACAGGGGCACCTGCTTGGACAGTAGGCTCAGGGAGCAGAGTCAGGAAGGGCAGCCAAAGGAGCCAAACTTACCGGGAGTGACCCCGCCAACCCCACAGCCCTGTCCTGCAGTGTTCTGCTGGGGACATGTGCTGAAGGGGGCATGCCTCATGTGGATCTCCCTTTCCCTCTTGCTTTTACTGTGCAAGTGCCCATATGGGAGCAGTCCCTTGAGCGGTAGGAGATCAGGGGGATCCTCTTAGAAAGGAGAAGGTGGCACCACATCCTCTCCCGCCGCTACAGCCCTTAATGGAGCAGAGCCCATGGGAGGTATCCCTAATGATTTTGACCACTGTTTGCATAATAAATGTTTCCTTTGTTATTCTCTGAATAGCACTGTCCATTTTATCATTGTTGCTGGAGAGATGCCTCTATCCTTGCCAGGGCGGGGTGGAGAAGAAGGTTGATGGGGAGTGTCCGTGGTCTGTCTGCCTATTTTCCTTCTATCATTCTTGTGCAGCTGTTCTTATGTCAACGAGGGGCCACGGTTGCTGTATCTGATAAGGCCTCTGCGGCGTTGTCTGCAGGCATTCCTATGTGCTGGGGTGTGAGGACCCATGCGTCCTTGGTACATCTGGTTGCATGCATCTGTCTGTTGCACTAGTATTTTCCTGCTATTAGCACTGGCCGATTTCTGCTTACTGTTGCTCTAGAATGTCAGCCACTACCTGAGCCCAAATCCCTACAATGTGTGGTACTGTGGTGTGGGATCTTGATGGAATGGTTTTGCTGGCTGAGGTGTGGCTTAGTCCTGACATATAGCAGCTGCCTGCAGATCCCTTTTCCACATCTGATGGGTATGGCATATTGTTGTGTACCCTGTGGCTCCTAGGACACTGTGTGCAGCCATGACTGCCAGCGGATAGCTAGCGAGTTGGGGTTCCATGTTCTGGTGCCCGCTATGCCGGGGCCTCCGGCAGAAATGCTGTTACTATGGGAAGCGAGTGAGAGCATTGCTTTATATGACACCTGTGCCCGCCCAGAATACCATTTTTGCCTTATGGAGGGTGGCCCATCCCTGTCTGTCACCTTTGCAAGCACCGTGCTGCGTGCCCAGGGTTATTGGAAGGAGCATGGAGACCGCAAGGACCGCATGCGTCAGCTGAGGTTGGTCATGCCCCAGGCTGCGGGTCCCTATCTGACTGGGGTGCCTGATGCAACAGAGATGGCTGTCCTGTTGGAGATCTGGAGCTGGGCAGATATTGAGCTTGCTCTAGTCAATGGGCATTCTGTTGACACAAACTTCATGGTGGATTGGCATATGCTGACAAGGGGGTACTGGAGAGGGATGTTTGCCTGGGTGGAGTATGCACAAGGTGCGGGGTTCTCCACATAGGCTCCACAGCAGCCATGACCCGGCCTTGGAGCAACACTTGGTGACTGTGTGGCCTCCTCTGTGTCCCGCAATCCTGTGACTAGAGCAGTGCCTGTTTGACTTTGCCCTTGGTCCAAGCAAACCCAGCTTCTCTGCTGGCCCACCCCTGCCATTGTGCTGTGAGCTGCCTATGTGAATCCCCCACTCCCATGGCCAAGATTGCCCTTGTACAGGGCCCCATGAACCACCAGTGTTTTCCTAGCCCCTGTGCTGTGTGGGACATGTGTTTTGGACAGTACCATCAGCCTGGCGGGGAGGGGGGTGTCTGTGCATTGGAATGTGACCTTCCCTGCTGCTACTGCATTGGTCTCCATGTTGCAATAAATGCTGCCTTTTGGCCCTTGAGCTGCCTGTGCTTTGTGTTCTGTGTCCCGGGGTTGTGTGTATTGCTCTGTTGAGACTTCCTCCACCCTCATGGAGTCTGGTTGGGGATGGGTAGAAATGGCAGCTGTGAGTTCACTTGCCCTTACTTCGCCATATCGTACCGGGGGGAATGGCCCTTCTCCAACTGGTGGAGTGGCTGTTCGTGTGAGCAGTGAGTGTGGTCAATCGGTGGAGGGCTGGGTGGTTGGACTGGAAGCGTGGGTGCTGCAACCTCCCATGAACCCCCTGGCCGGTCCAGTTTGAATCCCTCCCCACTCACCCGAAGTGGGTGGGCGGTGCATGGTTGCTCCACCCATCCCCCATGGACCCGCACCACAGCCATGTTCATTTAAAAACAGCCAGAGGGAAGAGGGTAGAGAGGAAGAGTGTAGGTAGGAGATTGAATGGGAGGAAGAGGAAATGGTAAAAGAGAAAAAGCTAATAAGAGCGCAAGAAGTGACAGCAGGAAAAGAGAAATAGGAAAAAAGATGTGGCTGAAATGACAGGGTGAGAGATAAGGGAAAGAGACTTAAGTAAGGTAGGGAAAATAGTAGACGAGAGACTTATGTGGGATGGAGGTGGCCGAGTAAAAGTGGAAGGGAAAGTAAGGGTGAGAAAAATGAGAGAAAGAGAGGGCATGTGAAGGAAATCAAGAAGACAGACAGGCACAAACTGACCTGGAGAGGCCAAAATCTGAGACTTTGACTGTGCCTTCATTGTTCACCAAACAGTTGCGAGCAGCCTATGGGCAAAGAGATGAGGGTCAGCACTGAAAATGCAACAAAGCCTGTATGATGGGGCATTCCCTGCAGAGGGGGCCCTCATAGCAACGTCTCTGGAAACACAGAGGGAAGCACTGCTTAGTCAAATTCAGCAACACAGTGAGATCCTAACCTTGTGTCATGGATTATCCCGACGTGAGACTGCTCTAGCTTACGTTACTGAAAAACCAACATGCAAAGGAGCAGAGTAATGCGATCAGAAACGGTCTTTGCTAATAGCCGACAGCATCCTTGCCTAGTCACAAAGGCAGGTCACAGAAGCCTTACTGTCCTCCTAGATCCTCTAATTGCACCTCTCTCTACCAAGAGAATAGGAAATTCTCTGTCTATTATCCATTTCTGCTCCCATGTTAACCCTATTGCCGCAAACACGCTTGAGTACTATAGGCCTTGGCTGCAGACTTACTTTTTGTTTTGTGACAGGGATTTTGTGGATGCCAATACTTCAAGCCTCAGTTTCTCACCAAAGTCTTGGTAGATCAACGACCTGATAACTGGGTGTAACCATGCAGATATTAATTGTTCCTGCAAACTGCAGGTGTACAAACTGAAGTACTTTCCCCACATAATGCACAAATGACCTATAGGACTCAATGCTAGGAGATGTTGCGAAGGCCAAGTGTTTAACTGGTTTAAAAACAAACAAATTAGTGAAGGATAAGTCCATCAATGGTTATTGGCCAGGAAGGACAGGGAACAAAACCTAATGCTAGGGTGCGTCTCTAATACATCTGAATGCCTGAAGCGGTGGTTGAATGGCAGGAGATAGCAGTTAAGGAATGCTCTGTTTCTTGTACGCTTCCTTTTGAAGCATCCAGACAGACTGCTGAAAGACAGGATTCTGGGCTAGAAGGACCATTGGTCTGACTGAATATGGCAGCTCTTACATTCTTATGAGTCCTGGATCTGTTCCCTTTTCTGTGACATTTGACTTGGAGAATCTTCCTGTATCTCCTTTGCTGCTGGCCAAGCTCAGAAATTCTTAGTGTTCCCTCATCCCAACTTGAGTGCTGGTGGCACTTACTGGGCAAAAAGGGGTTGAAAAATCTGCGATTTCACTAGTCTTGGTACCAACCCAAAAATGGAGTAGAAGATGCTTTAGGAATGGGATATGCACTTCTGGAAGGGAAAGGGAAGGGAAGAAGCTTTGCAGAGACACGGCTGCTTCTCTGTATGCTCCTTCCAAATCTGGACCCAATTCATAACCAAAAAGGAATTTCAAAGTGTATGTAGATCTCTTGTCAGGAATCAGTTCACCGATCCTTCTAGTCTAATCTCACCTCAAGCAGGAGCTGGCATTTGATGCTTTGGTGGAAGGGGCCTCACCTTTGTAACAGACTTAGATGTCACTTTGTGGTGAATGCCACCACTCTGTTTCTAAGGACCCAGACCCTGAAACCAGCAGCCCTGAAGTGATGGCTGACTCTGCAATGCCATCACTGACTTGGACCTTGTCTTTCCTCACCAGACTCCTTGCTGCAATCTGGGCCACACTCCTCTTGCTTGCTGCCTGGTCTCTGCCCAGTGGTTAGGCTGCCCAGCAGCCACGGGAGGCTGGGTGGAGCAACATCCTGTTTCCTGTGATCGGTCCTGTGGCTTGCCCTTACCTAGATCCCTGCTTTCCTGGGCCTTGGGCCCAGTTGTGTTTGCCTGGAATCTGCTTGTTCTTGTCTTGAACCTGCCACCTTCTGCTCTGAACTTGCCTCAACCCTGCCCTTTGCTCTGGACTGCTGGTTAACTCATGCCTGACCTGGATCTGATCCTGTAATCACTTTACAAGTGAAGTAGCATTTCATGAGGACAGCTGGATTTTTGTGTTCTGTCAGCAAGGTCAAAAATGCACAGTGATCCTTGCTGAGTGACTGCTTCCCTCACCTTTGCTAAGCCATCGCCTTGTCATGTATTTCCTATTATAAGCATATACTTTTGGCCATCTGTGTTCCTAATGTATTAATTTTGAGTTTTTATATGTTAACTTTTTGTTTCAATGTACTGGATTTGTGTTTTGCAGTATTGATTTCTAAAGTCAACTTCTGTGATTAGCTTGATTCAAGCTGAAGCTCCTTCTAACTACATTCCAATGAGCTTTTTTCTAAACTTCCCAAATGAACTTTCACCGTATCCAAGGAAACAGTCAAATGGCTAGGAGTTAGAAGGCAATAAAGAGGCCCTCTGGCCAGCCTAGGTGTCTGGAATCTTATCTATTATGTGTCTAGATGACGAATGATCAAGTCATAAAACTTCTCCAGACTGAGAAGGAGGATTTGTTAGTTTTTTCTAGCTAACATATCTATTTAATTAATGATTGAAATAACCTTAAGTTCTGGTTATTCTCTCTGTAATCTGACAATTATCTTTGATAAAAATATGAGGTTTTTCAAACTTTGAAGGAAGTCTAACACTGTTTGGTTTCTTTAAGAGAGCCAATAAGAATCCAGTGTATTTCCTTGCTAACTGATGTCATCAATGACACTCCTCAGGAAATGTGAGCCTTCTGGCAAACTGCTTTAAGAAGAGACACACAGCCTGACTTTTTTCAGACTGAAATTCCACACCATGTGTTGGGATTTCTCTCTCACCAATATCTCGGCAGACAAAGGGAAGAACTGGGGAAAATGTAATGTATGATTCTTGATATCTTTGAGCCAATGAATTGTGCATATGTTAAGCTTTTAGAAGCTATTTTCTTAAAATAAGAAATGTTTTAAGATCATGTAACTTTGATTGGCTATCAATACCATTCTATGTAAGCTACTGATATTTTCTATTTAGATTTAAGTAAACTATGTATATATTTTAATATATTCTAAAAGTCTCATGCTCCTTTATTTATAAATGTATGGTCATTTTACAACACTTGCTTTGCTAGTCGGATATCAAAGTGTAAACTCATTTTATACAATTTGGAAAAAGTGAAGCCCAATTTAGTTTGATTAGTTCAGCTAAGCCACAAAGCTCACTTTCCATTTGTAATAAATGGGACCTCGCAAATCGTGACAGCCTTACCAGATCTCGGTGAAGGAACTGCTTGGATTCCAAATACTCCATGGCCTCGCAGACGTCCTTGCACATCTCCAGCAGCTCATGGGGCTTGAAGCGCTGTCTAGCCTCCCGCAAGTAGGCTGAAAGGCAGCCCTTGGCCATGTACTCAGTGATGATGAAGATGGGGCACTGCTTGGTGCAGACGCCATAGAGCTGCACCAACTTCTCGTGAGACAGGTCCCTGTGTTGTGGGGCAAGAAGAGTCAGCAGCAGAAGGGAAGGGGCAGGGAAAAGCTCTGAGCATGGAGCCCGAGACACTGACAGGAATGGGATTTCTAGGACTGAAGCGGAGAAGAGCAGTTCAGAATGGAACTGTTTCTTGTCCCAGGATGGGGCAATCCCTCCCCACAGAACTGGTGTTCATAAATGGGGCTGTGTGGGGAAAGTCAAGGAGTGAATGTATTTGTGGGATCAAGTGCCATCTCCATGCAGTTCATAGGGGGAAGGAATCCTTCCAAAATAAACCTCAGAGAAAACAAAGAGGATTTGCAGCTTACTCACATCATGACTTTAGCTTCCTCAATGAATTCCTCCTCTGACATGCAGCCCTCTCTGATCATCTTGATGGCCACATCATACTGGCCTCTCCACTTCCCATACTTCACCACTCCAAACTGCCCAGTGCCGAGCTCCTTTAGGAACGTCAGATCCTTGGGGTCAATCTCCCACAACCCTGTAACAAGAGTGCATACTTTGGGAGCCATTCACCAGGGAAAGAGCATGGACTAGAGGGATCTGGCGACTGCTCCAGTCCCAGCCTATGGTAGCAGCATACACTGTAGGGAATGCTATGGGAGTTCTGGTCATGGAGGTTCCATTATCCCAGTCCAAGCCTTTCCCAGCAAGTGGTGTAGAAGCACAGCTGCAACTTGTAGTACTGTTCCACTCTCTTACTAAGAACGACAGCCATTACCATATCCTAGTCCTGCTGTGGAGGGAGCGGTCTTTCGTTGTTGAGACACAGGGTACTTCAGTCTGGAGATAAGCCCTGGAATACAGCAAAGAGGCTGCACTGTTGTGGAGGGCACCAACACTGTATTTACCTGCTGCTAGCCTATTCTAGAAAGGTGCATGTATCAAAAGTGGGGAACCTTTTCCTTCCCTGCCTATTTTGAAAATCAGTACATGCCCTGTGGGCTGGATAGGACTTGGGAGCAGGGGTATTTAAGGGATGTGCTCAGGTTGTGGGAAGAGTGGGTTCTAGATCATCGACCTATGTCATGGGTCCACCCTCAGTCCTTAAGTGCGCTCCCTCATCTCTGCTCCATTCCTCTGACCTTACTCTTTCAGTGCTTAAGGGAAGGTAATGAATCCATGGGCCAGATCCAAGAACTGGGAGTTGCAATCATGGCAGTGGGAATCACATGAAGCTCCACTCATGGGCACGGGGTTTTAAATGTCATTAGCCTGTTTCTACTGTGATTGCACTCATGGATTACAGGGTTGGAGTTTGAGCCCTGTAATCCGTGAGTGCAATCATGGCAGAAATGGGCTAATGAGGTTTAAAACCCCACACCCACGAGTGACCAAGTTTCATGTGATTCCTGCCCCTACTGTGATTGCAAATCACAGCACTTCCCACCCCCACCCGTCTCATGTACAAGTGCCCTAAGTGTGGATTTTGCTCGCAGACCAGAGGTTCACCACCCCTCAATCTAGAAGAGCCTCTAAAATATTCTCATCTCATCCAAGATCTGCAGCCTTTGCTCTCTGTCCCAGTGCCGAATGTGCTCTCTCTCATGCTGCCCTTAGCCCAGACTGTAATAGCCTTCCGAAGCAGGAGAGAGTTCTAGACCTGATCTCCGCATGGAGTTTTCTCAGCACCAAGTGCCAATAGGCAGAGTTGCACTGCATCCTTTCTGCCTTTGCCTAGTCTGTTCCACCCTCTCTACAGCATCACTGTCCCATATTGCAGCCACGCACCAGTGGGGCTCTGTAGTTGTGCTCTTCCAGAACCTCAATGTACTAAAAAGGGGAAATTGAGCCATGATGATATGCTTTTCACCTGTCCCAGGTCTGGCTACCACAGATCAGCTGGATGGGGATAATTTTTTATGCTGTGGCCCCCACATCACCCCAGGAAGGGAGCTAGGAAAGTCCCCTGAATTGCAGACAGTCTCTCTCTCTCTCTCTCTCTCCTTTGTCAGTTATTGGGGCCTTCCCCTTGCCTTTTTCCCCTAGGCAGTCCGACCTGATCCTTGCCCCCATCACTCACCAGCTGAGTTGTGCTTATGGTAGGTGATGAGCTCAGGAATGGTGCTGAAGAGGTGTTTCTCTGCCAGGTAATACTGGTTCTGGGCCGTGGAACACACAACGTAATGGCGAATAGTCCCCTGCGTGTCCCTGGAGAGTCGATTTCAATAAGTGACATCTCATCAGCACTGATGGCAGCTGCCCAAGGTCCTGACACCCCAGCAGAGGCCACCACAGGGCCTTTTGCCCCATACCTGCCTCACAAGGCTTCACCTTTGGCTTTCCCAGGAAGGACAACAGCCTCACTGAAGAGAGGCCCAGAGGCCTTTCTGCCTGCTTCTGGGCCCCAGTGCCCTCTACTGCTGCTCCAGGCTCAGCATGGAGTCCAGACCAGTTGGGATGACAAGCCCTGCCCCTTCTGACAGCGGCCAATCACGATGCAGTATGTTGGGCAGCCTGCAAAGCCCCCCATGCATCTAGAGACTTCTGCACCACGATGGCGAGTTCCATATGCCCCCAAAATGGAGAGTGGGGCAGAGGCGCTTGGTAAGGGGGTACAGAGCCTGGGGGGAGAAGATGAGCTAAGCCCCAAAGTTGTAAGTGCCAGGAGAGGCCTGAGCCCCAGCACTGGACCCCTGCCTGACATTTTCCCCACACAGTAGATTTGAGGAGGGAGGCCACTGGAGGTCCACTGTGCAGGGCTCACAAAAACCGGATACTGGACATGAGCACCCCCCCGAGGGTAAACGGGAGAATGGTTTATGACAGGGGAGGGGAACCATCTTTTGCCTGGGGGCCAAATCTGAATCAAAACTCAAAAACAAGGGATAAAAAAAGCAGCAGCAATGCAAAAGCTGGGGATACCCACCAGGTGACTGCTGAAACTCAACAATAATCCTGAATATAAATATGGAAATCATACCATCAAGTAAAAAAAATTAAACAACAAATGTTACAAATAATTCCAGAATAAAAATAAGCATAATACAATCCAGAAATAGACAATCAACCCAACATGTTTCAGGATTAAATCCTTTCTTCTGGAGTTATCAAATTCTATCTTCCAGACATGATACAAAACACCATTGTCCACCCCTTTTGTTTCAATTGAATTAAAGTTGTTTCAATGGAAGGAGCTGCCTCCAGATAAGAAGAGAAAGCATATTGCTATCTAAAACTATTCATGACAATGGTGTTTTGTATTATTATACTTATTTTTATTCTGGAATTATTTGTAACATTTCTCCTGGTCCTATCCCTGATCGTATTCTTACAGGGTAAGAATGGCTGACACTACAGGGTCAGCCAGGGAAGTGGTGGGCCAGTCCCCGCTCTGTGCAAGCACCACCATCTTAGTGAGGGCGCAATCTCCTCTGATCCTTGAACCCCTTACCAGGATGCACCTGGTAGTACTGCTTTGCCGGGGAAGGAGCAGCCAATGTTTTTTTTAATTACTTGATTTATAAAATATTTCCATATTTATATTATTCAGGATTATTGTTTTGTTTCAGCAGTCACCTGGTGGGTCTGTCAGCCAAATCCATATGCCCACAAGGAACCGTGTGTTAGAGCATCCAGTGGGTGGCAGATGTTCTCGCCTAGGTCAGAGGGCATTCCTGCCAGCCTGGAAGCACACCAATCCCAGATCACAGAGTGGGAGTATGGAAGAGCCTCTGGGGTCTGGGTGGCAGCTGGCCAAGGGTTGCAAAAGGACTATGGGTCAGTGATTTCTCATACAATTTATGGAATAGGACAAGCTTACGATTACCAGTAATAATTGTACTATATAAAAAGGCAACACCTCCATAATTCCAACCGCATATACATAAATCAGTCATGTTGGGTCTCATTTTAATACTTGTAAAACACCAAGTACAAGTAGTAGGAAAATTATTAACCAGAGTTATGGTGTAAAAAAAGTTATAAAGTAGGACTTAAGGTCATTAAATCTGTGACAGTTTGAGGCAGGCACATCAGTTGAGCAAATACATAACTATATCTATGGGAAATGGATGCCAATGGCCCAGGAGGGGGTTGATAGACTTGCTAATTACCAGCAAAACAATTTACAGAGAGCTAGCAAGATTGAGGTGGGACAGCAAGTGCAACAAGGCAGAACCCAAAGCTAACAATGGCAGCTGTCTTCACAGCCGGCACTTACCCAGGTGGCTTGGCAAACACCGAGACTGTATATTTCCCTGCATTGCTGGTGGAATCCCGGACTATAAAGCCTCCTTCTTTCCCCTGAAAGATGGAAATAGGAGATTCAGGGCAGGAGACATGGTTAATACCTCAAGAGGGGGCATAGGCGACTCAGAGAGGCCATGGAGGGCAGCACATGCCCCTCCTCCCCCGATTTTGGGAAGCTCTATAGAACCCGTCCAGGCTCCTGCCCAACACCCACTCCTGTGCCCACCCCCTCCCACTATCAACAGTTACCAGTCACCTATGAGAGGGGGTTACTGAAGAGGGGCTTTTAAACAAGGGAAGATGTATCCCTGTAAGAATACGATCAGGGATATGACCAAGAGAAACACACTACAGGGCCAGCCAGGGAAGTGGTGGGCCAGTCCCCGCTCTGTGCAAGCACCACCATCTTAGTGAGGGCGCAATCTCCTCTGATCCTTGAACCCCTTACCAGGATGCACCTGGTAGTACTGCTTTGCCGGGGAAGGAGCAGTCAAGCAGAAAAGAGAGGGCCTCCTCACTCTGGTTGCTTGTGTGGTAAAGATCAGGAAACCAACATACTCATTACATACGGATTCTGGGTCTGGCCCCCGCGGTCAGCCGGGGGCACCCTCCTCGAGGTCCCCTGAGTTTTGACCTTGCGGAGGGCAGTCTCTGTGGCCACACCGCAGCTGTGGAACTCCCTCCCGCCAGAGGTCCACCTGACCACCGACCCCCCTCTTTCTGTAGGCAATGCAAGACCTGGCTGTTCCGCCATGCCTTCTCTGACGGAGATGGGCTGGGTGGAGGTAATTTGTTTTATTGTGGGGTTTTTAATTGTATTATTGTTGTTTTTTAATCTGTTTTAATATGTTGTTAGCCACCCCAAGATGCTTTTAGCAGGAGGGGGCAGCATTCAAATTTTATAATAAATACATGTGCACAAGTGTGTCTAGCTGTTCACTGTAAGTTATAGAACACCATGGTGTGAATTGTATTTCAGGAACTGTCAAATGTACACGCCAGAATGAAAATATAATGACAACTTAGAGAATGGGACAGGAAATGCTTTTCAACTCTTCCCATTTCCCTGATGTTTAATAAGCCAAAGGACTACCCATTGTGTGGATTATACTGATCGTAATCATCAAAAGAGAAGCCACTTAAAAGGACAGGACACTTAGTCGCATAGTAGTCATCCAGGTAAACATCTGGTAAAACAATCAAAGCAAGCAGACAGAGTAAAAAGGCTTGCTTAGGACTGGATGAGAGGGATTATTTTGACCAACAGCATGTGAAAAAACTTTGAACTGCAACCAAGAAGAATTTAATGCCCAGCTCCGGTAACATCAGAGCTGAGAGAAAAGGAACTTAAAGTGGACTGCTGCATAAATAGAATTTTAGCCTAGAACTCACAAGATAATGTATTATATTTGATTTACTGCACTATGAGCACAATCTTGCATTACATATTAAGCTTTTTACTTATAATAAACTTCTTTTAACTAAGCCAGTGTGCTTAAGCGAATTCCTAACTTTGGGGCAACACAGTTTGGGGTGATTCTGAGTTAACACACTCAGATGAACCTGATGAAGTGTTTTTTTTGTGCTTCAGGAAATTCTGATGCAAAGGGGACTAAAAAAGTTAACCCCTTATGGTTTGGAACAGTTCTGCAGAGAGCTGATCCAGTAGGAGCTGTAAGAGTCATAGGCCCTTTACACATGTGATGGACCCATGCCTGCACATGCAGATCTGCTGCATGTGCATGTGAGGATGCTGCCCATGTGACCATTGCAGTGGTTGTGCGGGCATGCTCCTGTGACCCACCCATCTCCAAACACGCACAAAGGCAGGTTGCTCCATGCGTGTAGATGGGTGGAGGTGGCTGTGTGCCTATCTGCATCCATTCCACACCTATCGCCCCTGCAGCAGCACTCCACCTGCCGCACACTAATCCCCACCACCACCACCCCGCCCTCCTGCTTGTTTAAAAAGGGCCAAAGCTAGCCCAGTTTGGGGGTATGCCTGTAGTAGAGCTGAAATTAATAATTAATTCCAGAATGGCAGTTAGTAACTGAAATGCAGGACAGCTAATTGGTTAACTGATTGGTAACTACATTCCACAGTGGATAACTGATTAACCAAAATCCAGGTTAATATGGTTTTACCATTATCACCTAACTAATTTACTGCATAACCCATTTGCCATTTTTCTACATTCTGTCATTTCCAGTTTACTTTCGGACCAATAGCAAAACTGCATTCAGAAGGCTTGAACTATGGGGCTGAGAGGTCCACAATCCCTGTGGATTGGTTATTACTGATTCCTGTCTGGTTAACTCTTTCAGTGCTAGCCCAGAGCCCTGCTTAACTGGGTTAGGACAGAGACGAGGAAGTGCAGCAGTGCTCCCAGAAGGGCTGGGTCTCTTCCGATGCCTGATGTTATACACTCACCTCCTGCTTCAGCAGCTGCTCTGCCTGGCTCCGGGTAATGTTTTTTGAATACCACCTGAAACATGAGAACAGGGTGGTATCAGTGAGGGGCCCTGGGAAGGGGGAGCTTTGGGGACCAGGCTATAGGTGGCTGGGAGACAAGAGAGAGCCCATCCCTACTCGCACTCCAGGATCCTCCTTCAGGACAAGGATGAGCACCCAAACCATAGGATTTAAAGACTGCACGGAGGGGGAGGGAGACAGAGGCAGCCTGTTCTCACATGAGACAGAGGGGATGCTAGATCTATTGCTTAATCCAGGAGCTGGAAGCCTCAGTTCATGGGCCATACAGAGTCTGAGGCCTTTTGTTCCACATCTCTTTTCCCATTCATGGGCCTGTCGCCTACTCTGTGTGTGTTTCAGGTGTGTGTGCTGGGTCAAGGGGTGTGGAAAGGGCCGCAGAAGGCTTGAAGCAGTCTGGGCTGGAACAGGAACATGTGGTGGATTGTGAGCCTGGCTGGGGCATGAGCCCTGTACTGTGATCCTGTCACTGAGGTCTGCTGGAATCCACTGCCTTTAATTGCCAGGCTGGGGTCTAACCCCACTGCTGCTACCCAAGGTCACAGGCCCATCTCTTCTCTTTTGCTGCCCTGAGCATGCCCCCTTCAGCCCTCCATAAAGCAAACTCAGTCCCTATCTGGCCTACAGCAAGAAAAAGGCTTCTCTGCAAGATCGAAACACAGCTCAACGACCCCTGGCCAGCTTGGCCCATGGCTTCCCGAATACTCACTCAAATGTTTCCAGGGAGTCCTTTGTCTCAGTGACATAGTTGCTGGGGATGTAGCCTTCTCTTCTGCAGGAGGAAAATGAAACCTGTCACCTATTCTCCATGGAGACCCTGGATAAAATATATGTTTGGCCTAGAAACCTGAAGGATCCACACCGCAGTCTACTGTAAATTAGTTCCCAGTTGACTGGTCAGCCACAATTGACATCTTGGCCACTTCTGATCTACCAGTATTTGAAAGGCTGCCCTAAAGAAGATGGGGAACAATTGTTCTCCCTTGCTGTCGAGGGCAGGACAAGAAGCAATGGGTACAAGCTGAAGGAAAGGCAGATTTAGAAGGAATCTCAGGCAAAACGCCCCGACCATAAGGACAGTCAGGCAACGAAACAGGCTACCTAGGGAAGTTGCGGATTCTCCATCATTGGAGATATTCAAGGAGAAGCTGGATGAGCTTGTGTCTGAAACTGTGTCAGGCTCCGGGGTCGGAGCCTAGGGAGAGGAAGGAGGGGATTGGCAAGCCAAGGGATGGGATGGGAGCCAAGGGAGAGGATGGAGGGGAAGGTAGGGAGGCGAGGCAAAGGGGGAATGGAGGCGAAGGGGTAACACAGGGTTAGCAAGGGAACCTCTCAGCCACTCTCCGATACCAAGGAGACAAAGTGCTCAACATAAGAGCCAGACAGGATGGCCTAAGAAAACATATGGCTCATCATCAAGGTTGAGGGACAAGGAATCAGGGAGAGGGAAATCAGGAACTGGGAGTAGGGAATCTGAGACAGGGGATGAAGGACCAGAGATCGGGGAGCAACAGGGGACCAGAGATAGGGGGTTAGGGAACAACCAGGAGCTAAGGCAAGGAACCAGAGATGGGGAGCCACAGGCAGGGGATCAAGAGGTGAGGGAGCCAGAGGCAAAGCAATGGGAACACCAGAGGCGAGGGAGCCAAAGGAGGGAGGGAGCCAGAGGCCGGGGACTAGGAGCAGAGGGCCAAGAGCCCAAGGCGAGGAACAGGGAATCAGAGATAGGGAGCAGGAGAGCGGAGCGAAGAAGGAAAAAATATCCCAAGAACAGTTAAGGGATCTAGGAAACCAGCAACATAAGGCTGGCTGACCAAGGAAAAGGCCCTCTCCAGGTCAGGGCCAAGGGGGAAAGAACAGCCCAGTTACAAAGGGAGACAATAAACAGTGAAGCAACACAAAGGGGCAAGAGACAAGCAACACAGTTACAAAGAGGCAGGGCCTCTCTTGCAGACAAACCAACAGACAGACAAACAAAGGGCACCACAGACTATAGGGACTTCAAGGCATGAGGGGAGCAACTTTACATAAAGACAGGGCAGGGTGTAAATAGGAACCACTCAACCCACACCCTGTGGAGTCAGACAGAGGGCATTACAAACAAGTCAAGTATCAACACAAAGGGAAGGGCATAACACAACACACTAGGACTTACTAACACCAACAGGAATATAAACAGAGCACACAGGCAAGACAACCAAGGGACTTGCACCAAGCACGGGTCAAAAAAATGACCAAAGCTCCACACCCACCACAGCCCTCAGCAGCCCTAAATACCACAAAGGGCCAATCAGGCTGTGGCAGATGGGTCCACGCCCACTCCCAGGTGCAGGTGGGACACAGAGCTGGAGGGAAGGGAATGAATACCAAGGGGGGGAAGCCACTCCATACAGCCACCCACCTGTGGCACAAGGGGCAAAACACCATCAAACAACCCCTGAGGCCAGGGGTTCAAGGCCCAGTCCTGACAAACTGTTTAGGTACGACAAATTCTGCACCATGCAAGGGGCTGGAGCCTTGGACCCACAACATCCCTTCTACTTCCATGCTGCAATAATTCTGAGACTCTTCATTTTTAAAAGGACATTGACAAATTAGAGTGGGTTCAGAGAAGAGCAATGAAGAAGGCAACACCTATGAGGAGCGACTGAAGTAACTGGGAATCTTTAACATAAGGAAAAGACTAAAGAGGAACATGATTGCTGTTTTCAAATATGTAAAACTCATTATAAACAAATTAGTGCCCCGTTGTTCTCTACAGCCATTGAGAATAGAACTAGTCTAGAGGGAATGGCCTTAAATTGAAAGAGGAAAAAATTAGGCTAAATACCAGGAAGAATTTTCTAATCATCAGGAGTGTCTGGCAGTAAAACAGATTCTCTAGGAGGGCTGTGGATTCCCAATTGCTAGAAGTTTTGAACAAAAGGTAACCACACAGGGATGTTCTAGGGATAGGTGATTCTGCTTAAGAGTGGGGGGAGATGGACTGGATTAGATGACCATGTAAGGTACCTTCCAGCCCTAAAGCTCTCTGATAGTATGGTTCTCTGCACTCACGATTCACAAACCACTTGCTTCAATGGGACTACTCCAGAATAAGTATTTTGTGAATCACAGCCTGGGTCTCTTACCCACTCTTGTCCTTGGCTCTCCACCAGGTGGGATTGTCCTCCTCCAGGATGAGGTATTCTTCCCCCTTCTGCAGCTGCAGGTCCTGTTCGCTCATGGGTGTGTAGTCATACAGTGCCACCACCTTTCTCACCTCACGTGGGACGCTGGGAAATGGACGCTCAGGAGGAAGCGGCTTCATCACCATCTTCGCAGAGTTGGGATGGCAGGAGCAATGAACACAGTGAGGGGTCAAAGCATCCCCTTCCTCTCCCCACATACAAAAATCCCTAATCCCAGCCGCTCCCTACCTACCTCATTCTCCTCTGGGGTTGGGGGAAGAGGCTTCTTTGTCTTGCGATGAGATTGTCCACTTTTTAAACCTTGGCAAAGAGGAAGCAAAGCTAAAATGGCTCTAACAGTCTGGCAGCATTGAGCTAGGGAAGCCCAGGGAGACTGCAGGCAGCAGAGTTGCAAGCAACAGACCTGCAAATCCCTGCAGCTTCAGCCATTCCTCCAGCTCCTAGGAAATTTAGGGGGGATTCAGACGTTCTGATTTGTGTGATTTTTTAAAAAAAACGAATGTTTCATGCCTGTCTGAACACCTAAATTCGATTAAATGGAGTCAATATCGCACTAAAGCAATGCGTGTTGAAAAGCTACTCAAACCTACCTTTTTGCTGTCCGTTTTCAATAAATCCGCACTTA
>QEPC01010748.1:233226-252195 GCA_003113815.1 Sphenodon punctatus
GTTGCATTCACATCAGAAAAGATTACACACTAGTTAAAACCAGTACGATGTTGCTTTCACACTGCTGTTAAGTGCGGATTTATTGAAAACGGACAGCAAAAAGGTAGGTTTGAGTAGCTTTTCAACACGCATTGCTTTAGTGCGATATTGACTCCATTTAATCGAATTTAGGTGTTCAGACAGGCATGAAACATTCGTTTTTTTTAAAAAATCACACAAATCAGAACGTCTGAATCTGCTGGGGAGCAAAGTAGCATAGGGATGGTTACCATTCAGGGCTCAACCCCAGCAGTTCTGTCCTGTCACTACTGCTACTTTGCAAGATCCCACCCACAGCTGGATGCAGAAGAACCATCCTCATCTCCAGTCTCTCTCCTGATTGGATTAGGGTTGATTGGCAGCAGTGAAGTGCTAATCAGCAGCACGAGCACCAGCCCTCATCAAAATTAATCTGGACCTAAGCAAATACTGTTAAAGTAGGGGCAGGAACAGGGGCTGGTGGAGTTATGGGGCCTGGTAGTACAGCTTCACCAGCCCCTCTGAATCCCCTCCATGCTGTTGGAGTCAAGGGGTGGGACTTTTAAGGGTAGGCTTAGTGCTTTGGGACTGCCAATCAACCCCAACCTTGTCAGGGGAGAGGCCAGGGTGGAAGCTCATGCTTCTAAATTAATCACTACTGATCCCCTCATTCATTTGGGACCATTCTCTGTTGGGTTGTTCAGGGCGTGATCTGGGGTCTGCCTTCCAGAGATGGGCGCAGGAATCACAGTGCAGAGAAGAAGGGCAAGGTAAGGCAAGAATACAGAATCACTGTCACGCTCAGTCCAGTATCCTGTCTCCAACAGTGGTCAGCACTAGGTGCTTCAGAGCAAGGAAGAATACAAGAAACAAGGCAGGCTGTTATGGAATGAGCCATCCCATGCCCTTCACTCCTAGTTCCTGGAAGTCAAAAGGTTAAGGATACTGAGAGCAAGAGCCTTCATCCCCTAACCAGACTGGCGAATAGTCATTCATGGACCTATTTTCAATGGATTTATTCAACTGCTCTTTTGAACCCCAGGATACCAGTGGCCTTCCCAAGAGTGGTGTCTCTTACTTCCATTTCTGCCCTCCAGGGCCCGGCAGCCCATGGCAGTTTTGGCTGTCTGCAAACAGCACGTGTACTGTCCATCAATCCAGAAGTAGGGGTGGTACTTCTGCACCAGGTCACTGTTGTAGCGGATCACTGTGGCAAGAGAGAAGGGAAGCAACACTCCAGCTCAATTATTCCTGATTTTATTTAATTTTCAACCTCGTGTATCACAATTTTACTACTTCCTGAGTCATCCATGTGAAAGGGCAGTGGTAAAGACTGTTCCCCACAGTGGCTCAAGTGCTAGTAACCTGCCATGGTAAGCATGGCATTTTTATAGTTCCAGCTGGGGCTTCTTGGAGGGAGGGTAGGGGGAACTTCTGGGAGGCAGCGCTGTCAGTTGTGTGTGGGATCCCACTCTGGCCCCCGCCTATCCTGGGACCTGCTCCTCTGCCCAGAACATTTGGGAGCCCTTTCCCTCCCCGAGCCTGGGATGCTTGCCCTGCCTGGCCCTGCACACAGGCAAAAGTCTGGGAATCCCTGCTCTACATGGTCCCTTCACACTGTCTGGTATGGTCAAGGAAAAGGGGCATGGACAGAATACCCTTGCAGGACCTTGATGCTGCCAGTGTGATTCATGACAGCTGAGAGGCTGCTTTAAGGGCTCATTCACATAAACATTTTGAAGTAATTACTCCTCAACTCTCTAATTCTGCTTTTGTTCACATGAGCAAACCCTCTGGGTTAAAGGGGAGTACATGCTTTGGAGTAGCTTACCTCAGGGATAAGTAATTGTGGAAATGGTGTTAATTAAAGTGCATTAAAGCACTGACACCAAATGCTGCACTATTATTCACATACTCATTAACTCCTGGGGTAACCTCCTCCTACTCTGCAAATTGTGTAGTATTATTAACAAACATTTATATAGCGCCAGCAGTGTACCTGGCACTTTACAAAGTAATAAAATAGACAGGGTCCCTGCCCCTAGGGCTTACAATCTGAGAGACAGGAGCTGGGGGAGAGACTTAGGAAGGGGAACAGAGGGAGAGACAAGGGGTCTAACATTCATGAAGATGCGAGGTCTCAAGTGCACGTACTTGGCTTGGTTACGATGAGAATGACAGCAGGCAGGTCCATGTGGCAAGGATAAGGGTAAACCGATCGTAGGTATAGGAATAGTGGCTCAGCAGGATAAAGAGTCAGACAGAGCAGAGCGAAAGAGGTGAGTTTTAAGGAGAGATTTGAAGGTATGAAGGGAGGGGGCAAGGCGGATGTGGACAGGGAGGGAGTTCCAGGCATGGGGGGCAGCAAGTGAGAAGGGACGAAGGCGCTTAGGGGAGCAGGGAAGGCGTGGAAGGGTGAGAGAAGGGACAGAGGAGGAGCGAAGTGCACGGGCTGGAGTATGGAGGGCGATAAGTGCAGAGAGGTAGGGGGGAGCAAGGTTGTGAAGAGCTTTATAGGTGAAGACTAGGAGCTTGTGCAGGATTCGTTCAGGAAGGGGAAGCCAGTGAAGCGAAGAGAGGAGGGGCTGCACATGGTCGAAGCGACTGGTGAGGTAGATGATCCTGGCAGCAGAGTTTTGGACAGAGATGAGGGGAGAAAGGTGAGACCGGGGAAGGCCAGTGAGAAGGAGGTTACACTTGCAAAGTGAAGTATCACCACCAAGCCAATAGCTTGAGGGAAGATTAGTATGTTCATGTGAACATGGCCTAAATTGGTTTTCAGGGCTGGCTGGAAATCAGAGAGCCCCAATGCTGACCTACAGGCATGCTGGGGGTCTCATTTCCTGGACAGCAATCCATTTCTCTGAAGCACTAGTCCCAAGAGTCCCTGCCAAAAGATGGCTGGGCTGGTGCAATGCAATTCCCCTGACTGACAGGGGCCTGCACACCATGGAAATGCACACTGGACTGGGAAATTGAACATTTCATTCTAAGACACACAGCCCATGGGCTTGAGCACACTGACATGGCGTGGGGACAGCTCCCACTGACATCAATGATAACCGCCCTCCACCCACTGATTTTCAGAAGCCCTTCAGAACTCTCTTCGCAGCCCCCACTCATGTCCCCCCCCACTCCTGCTATCGACAGTCGCCTCACCAGTCACCCATGATAATAACTAACTATTCATAGGCAGCTGCTGCACATCAGCACCAGGGACCTGACTCCTTTCTCTTATGGCAGGAGGGGAGAGGGAGGCTCTGCAGGTGCAATGTGAACCCGCTGGTTGTCCTGCAGAGCCTATTTCTTCCATGTACTGCAGCCACTGTGCACTGGTTCAGCACCAGTCCAAAGAATTGCTAGGGGATAGGTGCTGTGGATGGCAGGAACATGGAGGTGGCTTACATTGGGAAGGTAATGCGGGAGCAGGGTTGCACTGAGGTGGTGGAATTAGGATTGCCACTTCCCTCCAGGAAGAAGCCCAGAGGGGGCGGGACCATGTTGGAGTGGAAGGGCAAAGGGGCTTTCACACCCTTTTTGGCAATAACTCCACCTCTTATGGAACATTGTGACACCACTGGGTGTTAAGCAACATATCAATAGCCCACACCAGGTGGGTATCCATCCACCTGTTTCTTAGGTGTCTGCCTCCATGAGCCACAACCCAGCAGACATGCAGTCCCCAATCATGGCAGGGTCCCAGACAATGCATGACTCGCTGTGCAGGTTAACGCGGGTTAATGTCCATGTCCCATCAATTAGGTTGCAGGCAGCCTCCTCACATACAGGTCTGCCACCACCATAGAGTTGTAGGCAAAAAGCCTAGAGCATTCTGAGAAGCGACCACTTCTGGTCCCTCTCACTCTTAATGCCATATACATAACATCCACCTTAAAAGTCCACCGTGACATTTTCAAACATGCATTTTCCCAGCTTGTCCTTGATGGCAATGCATGCCCAACGCTTGCTCTTTCACAGCTGCTACATTCTCCAAAATGACTTGCAGTGGATTACCATTATCAGGGCCTTGGCTATTACCAACAACCAGGCAACAACTAGCACCATTGCCTCCACTGTGCAATTTCAGGCACTCGCTTCCTACAGATCCACCCACCGATGCTACATTCCCTGGACCAAGGAAGAGACCAAGGCCTTCATTGCTGTATTGGGGGGAGCAAAACGTCCAATATGCCCTGGTGAAGTGCTACAGGAATGAGGCAGGTGTTTCAGGAGATCTTGGCCTAAACGGAGCTTCAGGGCTGCAACCAGGATATGAACCAGTGCCGGCAACGGGCCAAAGACTTGACACATGGATACAAGAGGATCCAGAACAACAACTTTGCCTTTGGCTATGGGAGGCAAACATCATCTTACTACGAGCTCCTGGACCAGTTCTTCTATGTGGATGGAGCCATCATCACATCCCATTTGTATGGCTGCAACTTCACCAAGGGCCAGAAGTGGGTGGATACAGCTTCCCACTGCCCATGCTTGTCTTGGTGGCTCCAGCTCCAACCCCTTCTGCTGCAACTGCATTCACTCTCCTCCCCACAAAGCCTTGACTGCCAGAGGACATCCCTCCCTGCCTGTTGCCACGCCAGAGCCAGTTTGGGTTGACCCAGACACAGACACAGACTCTCACAGTCTGCCCCCTCCATCTTGAGACCCAGCCCTTATTCAAGGTTCTGGCTGAGAACATGGAGGATCTGGATGCCACCTTTGTAGGAGGAGGCTGTGGAGGCACAGAAGCAAGGAAAATAGGGCACTTACCTTGTGGATTTTCCTTCTATCCTGAACAGCCATCTTCATTACTCTGGGGATAGATCCCCACCCTGACTAACGGGAGACAGACTCTTAACTTTGATGGAGCATGTGCAGTGGGGATCTGACCCCTAACGCTCCAGTTGCTTTAAAACCTATAACTGTAACCAAAGACTGTAATCAAAATATGTAGATCAGTCAATAACAAATGGTTAACTGTCATAAATATTCTCCTCAAGCAGAGTGGCAAAAACAAGCATGAACACCTGCCCAAACAACCTAACATAGGGAGGGTTGGATGGCTGTCCAGGAGGCCTGTATTGAAGGAATATTCACAAGATAAGCGCCCAATTTTCCTTTCTCCTTAGGCCTCCTGGATCATCATTTTCATTACTTTGTGGACGTTCCAAAGCAATACCCCCTCTATCAGTAATACTTGGTTGAGGGTTTATGACAAACTCTCAACAGCATAAGACTATTTCTAGAGAGAATTAGCTTTTCAACACAACTTGAAAACGCCTTCTGCCAAAAGTTGCCTTGGCAGACTCTTGTGTATGAATTTTATAGTACCTGGTAAATGTATGCATATGCAATGATGACCATGTAGCCGCTCAGCAGATCTCCTCTTATGGAGCTCGAGACTGAAAAGCCCATAAAGTTACAGCACCCCTTAAGGAATGCACAGAAATAGACTGTGGAGGTAAAAGACCGTCTGCTCTGTAAGCCTCAGCAATACTATTTATTTATTTAGTAACAAAGACTCAGGGCAGTTTACAATCATAAACACAGAAATAAAAAAGAGTAGATATTAAAATCAATTTTTTTAAAAAAAACCTAATACCCCACCCAACCCACTCCTACACCTCCTACCCAATCTCGTCCCACCCTATCCCTGCCTGCCAAATGCCTGGCCAAATAAAAAGGTTCTACATTGTTTCCAGAAGATAAGCAGGCTCGGGCTTAGGCGGACCTCCAAGGGGAAGGAGTTCCATAATCATGGGGCAGCTACCGAGAACACCTCCCTGTGTGCCCCAGTCGTAAAAACATCACGGGGAGATGGCAGCTGCAAGAGGGTGTCCCCAGCTGACGTCAGGGGCCGCGAAGGGAAATAAGAGAGGAGGCGGTTTTACTAGACGAAATCCATTTTTAAATGGTAGTCTTAGACGGGCCCTTTTACCTTTCCTGGAGGGATGATAACGAACAAAAAGAGAGGTAGTCTGTCTAAAGGGGGCTGTCGTCTTCAAATACACCCTTACCACTCTACGGACATCCAAGGTATGTCATACCTTTTCCTGTGGATGCACTGGTTTGGGGCAAAAGGAAGGAAAAATAACTTCCTGAGTGCTGTGAAAAAATGAATTAATCTTTGGTGTAAATGCTGGGTCCAGCCTTGAAAGAACTGATTCTCTCCTAAAAACACAGAAGGAGGGCTCAATGGATAGGGCACTCAACTCAGACACCCTTTGTGCAGAAGTAATGGCGACAAGGAACCACTGTACAAAGACCGTTCACGTGCACTGACAGAGAACATAAGGCCAGACTGGGTCAGACCAATGGTCGAGCCCAGCACCTGTCTCTGACAGTGGGTAATCTCGGTCGTCTGAAGAAAGGTCACTATGGGGCAATCCATTCCCTGCTGTTCACTCCCAGCTCCCAACAGTAAGAGGTTACATTCCCCAAACCTACCTGGCTAATAGCTGCTAACGGACCGATCCTCCAGAAACTCGTCCAACCCTTTCTTAAACCCAGTTATACTACTGGCCTTGACCATATCTTCTGGCAACAAATTCCACAACTTAATTGTGGGTTGAGTGAAATAATACTTTCTTTTATTTGTTTTAAATTTGCTACCTGTTAGTTTCATGGAGTGTCCCTTAGTCCTAGTACTGACTGAGAAGGTAAATAACAACTCCCTATTTACATGTTCCACAACACTCATGATTTTATAAACTTCTATCATATCCCCTCTCAGTTGTCTCTTCTCCAAGCTGAAGAGCGCCAACCTGTCCAGCCTCTCTTCAGAGGGGAGCCGTTCCAAGCCCTTGATCATTTCTGTGCCGTTTTTATTTCTACTATGTCTTTTTTGAGATGGGGTGACCAGAACTGCACACAATATCCGAGGTGCAGTCGCACCATAGATTTATATAGTGGCATTATGATATTCTCAGTTTATTGTTATCCTTTTACAAATAATTACTAACATTCTGTTTGCTTTTCTGATGGCTGCCATACAGTTAGCCGAGGATTTCAATGTATTGTTCACAGTGACTCCAAGGTCCTTTTCCTGAGTGGTAACTACTAATTTAGAACGCAGCATTGTGTACATAAAGTCTTGGTCAACTGACGTCTAGCCGACATTAACTATCAGAACCATTAGGTCCAAGAACCAGGGCCTCCTTGGCCAGAATGGTGTTATGAGAATCACTGTCACTTTTTCCATCGTCATCTTGCTGATCATTCTGCTGATGAGCAGAAAGGAGGGTAAGCATAAAGTAGGCCTCTCAGCTATGTCTGATCCAAGGCATCCTGGGCTAATGCTCCCTTCTCTCTGAAGCGGGACATGAAAGTGTTGATCTTCATGTTCTTTTGAGAGGTGAACAAGTCCAGAACCAGAAGGCCAAACCTGTGGACAATCATCTGGAATACCACTGCATTGAGAGATCACTTGCCTGGGTCCATGCTTTGTTGACTGAGCCAGTCCACCTGGATGTTGTCCTGACTCCTTGCCTTGAATGTGTAAGGCCCTGATCAAAATTAGATTGCCCTCTGTCCACTTGAGCAACCATTTTGCCTGCTTGTTGAGGGATTCTGATATCAATCCCCTCTGGATGTTCACATATGCTTTCGCTGTTGTGTTGTCCGTGTACATGAGGATGTGATGATTTCGAAGCTTCGGAATGAATTTCAGTAGGACTAAATAAATTGCTTTCAACTCAAGCCAATTTATGCTCTGAAGTTTTTCCTTTGCATCCCAAGTTGCCTGTGCAGATTTATGCCTCAAATGCATCCCTCAACAATACAGACTGGCAGTCCCTTGTCTAGGCTGAGCCACTGCAATAGTTGCACAGCTGAAAGCAAATCATTACTGAGCTGAAGCTACAGCCCCTCTGATGGGAGAGCAGCCCTGCCTTGCTCTGCACCTGCGCTTAAGAGACTTTGGAACTGACTGCTCCAAAATGCTGAGTGTTTTCAGGATGAGGCCCTCCAGGTTGGGGTGGAGGGGGAGCTGGGGTAAGCTGCTGCATGGTGTGCTGCATTCTAGCAGGGAATGTGGCAACTGGGGCTGCCACAAAACTCTAGTTTTGACCTAGAGTCTCCAGGCTCTAGGAAGGGATGTGGGGAGGAAACCCTGATATCTCTGGGTTAGTCAGGGGTGTCCATGTCTATTTTGGAGAATCAGGGCAGGAGGGGGCAACCAGAAAGAGGGCAGGCCAAAGGGACTTTCCTTTTCCCTTTCTGATGCAGCCCCACCTTCTCTATTGTGATATCACGAGGCTCCAGAAGGGGAGGGTGAAATTATGTCAGAAGCGGGCATGACTGTCACTTTGTCCTGCCCTCTCCAACACGGTCGGTCATTCCCTCTCCAGGTTTCTTCCTGGAGGGAGGTGACAACCCTAGAGGCAACACCTAAAGCTGAGCAGAGGTGGCTGTTTTCTCCAGGAAAGTGGTGCCCAGAAGAAGGCACTGAGCTATAAAAGGATAAGCCAGAGCTTGGCAGGAAGGAGGAAGAGGTATGGTTGGGGCCTATTTATAGCAGGTTCAGAGAAGCCACCAGGACTAACAAGGGGCGTCTTCAGACAGACCTGCTCCAGGGGTGCACCCCTGTGCCTCCAACCCCACCTGCCCTGAGCAACCACCAGTCGAGAGTGGAGCTGCAGCAGCCATCCACCAAGCAGATGGACAGCTGCTATGCCTTCAACTGGTGCCCCAGGCTTCGGTGACCCACTACACTGGTGGTGCTCTGGGATGTTTCTGAGCACTGCAAGTGGGGCTGGAGCACATCCATCAGGCTGCCTTTACAGGGACGGGTCACCTGGGGGTGAGGCGGAGCAGAGGCAGAGCTGCCATCCATCTGTTTACACCCAAGCAGACAACCGGGGCAGAGGGTGGGGAATTAGACTAGCAAGTTCCAATGGTTAGGAGCCCAGGAAGGGGCTTGTTGTCAATGGCTGCAATCCACAAACCAATGATTCCAGAGCAGCTCTATTACAGCCTGCAGACACGGTTTCATGGGGCTACTTCAGAGTAAGTGATTTGTGGACTGAAGCCAGTGCGTCTAGGAACATTGAGAACTGTGTGGAGAACAAGCACCTGTGGTGGGGAAGGTCCGTGTATGTCTGGCCCTGATCCTGCAGCACCTCACAGTCAGAGAGGGCCACCAGCTTGCACTCGGCTTTCCATGAGCGAAGACTCACCGTTTTTCAGCTGATGAATCCAGCGTTTGCGAAGCTCCTCCGTTGGGGAGAAGACATAGAGAGGCCCTTCATCGTACACCACCTTTGCAACAGACAGACAGACAGACAGAGTGAGTCTCAGGGAGAAAAGGGTGCAGGAGCTGGGGTTCTTTTCTGAGACGTGGTTAGGTCCGGGCACCATTGAGTTTTACCCCTTTAGGCTGCGATCCACAAACCATTTGCTCTGGAGATGCCCCACTGAAGCTTGCTCCAGAGCAACTGGATTGTGGATCGCAGCTTAGTTCTTTGCCAGCCCTTTTGCTGTGCCTCCTCTGACTACCAGTATGGTGGGGTGGGGTTAGGGTTAGGGTTAGGCCTGCTTTGCTTCCCACTCGGTGCCCATCCATGCACAGTTGGCACAGGGAACTCACAGGATGCAGCCCAACACTGAGGCCGGATCGGGGGGGCAGAGCATATTCCAGAGGCAGTAAAGGTGGGAGGAGAGGAGAATGGAGTCAATCACACAAAAAACAGTCTCAACAATCAGCCTGTCCCCAGAACTGAATGGAGACAATGTAGTTCAGATGATATCTTTTATTGGACCAACTTAATTCCGTTGGTGAGAATATGCAAGCCTTTGAGCCACACAGGACTCTTCATCAGGGTACAGACAACAGAACTAAATTTGAGCAAATGCAAGACAGGTGTATATATGCATGAACACCACAGTAGGAAGGTGGTGTCATTCAAATATAAATAATGAAACAAGCTGCAAGGCAATGGAAATTGCAACTGTTAGAGAAGAATAGGGTCGTTAGCATTTAAAAACAAGCATGTCTAGAAGACAGACACTAGAAGAGAGTTAACAAGCCATTTAAAAGCAATGACAGCATACATCAGGTGAGGTGAAAAGCAGGTGATTACTGCAAATATTTGCAATGGACCCAAAATGGGGGTGTACGCAGGACCAATGCGCTCCCCTGATATAGGTCCCCTTGGGAACAGGGGATCCATTAGGGGACTGCATGCAGGTGGGAAGAGGTATCCTCGTGCCACCACCACCACACCTGCGGGGGAAGCCCTCCACTCAGCTGAGGTGCACAGGCCAGGGAGGAGCAGAGAGCAACAACTAGAGATCAGCCACCAGGGGAGGAGCAGCCTGGCAGTGAGACGAGTCAGCCCGGAGAGTCAAGTAACCGATTGGGTCGTGTTCAGGTACCAGTTGGTGTTTGACCAGGGTGAGTTGGGCACCCCAAATTCAATGGGGTGCCCAACTTACTGGGTACCTGGTTGCCACTCTAGTTGTGGGGCCCTCTTTAATGCAAGGCCTTGGGCAAATTACCTCTTTTGCTGCCTGCCCACCTCCCCCTGGGCAGCTCCCAGCAGTGAGCTCAGGCTCAAGCTGCTGGGGTTTTGGGGCCCTGGTGGCCCTGCCCCCTTGAGGACACCTTCTGCAGGGCCATAGAGGTGGTCGTTTGGGGCCCTGCTGGGAAGGTGCGGGGGGCCCCACACACTGCCTGGTGAAAACCTCAGGGCCCACAGAAGTTGAGAAAATAGTGTGGCCCCAGATTGCCCTGTGTTTAGGCTGGCCCTGCCTGAGGTCTATCTGTGCCATGGGGGAGAGCTCCTTCCCCACCTCCCTGCCCGCAGTCTGCTTGTACCCTGGGTATTTCCATGACATCAATCTCTTTTTCACATGTAGATTATTTATGAATAGCAAGTGTCAGAGATACAAGCAATCTCACTTGATCTCCTCAAGCAATATGAGCAATGACCCCCTCCGTCCCCAATCCTTCCTCTCAGGCCTGCAATGCCAGGTGTCCTAGGGAGGACGGAGGTACCACAGTGAAGGGTTGTAAACAGGCTGTCCGAAATTGAAAGCACAGGTGACAACAGGAATCCCTGCCTCACTCCCAACTGCACCCGGAAAAAAGAAGGCTAGTTGATATCTTATACCATCTTCCCCCTCTCAGTTGGTGTTCCTCAAGGCTCTGTTCTTGGCCCTCTCCTCTTCTTGATCTATACCTCATCCTTAGGCAAACTCATTGCCTCCCATGGCTTCCAATACCACCTCTATGCTGATGACACTCAACTCTATCTCTCTACTCCTTCTCTCTCTCCCTCTTTTCAAGCTCGTCTCATCAACTGTCTCTCTGACATCTCTACCTGGATGTCTCAACGTCAACTCAAATTCAACATGGCTAAAACTGAACTCCTTATCTTCCCCCCTCATCCTTCCTCTCCTTCCTCACTGTCAATAACTATTAATGGTGTCACCATCCTGCCTGTCCCCCAAGCCCGTAGCCTAGGCTTCATCTTTGACTCAGCCCTTTCTTTTAAACCCTACATTGACTCTGTTGCTAAATCCTGTCGCTTCTCCCTCCATAACATTGCTAAGATTCGCCCTTTTCTCTCTGTCTCGTCTGCCAAAACTCTTGTTCATGCTCTGGTCATCTCTCACCTCGATTACTGTAACCTCCTCCTCACTGGCCTTCCCCGGTCTCACCTTTCTCCCCAAAACTCTGCTGCCAGGGTCATCTACCTCGCCAGTCGCTTCGACCATGTGCAGCCCCTCCTCTCTTCGCTTCACTGGCTTCCCCTTCCTGAACGAATCCTGCACAAGCTCCTAGTCTTCACCTATAAAGCTCTTCACAACCTTGCTCCCCCCTACCTCTCTGCACTTATCCCCCTCCATACTCCAGCCCGTGCACTTCGCTCCTCCTCTGTCCCCTCTCTCGCCCTTCCACGCCTTCCCTGCTCCCCTAAGCGCCTTCGTCCCTTCTCATTTGCTGCCCCCCATGCCTGGAACTCCCTCCCTGTCCACATCCGCCTTGCCCCCTCCCTTCATACCGTCAAATCTCTCCTTAAAACTCACCTCTTTCGCTCTGCTCTGTCTGACTCTTTATCCTGCTGAGCCACTATTCCTATACCTAAGATCGGTTTACCCTTATCCTTGCAACATGGACCTGCCTGCTGTCATTCTCATCGTAACCAAGCCAAGTACGTGCACTTGAGACCTCGCATCTTCATGAATGTTAGACCCCTTGTCTCTCCTTCTGTTCCCCTTCCTAAGTCTCTCGCCCAGCTCCTGTCTCTCAGATTGTAAGCCCTAGGGGCAGGAACCCTGTCTATTTTATTACTTTGTAAAGTGCCAGGTACACTGCTGGCGCTATATAAATGTTTGTTAATAATAATAATAATAATAATAGACTGGGGAGTGTCAGAATTGAGTCAAGCCCTGGGCAGCTGACTTTTATCCCAAGCTTGTACCAGCCAGTAAGATGTGCTACCTGACCAGCTAAGTTCATCCCAGTCGGAATTTTGTCAAGCTCTTCCCATTCGTTGGTGCAATCTCAGCGCAGCCCAGTAAAGTGACATAAGCGACTTCCCTTCATTGCTGCCCCCCTCATGCCCAGTAAGACACAGCTCCCTGGAGCCACATGGAGTGGGAACTGCTAGCAAGTGCAACTCACCTGGAAAGGGTAGGGGAAGCGCTCTATGACTGAGATCTGCTCTGTTTCATTGAAATCCTCTCCCTTTCTCTGTGTGTGTGTGAGAGAGAGAGAGAGAAAGAGAGAGATTGAGAATGGGGATTAACACCCTGGAGCCTCTACAACACCCAGAACATCGCAGCAGGGAGCAGTGACTGCAATCAAGGTGCATGGAGCCTGCTGGAGCAATGGACTGTGGAGCAGCAGCATCTGATTGAGAGTGACTTTAAGGGATAGATGGTTAGTTAGGCCGTGATCAACAAACCACTTACTCTGGAGTTGCCACTCTGAAACCATTCCAGAGTTAGTTGCTTGTGGATCGTGGCGTTAGTTAGTTAAAGCTCCTGGTGCCACCAGTTGGCCAACATACAGGCCACAGCATGTTAAATGCCTCAGGGCTGTTCTATCTTGGAGTCTTTGCATTTGGAAGAGCGATTTTGACGAGGGCTGTCTGTCTGCTAACACCCTCCAAGCATCGTGCCTTGGGGTTTCCTCTCTGCCTGGCCCTTAAATCATGACAAGAGCCTCTCGGCAACTTGGGATCCACAGCACTCAGCATGAAAGTAGACTGCACCAAGCACATTTTGCATCCTGCCTGGGAGCATGGAATCTGTGCAAGGCAGTTTATAACACCTATGGGAGATTGCCCCACAAACCTCCACACTTTGTCCTCTACTCTCCATCTAGTAGGACTGAACAATGGGGACCCTAGAATTGGGATGGCACTGAAGGCCATTGGTGCCTCCAGGGGCTGAAACTCAGACTGCTCTGGCCTTCAGAGCAATTTTCTACCCTACTTAAATCCCCCACCAAGTTACAGGAGTCTGCCCTTCCTTTCCTGCTGGGTTGGAGCAGCTCTCTTTCTTCTTGATGGGTTGCAGAAGGAACTCTCTACTTCCCCCACCCCAAGCTCCCTGGAGAACTTGGGCTGGGGGCTGTGAGACAGTTGCCTTGCAGGGACATGCTAAGAATTGAGGGGACCCAGGCAGGAATAGGGAAAGATCTCTTTCTCACCGGGATCTGTCTCTCCGGGGGAGGATTGTCTTCTGGAACCACTGTTTCCACACAGGTTATTTTCTCAATGTCCACGGAGCCCTTCTTGCTGCCTCTCCGCTGTCAGGGAGAAGGGAGTGTGTGGGGGTGGCAGTAGGCAGAGATATTAGACACCGTTATAGCATAGATACTGCCCTAGACATGGGCCGCAATCCATAAAGCACTTATTCTGGAGTAGTCCCACTGAAGCCCTGTGGAGGCTACACCCCCTTGCAATTGGGGAAGAAGGAGAAGCAGCTCCTAGTTCCTGGGTTTCTGGCATTGCAGACAGGTTCGAGGGCACAACCAGGCAGAGGGGCCAGGGACTCATTCTCCCTTCCCAGCCATGCTCTCCGACCCCCAAGAGCACACAATACCCTCCTACCCTAGGGTTGCTACTTCCTAGGGTTGCTACTTCTTTGGGTTTCAGGCTCTGGGGGAAACCTTGGATGCTCTGGACTAGCAAGGGGTGACCCCAGTGACCCGAAGAAACCAGGGCTTCTGGGGTAGCAGGAGGCAGCCACATCAGAAAGGAGGTGAGCCACAGCAACTTTCCTGCAACCTTTTCCGATATGGCATCACCCCATGGAGTGCTGTCACAACCCTCCATAAAATCACGATTGTATCATAAAAGAGCATGACAGCTCCTGTGTCCAGTCCCCGCTGGGTGTCCTCCTGGAGGGAGATGACAACCCTACTCCCCCACTTTAGACTCTGTTTGCCTCCCAGTGGGGTGGGGTTGGGGTTCAGGGAGCGTGTGTTCTGGGGGTGTCCTAGGAGCATGACAAAAAGGGTCAGGGTGTACCTGCCCTTCCTTTCCCTCCAAGACTAAATTTGCCACATCCCCAGAGTTCAGGGGAGGTAGTGAAGTTGGTTTGACCCATTCTATATGGACTCACTTTGTAACTTAATACAAGCTCTGTGGGCCACACAGGAGTTAGGGGAGGTGGAAAGGGTTGCCGCCTCCCCAGGCGGATCTGGAGAGGAAGTTCTGGGGAGACCTGCCCCATAGTGCTTAATTTGTAAAAAAAAAATTAAAAAATTTTTTTTTTGCCAGGACCCAAGCTTGCATCAAAATCTGCACCTCGATCCCAGAAGCCACACCTTCTGCCCAGAGCTTGTCACAGCAAATTTGAATTTTGTCCTGGTGAAAATAGAGGTCACTGCGGGGCCCTCAGAAAGAGCGGGGCCTGGGATGGCTGCTCCAGGTCTTCCTGTGGTAAGGACGGCCCTGAGTGGCGGTCTTGCCCTAGGGGTTGGGGAGGATGTCTAGGGACCTGGCCTGTCTCGAGGGGAGGGGGAAGACAAGACAGTACCTTTTTCCTTGGAGTCTTAAATCTGGGACCATGCAGGAAGGGAGCTGACTCCAAGCCTACTATTCTCTCACTAGGAATGGTCTCAGAGATCTCTCTAGGGTGGCCCCCTGCTGACTAGTGTGGGTGCTAAAGAGCTCCCTAATTTCCATACATCAAATTAAAAAAGAAATTTGAAGTCCCCATGGGGGGTAAGGGCAAGTGTCTAGGTCTGATGCCTTTTGCAGTTTGGCCCTGAGACTCCCCATAGACCAAAATGGGAGTCTCAGGGTCAAACTGCAAAAGGTGGCAACCCTACTCGTGCCCCCCCCCCCCGACATCTATGGGGCATGGCCACATGAGAAAAGAGCAGAAGAGTCCCCTTTTGGCATGGCCCTGCTCCTATTGCATGGATCTATCCCTGATCCTTGAGTGCTTGCCCTCATCTCCGCTCCCTTCCCATGAGCTTCCTCTTTCAGTGCTAAAAGGTAAGCACTGGATTCACAGACCCAGCGGGGTAGACAGGTTGGAATGGGACCAGGTGCAAGAAATGGACTTGGGCCCTCCCCCTGCCCACATCACTATCCTATTCCCTGTCCCACCCCACTCCTGACACCACAGTATCTCTCCATACTTTCACCTGCTGTGCGTGTGCCAGGGGGTAGCTAGGTTGGAATGGGCCCAGGTGCAAGAGTTGGACTGGGGGGTGGGTCCATCACCAGCCTGCCCACCCCTCCCTCCCCACCCCCAGCGCCTCTCCCTCCCTCCACTTGCTGCACCTGAGCCCTGGAGGCTGCAGTTGCACTGTCTGCCTCGTGCCACCGCCGGTGCTTGCTCTGCTCGGTGCTGCCCATGGTCCCATGTGTGCCACTTCCGATTCTGCTCAGACCAGTCTCCACCTGGCCACGCCACAACAGGACAGGATTTGTGCCCCCCTCCCCCCATCTTGGGCCCCATGTCAAACGCCCCTCTTATCCCTATGATGCCTGCACAAACCAGACCCAGGAATTGGAAAGGGGCCAGATTAAAACACAACAACAACCAGGAAGGATTGTCACCTCTCTAGGTTTCAATCAGAGACTCTTGGTTTTAGCCAGAATCTAGGCTCCAGGGAAAGCCCTAATTTCTCTGGGTTGAGACGAGGCAAACACATTAGACAGGGGGGTGAACCATAGGGACTTTTCCAAGCCCTTTCTGATGTGACCCCAGCCCCATGGAATGCTGTGATGTCACAATGCACCACAAGGGCGAGGTTATGAGAAAGGGGGCATGACAGTCCCTTTGTTTCACGCCTCTCTGACAACATGGCCCTACCCCCTATGGAGCATTGTGACATTATGACACTCAACGATCACAGTTACATAAGAAAGGGGTGTAACGGCCTCTTTATCCCACCCTTCCCTGGTTTCTTCCCAGAGGGAACCGGTAACACCAAATGCAGGCTATACCGATCTAGTTATTAAAATGTATACCCCACCGTTCCCTCAAGGCTCAGGGGAGGGCATCTTACAAAATAAATAAGACCATGGGCTAGAGGTTTCCCACCCTGAGGGAGGATAGCTTTGCCCCCATTGACTCTGTTAATGCCCTGCCCTTGTCCATCGTATGCTATCACGACTTTCCCAAGTTATTTCAAATGCCCTCGCATATCCTCTCACGCTCTTTCATGCACAGTCTCCCTCCTTGTCTCACACACAGGATGATGAGGGACTGAAATTAAGAAGTAGATTATCCCCTACACTCCAAATGCCAGGGGTGTGTCACCCCTGTTGTCCCTCCTTTTTTACACCCATGTTAACTGCTCAGCCTGGACCCTCACACTTCCCTTCTTCCGCACCCTGTATCCCTCTGAACAGCCTCCTACTCTGAGACAACCATGGGGAAAGATCATTTCTGTTTCCCCCACCGGTGGCTGGACCCCAAGATGGAACATTCCCCCCAGTCTCCAACTCTCCCCTGGTCTGCAGTACTCACCCCTCGCTCAAAGTCGTACTCATAGTAGGAGAGCTTGCTCTCTGTCAGGAGGAAGAGACGCTTCTTGAAGTTGAGAGGGGAGGTTTTCTTCTTCTGCTGAGAGCGCTTTAGGAAGATGCTTTCCAGGATAATGGAGGCCATGCCTTCCTCCTCCTCCTCTTCCAACACAGAGGGCTCACCGGACTGCTGCTGCCAAAGCAATGCCAAATCTTTTCAATCAGCATGCAGGCCACCTGTTTCCTGGATACCAAGGGGCCAACAGATCTCCATGCCCATGCCTCCCACCCTGCTTTGGCAGGAAAATCCCAGACCCAGTCCCATCTAAAGCAGGTAATGTTCTGTTTTTGGAGGCAGCGGCTGCCAGAGCACCCCATCACCAGAGCTTCTGAATGCGCATCACAAGAGCATCTGTGTATGGCAGTGCTGGGATGCACATGCATGGCTTGGATGCTGCCATCTTCCCCCAGGTGTCTGTGTGCGGGGAGGGAGGTGAGAGTGTGTACCTGCTCGTATAGGAGAGGGCAGGGCTTATTGACCGAGGGAGTGAGGCTTATATCCCTCTTTGACTGTCAGAAACACTGGAAGGTATGGCATACATCTCCCCCCAGTCCAATCCAACTCCCCTGCATTTGCTGTTGATGCCAACAGGACACCAATGGATGCTGGCCCAGACCGTGTGCTAGTTCCCACTGCTCACTTGGAAGAGGCAGATGGACCAGAGTCAGGATCTGGGTATGCCTTGAGATGGGATAGAACAAACAAAGCAAAGATGCAGGGAGAAGAGTAATTAACTAGCTTGATCTCCATCTCTCACTTCCCTTTTTGTTACCACCACATTTTTTGATTAATATTGTTGAGTCCCAGCTACGACCGAGGAGGATGTGATGGTATCTGAGAACCTTTTGCCTTGGTCAGAAGCACAACGCTGCCCTGGATAATCTCCTTGGGTTAGCTCAGGGCAGCAGCATGAAAGACTTAATGACTCTTCTGCAGTAAGTGGAGGAGGAGGAAACAGCCTAACAAGGGGTATATGATAGAGGTTTATAAAATCACGAGTGGCCTGGTAATAACAAAGACGGAGCTTCTCTCTCTCATCATCGTACTAGAACTCTCTTACCATACTTAATACATACATACATACATACGAGAACTACAGGACACAGAGGAAAACGTACAGGTAGCAAACATACATAAGGAAAACAAACAAAAGGAAGTGTTTTTCACTGAACGTTTGATTAACCTGTGGAACTCATTGCTATGGGATGCATTGGAGGCCACTAGTAGAACTGAGTTCGAAAAAATGATTAGATAAGAAAAAACATCAGTAGTGCTGTCATAAGGAGATACTGGGCTACATGTAGACTACAGGTCTAACAAAATATGTAAAGGTAAAGGTTAAACATGTATGTAATGTGAAAGCTGAGAACTGGAAACTCACTTCATGCAATGGAGAAATGCAAAGTCATGCCGAATATGTATTCAGAAAAAGCCTAAATACCTCTGCAGACACATAGACCATTGAGTTGCAAATGGATTTCTTCCTGTGGACGTGACTGAAAGCACAGAGTCACCTGGCGGGAAAATCAAACAAAGAACCTGGAAAGGTACTTAAGGGGGGAGACAAGACAAAGAAAGGAGCTCTATCTCTCTCAGTTGGTGGAGATCAGCTTGTTGAGTTTCATCTGTATCATCAGATCTTACCAGTCAGAGAAGGGCTGCACCAAAGGAAATATGAAGTAAGGCCTTTTGGAAACTAAGACTGGTACCCGGCCAAGCTTTCCATCGCTGGCTGTGACATGAACTGAAATACCCTTGGACCTGGATTAGGGTAAGAGCCTAAGTCAGGAGAATCCAAGTACAGATAGGAATGTGTTATTGGTTATGTTATTTTGATTTCTGCACTCTCGAGTATAATCTTGTACTGCATGCTTATTCATGATTTATTCATTAAACTTCTTTTTACTGAACTTTGTATGGTCCAGTGGAATTGCTAATCCTAACATTGGC
>QEPC01010748.1:256047-276408 GCA_003113815.1 Sphenodon punctatus
CCTGCCAGGCTGCTGAGGATCTGAGTCTGGGGACTCAGCTCCGATAGGCCCCAAATCTGGTACACTCTGCCCACCCCAAGCCACGCCCCCTTAGCCCATTTCCGGCGCGCCGGCGGCTTTGCCGCCGGCACAGGGCCACTAACACTATATCTTTCCTGGGCCACTTTGATTTCCCAATCCGCCCCTGGCCCTGGCCATCTTCAGTCACTTCAGAGACGTGCACAATAGGTCATAATGGAGTGAACCATTCCCTGCTACTTCCAGCCTGTGGAGGAAAGCAGACCCATCAAGAGCTATTAGCCAAGTTGGTTGTGAGATGTAATACTTGGAGTGAATGACAGGAGAGGAGCTGCTACATACTTGCCCTGATTTTGCAGATGTGAGGCATCTAGCACTGGTCAGACCCACCAACAGGGCAGTGATTATGCTCTTAACAGAGTTTATCCAGGAGCTTCAGCCTGCTACTTACGTGTTTATTTAGTTTTCTATCCTGCCCTATCCCTGGAATAACAGGCTCAGGGCGGGTTGCAATAAAACTCAAGTATAAACAATTTAAAAGAATGAAATAAAACCAAATAAGATTTACCCCCACCCTAATCCATAACCCTTCTCTAGTAGTCACCAAAAGCCCACCTGAACAAAAATGCTTTATACTTTTTCTGGAAGAAGCATAGGCTCGGGCTTTGGTGAACCTCCAGCGGAAGGGAGGCCCAAAGCTGAGGCATAGCCACTGAAAATGTCTCTTCCTGCACCCTCACTGTCTGTACTTGGCTTGCCAAGGGCACAGCCAGAAGGTCACTCCCGGCTGACTGAAAGGAGGAGGCGGTCTAAGGTATGTTGGGCCAAATCCAGTAAAGGCTCTATGGGTGAAAACCAACACCTTGTACTGAAGCCACAAAGCTAAGCCAGAACAGACTGTGGAGCCCGGTAATGTGCTCCTGTTTGATGTCAATGGGTCTCCAATGGATGCTGGCTGGCTTAAACCCCGTGCAAGGCCCTTTTGCTTGCCTGGGCCAGGTGGAAAGACCAGGATCACAAGAAACTAAGACTCTCCCCACATCCCTTCAGACCATTCCTTCGTGGTGCAAGCTTTTGCAATATTTTTGCCCCACTGCATGACTACCCCTCTAGTGTGGAAGCTGCACTAATTAGTTTTATTTATTTTATTTAGTACAATTTAGTATCCCGCCCCCTTCGTGCCTCAGGCACCTCGGGGCAGCTAACAACAATCCTAAAACTATATAAAACCACAATATAAAAAATACATATATAATAAAGGAACAAATCTGGTGCTAAAAAGATAAAACCCACCCAACCCCTCTCCCACCACCCCTCTCCCCCACCAAACGCCTGGCAGAACAGCCAGGTTTTATAACAGCGGCAGAAGGAGGGGAGATCCGGGGACAAACAGGCCTCCACCAGGAGGGAGTTCCACCAGAGATGCCAGCTAGGAGGTTTGGTTGCTGATATGGCCCTTTAAGGGCTTTATCTTCCACGAACCGTAGAGTATCAGATGTTCCGGGGGAGTGGAGCATTGATAAAGCCTTCTGGCAGCTCCTAGGCTTCTTCCCCACTAGTGGCTTGCCCCAGGGGCAGGGAATGGTAAAGCACACCTCTTCCTTGCCCCACATTTATTTTTTATTTAGTTTATTTTTAAAAATTTCTTACCCCACCCATCCTGCCACAGGCAGCTCTGGGCGGCTCACAATTCATCAATAAAAACACTTAAAACACTCAAAAACATGGAGGAATTAAAATATTCCAAACCACCCCCCACCCTAACCCAATCCCCCCACCCTCCCCGTCCTCCCCACCAAAGGCCAGGCAGAACAGCCACATCTTACAACAGTGTCAAAAAGAGGGGAGATCCAGGGCCAAACAGCCCTCCACTGGCAGGGAGTTCCGCAGCCACTGAGAAGGCCCTCCACATCGTGGCCCCCTGGTAGACTCGGGGGACCTTGAGGAGAGCACCCCCCGATGACCACAGGGGCTGATCTAGGACTTGGGGGATGAGGCGGTCCTGCAAATAGGTCGGGCCAAGGCCATTTAGGGCTTTATAGGCCAGCACCAACACCCTGAATTGGGCCCGGAAGACTATAAGCAGCCAGTGCAGAGACTGAAGAACCAGTGTAATATGTTCCCGGTGGCCCAGACCCACCAGGAGACGGGCCGCCGCGTTCTGCACCAGCTGCAGTCTCCAAACCGTCACCATGGGTAGCCCCACATACAGCGCGTTACATTAGGCAAGCCTAGAGGTGATGAAGGCATGGATGACAGTGGCCAAGACAGAGTGAGACATACGGCCGAAGTCGACGCACCAGATGTAACTGGTGAAAGGCACTCCTGGCCACAGACTCCACCTAAGCATCCAAGCGGATCTGCGAGTCAAGAAGCAACCCCTGGGGAATCAGCAGAGAGCAGACCCAATCAATGACTCCATGCCCCTTTGTGGACTGCAATGGTGAGTGCACAATCATAAAGAAAAGCCACCCCTTGCCCTGTACCTCACTCCCCAGCCATGTACTGTCCACACTAGCTCCTTGCCCTGAAATGTGCAGGATGCAGGGTGAGCAGGAGGGGTGAATTCTCATTCCTTGGCTGCTCCTCTTAAACCAGTGGAAGCTGCTAGCGAGGAAACAACAAGCCTAGTTGACCAATTAGCCCTTTGGAGGGGGTTGGGCTGCTAACTGCTGGGGCTGCTAACTGTAGGCATAGAGCAGCCCTAAGAAATAGCCTTGCTTCCAGTAGGCCTGCAGGTCAAAGGTGTGGAAAGGTGATAAACACCACCTTTATGCTCTGGCCGTCCCCAGGCCTTGCACAAAACACAGTTTGTCTGCACTTGAGGCCCAGGGCCTTGGCTCAGACCAGCATCCAAGTCTTCTTTTGCTTTATCCAGCTCCCCTTATGCACATTGTTAGCAAAGCATCTCTCCACTGTATAGTGTCATGGGAGACTGAATAAGATGGAATGAGCTTAAACTGCAGCAAGGTAGATTTTGGTTTAATACTAGGAAAGGTTTCCTCACAGTAAGAGCAGTTGAGTGATGGAATTGGTTGGTTAGGGAGATTGAGGAATCTTCTTCATACAGACAAATCATCTGGACAAACATCTGTCTACAGTGCTGCAGGCAGAGGATATCCTAACTTGGAGAAGTGGTTGGACTAGATGACCCTTGAAGTCCCTTCCAAACCTACAGTTCTATGATTCTAACAGATACAGGTAGCAATGGGCCAAATGAGAATCCTTGCTCTGAGAACCTCTATACCCCTATGTTCTGTTATAACGTATGTTATAGACATGTTACTCATGTGCTACTGGACTTGCAATCCATCCTCCGCAGTCTGCATGATCACAGTTTGTAAGATAAAAGCATTTAGATTAGGGCATATTTTGCAGTCTAAAGACTTTACTAAAACATTAGTGCAGCTTTTGCTTGAGTATGGAAAGCTGTGAGGGCAGGCTCAGCAAATCTGGCCATCAGCTAGATTTAGGCAGAACAGCCACATATGGCAATTGCATCTTGTTATTGTAACCCCATGCTGGGATACGTACAAGATTTAGCCTTTTTAATATTGCTTGCCCTGGGTGCCTGCAAGCCACACACAACGTCACATTAGCTCTGCGTTAAAATCACTTCCATTTTCCCTCTTGTGGAATGCTGTTGAAGCGTTATCCTGACAGGATGCCCTAAATAAGCCCAAATGTTGGTTTTTCTTTAAATATACCATTATTTGGTATTTACTATTTACTGGCCTTCCATTCAGTGCAACCTGTCTCCCTGAGCACTGTGTTTGACCAAGCTAAAGAATAACCCAAGGAGAGCGGGACAGGGGAGATTGGGGATTAAATGCAATAACAAGCTGCCTCAACAACAGAGCCTTGGGCTGTTAATTGGAAAGTAGAAGATCAAGCAGCAGTGCGGCTGAGACAGAGGCAATAACAACAAATATAGCAGAGAAGGACAGGGAGAGCTTCAAAGAGAAAATGATGGCAACAAATTTCATACACATTAAAAGATGGTTCTGTCACACAATGGCGGATCCATACAAAGGCTGAAAGGACCCACGCCCAGTGGGGCTCAGCCAAATGGGGGCCTAACATTTCAGCCAGAGCACTGCCACATCCCCTCTGCCAAGCCCTAATCCCCCACCATTCATCTCCCATGAGAGCAGGATTCCTTTAAGCCTTTTTCTCTACCTAGGATTTCCAGGCAAACATTTCTGAATTAAGGGACATATACAGCTATGGAGTTTTTGCTCCCCATCCCAGTGACAGGGATGGAGGCAGTTCTCTGCTCCTGGGGATGGAACTGCTGGCTGCTGCATTTCCTGTGGAGCAGGGTCCTCTATTTGAGGAAAAGAAATTCCCTTTCTCTGAAATCCAAGATGGGACAGTACCCCCATCTGCCCCTTTCCTTTGTTAAACCAATGCTAGAAACGTCCTCCCACACTGCACTATGAGGCACATACAGACCCATTACAGGGGCAAGATCCGCCTTCCTCTGAAGCCTCCTGGGTAGGGCTCTGCTGGAAGCACAACATGGGGCCAGCCAAATGCATTTCCATGATCCGATATGACAGATGCTACGTTCCCATTAGTAGCAATTAGAGCTGGTCAAGCTTCATTACCAAGAAGAGAGGCTATAAATGCAGATCCCCGTTGGCTACAGCATCATTTGCAAACTCATCTGGATTCCCATCTTTATGAACATCCATGGAACACACGCTGCACGAACCACTTAGTATCGTGTTGTCACTGCTGTGCCAGGCACTCCAACCCAGAATCTGGCCTAGCCCCCGCCTGTTTGCCTGTCTGTTCTTCTGCCACCCATATCTGCAGTATCTGAACTCACAATCTGCCAGAATGTCATGCAAGAGGGGGAAGTGAACAAGGGATCACAATGCTGATCTCTTCATCAGGGTGTTGATAAGGCTGATTCTGTGAGGCCTTGTGTTCCTTCAGCAAAGCATCACAAAGCGTTCGTTTCTGTATAGAGGACGAGGCATAATTTAGAATGGTTGACCAGTGCAGCCACACTGCCCTCCTCCCCATGCAAAGACCCATCAGGTCTCCAAGTGCCCCAGTTTACAATGGACCCCATGCTAGGAGGGGCCTCATCAGGGTTTTGAATGCTCTGACCCCACAACAACAGGACCCTGAAATTCCTAAGGTCGCCTCTGTCAAGACGTACCCAATATGGTACCCAAGCACACAATGAACCATTCTGATTGGCTCCCATCAGGGAAGTATCATCATGGCAGCAATCTGGTCAGTCATGGGGAGCATTCCCAGCAAAGGGACCAGTGCAGAGAAAGACACTGGCCAACAGTTACCTTTGCCCTCCTGCTGTACGTACTTTGAGATATAATTGAGCGCTCCCACCAGATACCATTATTTCTGTTCCCTGGCTTACCGAATATGTGATGAATGAGAAACCAAATACCTAGCAACTACCGGGATACCAATAAATCCCAGTCAGTAGGACAGCCCTGGGAATCATGCCAACACTACTGCTTTCCCGTGCAGGCAACTGGGCCAACCACTTTGCCCTGCTTTCCCGACAAGGATGGAGAAGGCTTTACCTTGAGGCATAGGATATGAGCAATGGCCACCATCAAAGGGCAGGTAGGACAACTTGGCATGGTGTCTTCCAGGATCAGTCCAGCAAGAGAGGAAAAGCAGTTAAACATGGGGCTGTGCCAGGTCCCTGCATTCCGCTACCTTGACTCCCAAGGACTGGGCTTGTCAGCATACATTACAGCTTGGTTTAGCCTGACCTAGATAACTGGAAGGTTCTCCATCACTGGAGATCCTGCTCCATCACTGGCCCTCAGATAGGGTTGCCACCTCTCCAGGCTTTGCCCATGATGCAGTCTCCAGTGGAAGCCCTGATTTCTCCAGGTCAGCAAAGGGCATCCTCAGTAACCTGGAGAAATCAGAGCTTTCGTGGGCTGCTGTGACAGCCATGTCAGAAAAGGGGCAGGCCTTAGGGACTTTTCCGTGCCCTTTCTAACATGGCCCCACCCCTGTGGAACATCATGATGCCAAAACATTCCATAAGGGGCAAAGTTACACGAGAAAAGGACATGGCAGAGATGTGCCCTGCCCCTTTCCAACATAGCCCCCACCCTCTGTGGAGCATCATATCATGACACCCTGTAAGGGACAGGGTTACATCAGTAAGAGGTGTGGCATCCCCTTTGCCCCACTCCCTCCTGCCCCACTCTTGCCCTCTCTCAGTGAAAGCCCACAGAAAGGTGGTAATCCTATCCTCAGGCCAGAGCAGATTGTATCCAGGGCCCAGTGCAATCTGATCCTAGCTGGGGCCTCTCGATCCAGTAATACTGTGTCTTCACCCTCAGCTCACTATCCCTGTGGTTTCCCACCAGCTGGGCAGAGAATCACAGGCTCCAAATGGCTATCAGTAGAGGAGTAAGTCCATTTTCTGTGAACCTTGAAGCCACAACCCCAGCCACTAGCAAAGGGTCACCTACAGCTGACAAGTTCTCTTCCCTCCCCCTTCCCAGCTGGCCACCGGACACATACCTCTTGAGAAGCTGCCCATGGTTATCAAAGTGAAAGTAGGGGTGTGGAGGTGGGAGGACAGCTCCCTTCTGCCTGTCATTGCTTCCTGTTGGTGTGACACCTCTGTCAGCCACTCTCTAAGAGCTGCCTCTGCAAGAGCAAAGTGTCAAACACCAGGAGGAGGCAAAGCTTCCTGAGTGGCCCCTGATACTATCCAGCCAGGGAGGATGGGACAGGATGGGGAACCCTCCAAGGGGTGCTATCGGGGGATAGGCTGGTCCACATGGAATTACTACTTCTCCAGGTTTGCCCAGCACTCTCCAAGTTTTGACTCATCATCTCTGAATCAGCTCCTACTTCTCCAAGTTATCCAAGGGCACTGGCAGAATTGTTTCCAGGAAGGGCAAGATGGAGCCATGTCAGAAAGGGGCAGGATGAAAAAGTTCTCCCGTGCCACATAGGGAAAGGGCAGTAAAAGGAAAGGACAGGCCTGGGAACCAGAGATGGAGCTAGGAGCAAGGGAGGAGGAGATCTCTAAGCCATTCTGTGATCTCAGGAAGAGTACTCCGCATCAGTCTCCAATCTCAGGGACTCGTCATCATCGAGGTCCAGGTGGGGGGTGGGGAATGACACAAAGTACAAGAAACCAGGAAGCAAGGGAACAAGGAACTAGGAAGTCAGAGGCTGGGAGGCAAGCAGGGTGGCAGTGGGGGATGAAACCAGGGAACACAGAGGCAAAGGACTAGAACAAGAGGCTAGGCAGTAGGCACCAGGGAACCAGGAATCAAAAGTGGTCAAGAGCCAAGCGGTCAGGAACACAGCAAGGGGTGGCGTGGAGAGAGAGCAACATGGGGAGAAGAAGGAGCAGGGTGTGGACTTGGAGCCAGAGTCTCAAGAATATTGAAGAGAGGAGTTACTCCACCTAGCTTCCTGTTGGTACCAGAATGCCTTATATACTGGCTGGTAGGGGCAGGTGTCCAGATAGAATTATGGATCTGGATCTGTATTATGGATCCAGCTCTTTAATTCTGGATTTAATTATGGATCTGTATTACAGATCTGTATTCAATTCAAATAAAAATTTTAAAATAATAAATATATATTTTTTAAAAATAAAATAAATGTGAATATGCAAATGGGCACTGGACCACTATGTGCATGCACGACCTTTTCCAGAATGGTAGCGGCAGCATCACCGCCATTTTGGAAAAGGGCAGCCGGTCTGTGCATGCGCAAATGGCCACTGTATATGTGCAGGCTGGCTGCCATTTTACAAAATGGCGGTGACATGGACACCGCCATTTTGGAAACGGTTGCACATGCACAGAACGGTCCAGCGGCCATTTGTGCATGCAGTTAATTTTTTTTACTTATAAATTTTAAACTGAACCACAACACACCAGTTGCGGTTTGGCGCTGATTCTTTCTTTTCTTTTAAAAACGTATATGCCACCCCCTCCTGCCTCAGGCTCACAACATTTTAAAACATATTAAAATATACAATAAACAGCAATTAAAACAATAGAAACCCATCCCTACCCATCCTAACCCACCCCACCTCCCTCAGGAAAGGCTGGTGAACAGCCAAGTCTTACAATGTCTGCGGAAAGAGGGGAGGTCAGTAACCAAGCGGACCTCCAACGGGAGAGAGTTCCACACCCGCGGCGCAGCCACAGAGAACGCCCTCCTCATGGTAGACACCCGGGGGACCCTGAGGAGGACGCCCCCGGCTGACCGCAGGGGCCGATCCAGGACCTGGAGGGTGAGGAGGTCCCCCAGGTAGGTGGGGCCCAAGCCGTTTAGGGCTTTAAAGTTCAACACCAACACCTTGAATTGGGCCCAGAAAACTATCGCCAGCCAGTGCAGAGAACGGAGCACCAGTGTAATGTGCTTCTATCAGCCCATCCCCATCAAGAGACGGGCCGCCGCATTCTGCACCAGCTGCAGCTTCTGAACCAGCACTAAGGGTAGCCCCATGTAGAGTGCACTGCAGTAATCTAGTCTCGAGGTAATAAAAGCATGGATGATTTTGGCCAGATCTGAGTCCGAGACATACAGCCTAAGCCGGCGCACCAGATGTAACTGGTGGAATGCCTCCTTTGCCACAGCCTCCACCTAGACATCCAGGTAAAGCTGTGGGTCCAGGAGCACCCCCAGACTCCAGACCTGTGAAACCAGGGGGGGATGGACCCCATCTATGATGGGGGCCACCACCCCCTCGGCCTTCCCCACAACCATCACCTCCGTCTTATCAGGATTTAGTTTCAGGCGGTTTGCCCTCATCCAATCCGCGCTGGCCAGGGCGTCAACATACAAAGATGGTTTCTTGAGCAGGGGCCGAACCACCACCTCTTTGAGGCAGTCCAGCACCCTGCCCTCCCTGAGGGAGGCGTTGACTATCCTCACCAGCAGTGACCCCAATGTCTCCCGGCTAGCCTTAACTAGCCAGGACAGGTGTGGATCTAATTCACAATAGGTGGTTCGAACAGTCCCAAGAGCTCCAAATGGCTATCAGAAGAGGAGTAAGTCCATTTTCTGTGAACCCTGAAGCCACAAACCCAGCCACTAGCAAAGGGTCACCTACAGCTGACAACAAGTTCTCTTCCCTGCCCCTTCCCCACTGACCACTGGACACATACCTCTTGAGAAGCTGCCCATGGTTATCAAAGTGAAAGTAGGGGTGTGGAGGTGGGAGGACAGCTCCCTTCTGCCTGTCATTGCTTCCTATTGGTGTGACACCTCTGTCAGCCACTCTCTAAGAGCTGCCTCTGCAAGAGCAAAGTGTCAAACACCAGGAGGAGGCAAAGCTTCCTGAGTGGCCCCTGATACTATCCAGCCAGGGAGGATGGGACAGGATGGGGCCCCGCATCCGAGGGCAACACAGCCTGAAACGCATCCCACAAAACAGGACAAGACGAGGCTTCTACTGCCTCTGACCTGCTTTCTGCTAAAAAAGTTGCATCAAAACCGTGGTGAATTTGAGCAATTTTATTCGCAAAAAAGTCCACAAACAAATCACAGTGAGCATTTGATGATTCTAAGTCCAGGTGGAGGGAGGCCAGACTGACCAGCCCCCTCACCACCTGGAGCAGCTTAGCTGGGCGGGACTTAGCGGACGCAATGAGGGCAGCAAAGAAAACCTTCTTTGCTCTCCGCACCGCAATGGTATAGGTACGTAACCAGACTCTATACCGCAATTAGTCGACTTCAGCACGCGAGTGACGCCACCGGTGCTCTAACCGTCGCCCTTCACGCTTCATCCGCCACAGCTCCTCCGTGTACCATGGGGAGTTGCATTGTCGGCGCTTTGGGAGCGAACGCCTGGGGGCCACATGGTCGATGGCCTCCGTCAGCACAGAATTCCACACAGACACGAGGCCATCGAGGTCAGAAGAAACATCCCCTAGAGCTATCTGGAACCTTTCTGGTTCCATAAGCCTTCAGGGCGAACCAACCTTACTGGCCCGCACCCTCCCGGGAGCCAACATATGCCAGGATACCCACCTGGAGGAGATAATGATCCGTCCACGACAAGGGCACTTATTGATACGGATTAATCTATAACTGCCCATTATGAGCAGTTATGGATTAATCTGAATCTGTGACGTCCTACTGGCTGGTACCTAATCAGGAAGCTGGGAGGCAGGGCCAGAGGGAAGACAGACGGGAGAAGGTGGGGACAGAAACAGACTGGGAAGAGACACAGGGAGGAGAGACTCAACAGCAGTGGCTGGTGGCATCAGCAGCCAGGCTGGTGCTCCAGCTGGGGGTTCAAAGCAGGGGGCCTTGTTACGTTCTGTCCCTTTCTGATGTGGTCCTGCCTCCTGTGGATCATTGTGATATGACACTTTGAAGGGGGCTTGGTCATATCAAAAAAAGGGGGTGAAAGTTCCTTTGATACACCCCGTTTTGGTGTATACCCATCCCCTTTCGTGGTCAAAACTTCTGGGAAGGAGGCAACCCTAGGCTCACATGATACCTAATCAACATCCCCCGTAGCAGGGTCTTTTTTCTTCCATGTGACAATGAGGGTTGCCACCTCTTGTGTTTTGACTCTGACACTCCCACAGGCCAAACTGGAAGTGTCAGGGTCAAAACTGTGGAGATGGCAACCCTTCCTGTGTCTAAGGGTAAGGTGGAAGTAGGAGCTTTGGGATTCTGCTAGGCCCAGGCACACCAGTGAAATAACAATAGGTCAGAATGAAGAAGGGACGTGGTCTTGCCCTGGCCTGCCAAAGTCTTATCTCTTGGCCTGTCATGTAAAAACAGTCTGTGAGGGGAACACTGAGTTTGGGATACAGGGATTCTCCTCCATTCCCCCCCCATGCTCCCCTCAAGCCCACACATGCACAGTATTGCCCTCCCCACCCTGTTAGGGCAAAGGGCAGCAGCACTTCTCATGCCCAGGGTGACATTCTCACCCGCACCCTCCCCCTGGATAGAACTGCCAGCCCAGGGCCCTGTAGGTCTTAAAGTCAGCCTGGTTACGCATGGGGGTTGGCTTTGCCCTGTGTGTTCCTGAGCACGGATGAGAGCCCTGTTCCCCACGTGGCACTAGGGCAGCCCAAGCAGAGCCCAAAGTGGATCAGGGTGAAGGAGAGGCAGGTAATTAAGTGGCTTTGCAGCATGGGGCTTGCTCGGTAAGAGATAAGTCATTGGCCTTATTTGGGGCCAGGGCTCTGCCTCTCAAGCAGAGGTTGTCTGGAGAGGGACACGGTGTGGCACAGCCTGGATCTCAGCACCATCAGTCCCTGTGGGGCTTCCTTATTCTGTCCTCACTGTAAGCGGTACTCAGTCCTGCAAGAAAGAGCCTCTGCTCCCAGTACTCTCCAGCTGTCTTTCCAGAAGCTGAGGAGGAAATAGATGGCAGGGATGCCCACCCTAGTCCGACCAGTCAGTGTGTGCAAAGAACTATTTTTCCACTTCACAGGCATAATATCCACCAACCCATCAATCAGAGGAAAGCAAAGAACCTCTTAGCTTTGCTGTATCCCAGGTGCTGAGACATGAATGCTTCCCTCTGCTGTCACTCAGATTGTGTTCAGGGTCTCCCTAGTCCAGTGGCTATCAAACTTTTTAAACTGTCCCCCTCCCCCCGTCTGTGATAGTTTATGTTTCCCTATCCCTACCCCCCCATTATAGATACACCTTGCTACCTCCCTTTCACCCTTCTCACCCTTCTATTGCTTCCCACCCTCTCTCTTTTTTGTTGCTCTCTCTCCTCCTTGCTACCCCATCATTTTGGAAATTCCCCCAAGCTCAGTGAGAGTGAAACTAGGTATTTGCATCTGTGCTCCTTCTCATGTCCCCCAGTTTGGGAACCACTGTCCGTGCCCTCCCTCTGCTGTATTCCACATAGTGGCGATGGATCCACTACACTGAGACATTAATGCATTGCCTCTGTGTGCTTCACCCTAATGCATCATACAGAAACCTTGCAACACATCATAGTCCATCTTCTCTAGGCAACCCAGCACCGTGAACCCCATGCTCTGTCGACTCTGCCCATTGCTGGAACTCCATCCCTCCAGTTCAGAACCATGCTTTTGTGCCGTCAGGAAGTACCACAGCCCCCTATTCGCTGTTCTCTGGCATAAGCAAGTGTCATTTGTGGAGGTGGGCTGCACCTCCCCAACATCCTGATTGTCCTTTCTCTCAGCACTGCCTAGCTTTCCTGTTAGAAGAGCTTGCAGGACGTAATATCTTCCCCTGCAGTCAGGGAGAGGGAAAGCAGTTCTTATGCTCCCACAGAAGGTGATACATCCAGCTTGTAGTGCTTAATTTATTTAAAAATTAATTGCGGGGGCTCAAACCTTTCCCAGAAGCCACACCACTTCAAACCCCAGAAACCATGTCTCCCTGCCAAGAGCTTGTCAGAGCAGGGAAATGAACCCTATTCTCCAGCCCGCAACCCAGCCACTGGACTAACCTGCCTCTCTACAGCTGAATGTAAAATGGGAGTTCTTGTGATATAATGGCCAATGCAAGGGGAGGGGCAAGAAAATTAAGGAAAGTCAAATAAACTATTCAGGGTTTTTTTCTGGCTTTTGTTTCCAAACAAAACGGCCATTAGCCAATACTGGCCTTCTCCTGGTCTTTCACATTTTGGAGTGCACACTCTCTCTCAGGTACATTTCTAGGGCTCAGCCACCCCTTGAATTTAATTGCTGGGGCTAAGCCCTGGCAAGCCCCCCTCCCCAATTAAGTCCTGAGGGCGAGTGACAGATAGGGAAATAATAAGGATAGCTGCAGGCAGCCACACAAGCTCAGGGATATATTTAGAAGGGTTAAGTAGGGATGACCCTAAGGAATTTGTTGGCCTCACCTGATAGGATGGAGATTAGGAAACTTGGGAATGGCATTTGGCCTTCTGAGGGCAGGGCTGGAGGGTCTGTGTGACATTTGGGACTTTGGGGGGCACCAGTGGCACTGCTGCTTACACAGATCCTTAGTGTCATCCCCCAAAGGACAAGGTGTTCTCCAATGGCTGACCCAACCCCGGTTAACCACCTTCCTGCTGTAGGACATAGCCACAAACAGCTAGGAAGGTCTTTCCCTTATTGTGTTCATAGAATCATAGAGCTGAAAGGAATCTAGTTCAGCTCCTGCCATTCAGCAGGATTCACAGTCCTTACACTCATCCCTGAGAGATGACTGTCTAACCTATTATTTTTAAAGGCTTCCAGTGACAGGGCCTCTACAACCTCCCTTGACAAATTATTCCACTGTGTAACTACTCGTAGTTAGAAACTTCTTCCTAAATATTTCTCCTTTAATGTAAGCCCATTCCTTCTATCTGCTGTGATCAGAGAACTAGCCACCATTTTGCTTAGAGCAGCCTTTTGCACATTTTAAAATGTAATCATGTTCCTGCTTAATCTCCTTTTTTCAAGGCTAAACATTCCCAATTATTTCGCTCTCTCCTTATAAATCTTTGTCTCCCATCTTCTTTATCACCCTTGTTTCTCTTATAACGCTCTCAAGCTTGTCAGTATCCTTCTTAAAGTGAGGTAGACAAAACTGGACACAGTGCTCTAGATGAGGCCTAACCAGGGCTGAATAGAAAGGAAGCCCACATGCCCATGGACTGTCCACATGTCCGTAGCACCTTCCACTGATGCAGTTGCACCTGACCCCAGTGAGAGACAGGCTCCTTGGCTAGGTGGCAGCTGCTCTATTCCTATTGTCTAACTCTGTGGGACCTCATACCTCTCTCTGAGCCTCCCTCAGGCCTCTCCCCATCCTCAATGACTTCTGAAACCTTCATATTCTTCACCCCATTTGTGGGTCTCATACAAGCCCTATCAGGACTTATTGGCCTTGAAACAATAGCCGGTTTTAGATAAGACAAACCCCCACAGGCCCACCCATCCCACATGCATCCGCACGCCCATCTGAAGGAGGTGTGGGTGTGGGTGTCATGCTCCTGTTCCCCACGCACCGCCCACTCACAGAGCATTGGGGGGAAATCCAGGATGCTGTGGGGACAGGTCGAATTGTGTGTGGGTAGAGGTGCACACTCATCCCTGGCCTGTTTGCATCCCCACACACTCATCCGACGTACGAGCGGTCCGTGGCTGTCCCACACAGCGCACACGGCCCCGCCTCCCTAGCCATGCCTGTTTGAAAGTGCCAATGTCTGTGGGGCTGGCCACTGTCTGAACCACCACAGATGCTAGATGGGATCTTGCCTCATGTGTAGACCCTTGCCCATGGTTTTTTAACCCTACGTGGGTGTCCTGTAGAATCCCATGTGGTTTCTAGATGCCTTCTGAGACTCACATGGGTCATTGTCACAATATATTGATGCTCCTCACCCTGCTTGCCTGGTACACTGGCTATGAACTGATGATGTCTTCACACCCATGCTTCTCTGCTTCTCCTCCCCATACTCCCTCACTTGGCATCACATCCCTCTGAATCCTGACCTGTCTTTATCAGCACCCTGAGGGTGTTCCTCTCCCCACCACCACACACAGCAGGACGCAGCTGTACTCTCTCAGCCTTCCTCCCCTCTGCACCCACCCAACAGTCACCATGGCCTGTGGCTCTCCAGTTGGCTCAAAGGGCAAGACTCACTGCTGATCTCCTGTCACTGTTTCTCCATGTCCCCGCTCCACCGCTGGCTCTCCTCACGGGCAATGGCGGTTTCCCAGCTGCTTCCAGCCAACGGGCAGCTGCTTTTAAAGGAGGATTTGATCGGCCGGTGAGAGGGGTGGCAGTGGGGGATGCATTCTGTCTGCAGCGCTTGCTCGGAGGGAGGAAGGAGGCCCAGAGCTAACCCCACCCTTTCAGTTCCCCTTTTCTCAGTTTCTGACTTAAACTAGCAGCTTTGTTTCCTCCTGATCCCACAGGCAGCCACCAACAGTATCACTCCAAGTTAGGGGTTGCCACCTTTTGCAGTTTGGCCCTGAGACTCCCATAGGCCAAAATGGGAGTCTCAGGGTCAAACTGCAAAAGGTGGCAACCCTACTCCAAGTCCTGTGTAGAGAGGGGCCTGCGGCCTGACTCGGGACTGACCTGCCATATGCAGGAGGCATCTCCACAGAGAGGCACGGCAGGAAAAGGAGCAGGGGCCCAGGACTAGGTTGCAGGACAGACAGACAGGAGGACAGGCAGACAGCACAGGGATAGCTAGGTGGAAAGAGAGGGACAGGATAAGGAAAAGGGCAAACACCCTGCAGGGAACAACATAGAGAAATGTGGGGCAAGGGGGTGCCCATTACAGCCCCTCCCACTGTGGGATGGGGGCTGAGTGGGAGGAGCAGACATAGCCCCTCCCAATGTAGGGCAGGGTTGTGGGGAAAGGGCAGAGAAAGCAAGAGCGTCTCTCATTGCGGGGCAGAGGGGTCTGGAGTGTGAGAAAGGCAGCTCTTCCCAATATAGGGGTCTGAGATGAGGGGCAAAGAGAACTCCCTCTCAGTGTGGGGTATAGCCTTATAGGCAGCCACCCAGTGTGTTAGTTGTAGTTGCTGCCGTTTCTGAGGGAGCCCTCGCCAGAGGCTTCCTGCTGAGTAATTAGCTAAGGAAACATTTTGCTGCTGATAAAAATGGGAGAATGAGGGGCAAACCCCTCTTTTTGTATTGCAGTGCTGCCACCATGCATCTCTCTCCTTGTGCAGACTGCACGCAATGGGAGGGGCTCACATCCTGATTGCAAACACCCCAGTCAGGCTGCAAGCACCTCCCCTTATCCTTCTCCACTAGCCCAGCTGGGCTTTTACAGCAAGCCTCAATGCCATGCTTATTCATAGTCAGGACTCCAGCTGAATTGCACGTCTCCTGCTGTGTGGGGCTTACTGGAAGAAGGAGCCCCTCAGCTTTCATCTGGTTGAGGAGAAGTTCCTGCTTCTCATGGCTGAACGTGAGGCACTTGAAAGCGAAACTACAGGCTGGGATGCCAAGAAGTCCAATTCTGTTAGCGTGAATCACAGGAGCTGGAAACGGCTTGGAGGACATTTAGCATTGCCCATGCTCCACACAGAAAGACTAGGCTCTGAAGGCCTGATCCTGGCAGCTTCTCAGTCTTGGATCTCTCAGGATTGTAGCCGCAATCCTCAAACCACTGACCCCTAGGCCTGGCCTAGGATGCTGACCTCCCGAGGGCAGCAAGGGCCCACTAGGACTGCTTTTAGATGAGCGGTTGAAAAGTCCCCTGGGGCGTGTTTACATTTACACACACAGCGGAAGTAGCTGCCTTGCCATAGGAATCGCCGCGAGCAGTGTCAGTGCTCAGAGCTTCTCAGGGCACCAGACTGACAGTTCCCTGGGCACCAACTGAGAGTCATGTGGGCCCCATGTTTGGGGCATGTGTGGCCCCAGCCCAGAGCACCGAGAAACTCTGAACCCTCAGAGCTTGAGTGCAGCCACACAAGATGCTTGCCCCTCCCTGGGCAAATGAGCCACAGGATTCAGTGGCTTGTGTGTCCAGGGGCTGCCAGACATTTATTTGCCTCACCCTGGGGTGGGACGAACATCTGCTTGCTCTGCAACGCATCCTTTGGGAAATCCTGAGGACGCGTCGTGGAGCAGACTTACCCCATGTGGGGTAAGACTGCCCAGGGTGGAGCAAACCCATGTGTCCGAGTGCGCTTGCTTCTCCACACTCGGGGCAATCCTGTGTGCTGTGAGGGATGGGCACTAGCATCCTGTCTCTCACAGCCACATCACAACCAGCTGGGAGTCCAGAGTTCCTGGGCTGCTGGGGGGAGAGGGAGCCCAGAGGAACTGCACATGTGCCCCTCTTCTCACCCCCAACAAACAGCTGATTGGAAAGGGGAGCCCAAAGGAACTGCACATGTGCCACTCTTCTCACCCCCAACAAACAGCTGATTGGAAAGGGGGGCCCAGAGGAACTGCACATGTGCCCCTCTCCCCAACCCCAACAAACAGCTGATTGGAAAGGGGGGCCCAGAGGAACTGCACATGTGCCTCTCTTCTCACCCCCAACAAACAGCTGATTGGAAAGGGGGGCCCAGAGGAACTGCACATGTGCCCCTCTCCTCACCCCCAATAAACAGCTGATTGGAAAGGGGGGCCCAGAGGAACTGCACATGTGCCCCTCTCCCCACCCACAACAAACAACTGACCAGGGGACAGGGGTCCAGAGGAGCAGGTGCTCTTCTAGCCCCTCTGATTAGCTGTTTGTCGGGGTGGGGAGAGGGGCATGCGCAGCTCGTCTGGGTTTCCCCCATTAGCTGTCAGTCGGGTGGATGGGGAGAGGGGAGCCTGCGTTCTTCCCAAGCTCCCCTCTCCCCTGATCCACCCACCTGACAGTTGAGGGGAAGAGGGTGCATGCTCTTCACAGGCTCCCTTTCCCCATCAGCTGGGGGGTGGGGGGATTGTACCCTCCTCCCCACCCATAGCAGCTGCTCATGTGCTGGGCTCCATGTTAGCCCCACAGTCAAAGTCGATTCAATTTTATTAATAGATACTAGCAGGAGCCATGATCTTTTGTCAATGGTACAAAATAACACAAATGAAAAAGGTAAGTCAATTACATAGAATCTGACAAAATAAAATGTTTCCTACACTTAAGGTAGCAAGCCTTTGAATAAAAAGTTCTTCCTGCTGTTGAACTATCCATATTAATTTCTCCCTCTTAGTAAATGCCCTTAAGTGGTTAGGGAAGGGAGACAAATACTCATTCCTAAGCGCAGAATACAGTGGGCACTCAAGAACCAAGTGGACTATGTCCTCCACAACCTGGACACACCTGGGACAGGTACTACGAAATTTTGGGATTGACCTCCTACGACCCTCTACCATTGCTGTCTGGGTTTATTCCATTCTTGGATAATGCAATTCTTAAGTGTGGTTTCAAATCTAGTGTCAGATATTTCTCAGTAACTAGACCATTGCTCCACGTGATATATAAAGGAGCTAGCTGCCACATCCAACTGGTGTGTCACATAACGAACCCTCATATAAAGAAGGGATTTGTCCTTGTGGGAAAAGAATCTTTCATTATTCATTAAATAATAACCAAATCCCATAGAGGTAATAGTCCCTACCACATGACATAACCAAGGTGATTGCAATTTCACACAAGACTGTCTTCTGTAATGCACATTTTAGGAAACCTCTGTGGGGAGCAGGTCAGAATTTTAAACCAATACGATAATACCCTTAAAGTTATTTTGGTAGAAATTGCCTCAAGCTCCATCTCCAATCTGAGGAAAGTAGCTGGTGTTGTCGGAGATAAACCTAGGAGTGTAAGAAAGAATTTGCTTTGCGGAACATCCATCTCCGCCCCTGCGCCATGTCCCCATACCTCTGCCCCATATAATAACTGAGTGTTTATCTTTGTGTCATAAGCCTTTAGTGGAATCAATCAAAGTTTATTGTACAGCCAATGGCTTTTACAATCAATCAAATATCAAATATAACAAAATTAAAAAAACCAATACACAATAAACATAAACAATGAACAATACAATACAAAAGTACAGAAGTACAATAACACATCTAAAATGTAGGCGCCAGAATCATAATCATTATTCAGTTTACATAACGCACCTAGCTCCTTCTTAAGACAATGACTCAAAAAAAGGCTCAAGGTCCTGACATTAGGTATAGCGCCATTGCTATTCAACCCACCCATTGTCGATCCTAGGCTATAGATCCCTACTTTCTACGTTCATTCCATAAAGAAGGGGGCAACCCTCCCAAATCCTAGCTCCCACCTCTAAATTTTGTTGCTAAACTATCCAAGGGAGGAGAAAAAAGAACCCTTACTTCTTCAATATAGTGGCTCTAATAACCAGTGTTGAAAGGGCAAAATCGGACACTGCCCTCGTAAGGCACGTATCCTTAGGACTTAGCAATTTCTTCAACAGCCTCGTTCTAACAACCGCCTGGGGCCTTTGGATAAAATCACCCAGGAATTTTAGCCGTGGGCCCACCAAGGTGGGGCAGTCCAGGAGGATGTGTTCCACCGTGTCCTCCTTCCCGGACTTGCACAGCTGGCAGCAGGTCCTTCTATCGTGAGAAATACCCTGATAACTCCCCTCGACCCAGGCAGAGGGGAAGGTATTAGTGCACAGTCTCGTAAAGCTATTCGCCTGGGAGGGTCCTGCCATTCAAAAAGATAGGTGGATTCTAAGGCCTGTGGGCCAAGGAACTCTATTCCCGGGGCCACTTTCTGTGAAGATAAAAGTGCCTGTTCGGTTTGCACAAGCTGGTCCCTAAGCCGCTGATACACTAGCCATTTGAAAACTTTTGTACCAACCCTGTAGAAAACCTCCGGCAAGAACCCCAACTGTTGTATCTGGAGATTGACACAAGACAGGCACAGGTTAAGTATGCCAGAGGCCAAAGCCAGAGCTAGAAGCGAGGTCCCAGTCTGGGGGAGGGACATTAGTTTGGTCCAATAATTAATTGTCTGTTGTAATGCAAGAACTTTAATTGTAACTGATCTTGTTTCCAGTCTGGAGATCACCTGAGGGAGACCCTGCGGAGCACCCAAAACAGAAGTAAGAAAAGTGTTTTGGATGCTTTCCATATTGTCCAGAAAATCCAAACACCACACGGGAGCTGCATAAAGTATCTGACCCAGCACCTTAGCCCTGTATAAAGTAACGCAGGAGCAATCTGTTTACCTCCCTGACAAAAGTAAAACCTGTAGTTTTCCTTGCCCTGGATTTAGTTAGATCGAAGTGTGTTTTCCAGCTAGCGTTGGCAGAAAAGGTAACCCCCAGATACTTAAAGTTGGAAACCTGTTCCAATTTATACCTCCCAATTGGCCAGGCCTGTCCAGACTTCCTTGGCCTCTGTCCCACAACCAAGATCTTAGATTTAGAGTGATTAATTGCTAGACCTTCCCTAGTGCAATACTCATCGAAAAGGTCAAGTTGCCTCTTGAGACCAATTTCTGTTTGGGCCAGGAGCACAGAATCATCTGCATACAATAGAATTGGCAGACGTCTGTGTGCCACCAAAGGGGCATGCGTATCCTTGGAGTTCATAAATTGCATCACATCATCCAAGTATAGATTGAAGAGTACTGGGGCGAGCAAACACCCCTGCCTCACTCCTCTTTCTACAGCCACTGGTGTAGACAGGGCACCCTTCGAGTTAGGCCTAACCTGGAGCAAGTTCCCTGTGTGCAGTTTAACAATCAGATAGAGAAGTCTAAGATCAATTGTAGTAGCCCTTAACTTCACCCATAGCTGCTCCCTACTGATATAATCGAAGGCCTTTTCAAGGTCCATAAATCCTAAATATAATTTGTTCTTGAGGGAGGTATATTTCTTAACCAGCGCAGAAAGCAAGATGATGTGGTCCAAGGTAGCCTTCCCTGCACAAAAGCCAGCCTGCTCAGGTGAAATTAAACCC
>QEPC01010748.1:282947-342258 GCA_003113815.1 Sphenodon punctatus
GGGCGGGGCTTTCAGGCGAGGCCCAGCTGGGAGCTATAAAAACGCCGGCGGGGTAGCCATTCCCCGCCGGTAATCGCGAGAGAAGCTGGCCCCTGATTCTTGTCTACTACCTTGAACTACTACCTCGAGCTAAGTGTATTCGTGTTTGTTGAGTCTGTGATTGTGTGTGTGTAACGGTCTTGCTGTTACTCCATTTCCCCCCCCTTTGCTTCAGTATTATTGTGTGTGATTCGTGTGCCCCTCACTCCCTGCAGCCCTTCCCTCTTCCCCTGCCAGGGACAGTATACTTACCTCCACGTGCGCCCCCTCCCTGCCTGGTCCATCCCCCTTCCCCTCTCTGAATACCCCGTTCCCACACACACACACACACCCGTCCTCCTCCTTCCTTGGTCCAGGGTTGCACCCCTCCCTCGGCCCTACCTTCCATCCACCTGGAGCACTCTACCCTGCACGAGGCCTGCACCTGGGTTAGGGACCCCCTGAGTGGTTTGACGTTCCTGCGTGTAAGGCTGACTTTCCCTCTCCCTACTCTGGTTGGCACTACCTCTCTCCCCCCTGATGATGACACGGGTTGCCTCGTAGACTTCGAGGAAAGCCCACCTTCCAACCTGAGGGGAATACCGGGAGCCTATCGTACCTCAGGGAGAGAGGTTGCCTACCCCCCCTTGTCCTCTTCCCCGTCCCCGGGCCCGCACGGGCTCTCTCCCCCCTCCTACCCTAACACCGGTAAATTACCCGGATTACCGGGTTTAATCCGATACTGCCGGTACACCAAATACCAGGCAGCATCGGTCGGATACCGGAAGATCCAGAAGTCCTACCCCTACTCTGCAGTGGATATTTCTCTTCCCAGTCAATAATTCCCTAAAGTATGTCTTTTGTGAGGAAACCAGTTCACGGAGGGGGCCCGAAGGGTATGATCCCAGTTTTTTAACTAACCTTCTAAGTTTTGCCCTTTCTTTCTTGCATTCCTCATCCAACCAAGAGGGGGACTTCCCAACACCCCTGGGTACATCATGTACAGTTATGTACCGAAAAAGCAGGGGCTCCAGCAGATGTAAAAGAGTCTCATACCAGGTTAAATCTGGAGAGTTCCAGGATGCAGCAAGCAGGCAGAGATCTCTAACTTCCCGAGAGTTAATAAATTTCTCGAAGGACCCGTTCATATCTTCCACCTGCATTCGGTTTACTTTGGTCCTCTTAACCACCTCAGGTTCCTCTAAACGACACCCCATCCTGCCACCCATCCACTCAACTTCCAAGAGAACTGGAAAGTGGCAGGTATCTGGCCTCGGAATAACCTCCATCTTAATTATGGAGTCAGACCCCTCACATGAAGTTAGAAAGTAATCTATAACACTGTCATGGGGACATGGGGGCAACACACCCATTTGGGGGGAGATAACACACCCATTTGGGGGAAGATGACACACATTTTGAGGATACGTGTAATGTGATATAAAGGGTTAACAGATTGTAAGCTCAGTTGGAGCAATATACTGAAATCAGTTGCCAGAGTGGGGAGGAGAGATTCCCTTTGATATAACAAGTGGGCAGTTTATTGCCAAGCAACGGCCAGGTCAGCCCTGCCACCTGATTACAAGGACAATAGCAGCAGGAGACAGGAAGGGTAGAAGAAGAGATAGGCTCTCTAGGGACTTTAAGGACACTTCCATCTTGGACTTCAACAAGTAAACAGCTCAGTGGAGTAGCTGCTGCAAGAATGCAAACTATGGACTAAAGACTTTGCCATTTTGCTAAGGAATTGTGCCCGGCTATGAACATCAAAGCCGTGAGAAATCTATTGGAATTGGATTGTACCTCTTAGGGTAAGGGGACAGTTAGGGAATCTCGGTATATCTTAGAATGCGTGTACTTTATGTTTGATTTATTGACTTGCACTATCTGATCAACAACCTTGTACTTGTATGTACTCAATATATGTTTTATAATCAAGCCTAGCGTGCTTGTGTGTTTATTCGGCCTTGGGGGGTTCATTTGAGGGGCACTCTATCTAGGTGAGAGCATAGACAAACCTTTTTCATATAAGACAACCCCACTGCAAAGTCTTCCAAGCTACAGGTGGCCAGAGAATGTTCTCTGCGTTACGGCTGGGCTGGGAGCTCAAGGGGAGGCGTTTCTATGGGGCGCGGGCCTCTGAAAGCTCCCTGATTGCAGTGAAGGTTTTCTGATCACGTGGGGACCCACGCGGGCACAGGCAACTGGGTTGCAGCTGGCCTGGTGGGCAAACGGGGGACAACCTCTAAAGGAAGAGAGGGCCCCAAACCCGGTGACAAACCCACCTATTCCATGGAAAGTAAAGTTCCCTTCCATATTTACCCTCTCCAATCTGGCTTCCGCCCCCTTCATTCTACTGAAACTGCTCTCACTAAGATCACCAATGATCTTCTGGTGGCTAAATCTAAACGTCTCTATTCCATTCTTGTCCTCCTTGATCTCTCTGCTGCCTTCGATACTGTTGACCACTCACTCTTGCTGGATTCCCTTCACTCCCTTGGCTTTTGTGGCTCTGTCCATAACTGGTTCTCCTCCTACCTCTCTGACCGCTCCTTTAATGTGTCTCTCTCCAACTCCGCCTCCTCCTCCTTCCCCCTCTCAGTTGGTGTTCCTCAAGGCTCTGTTCTTGGCCCTCTCCTCTTCTCGATCTATACCTCATCCTTAGGCAAACTCATTGCCTCCCATGGCTTCCAATACCACCTCTATGCTGATGACACTCAACTCTATCTCTCTACTCCCTCTCTCTCTCCCTCTGTTCAAGCTCGTCTCATCAACTGTCTCTCTGACATCTCTACCTGGATGTCTCAACGTCAACTCAAACTCAACATGGCTAAAACTGAACTCCTTATCTTCCCCCCTCATCCTTCCTCTCCTTCCTCACTGTCAATAACTATTGATGGAGTCACCATCCTGCCTGTCCCCCAAGCCCGTAGCCTAGGCTTCATCTTTGACTCAGCCCTTTCTTTTAAACCCTACATTGACTCTGTTGCTAAATCCTGTCGCTTCTCCCTCCATAACATTGCTAAGATTCGCCCTTTTCTCTCTGTCTCGTCTGCCAAAACTCTTGTTCATGCTCTGGTCATCTCTCGCCTCGATTACTGTAACCTCCTTCTCACTGGCCTTCCCCGGTCTCACCTTTCTCCCCTCATCTCTGTCCAAAACTCTGCTGCCAGGGTCATCTACCTCGCCAGTCGCTTCGACCATGTGCAGCCCCTCCTCTCTTCGCTTCACTGGCTTCCCCTTCCTGAACGAATCCTGCACAAGCTCCTAGTCTTCACCTATAAAGCTCTTCACAACCTTGCTCCCCCCTACCTCTCTGCACTTATCGCCCTCCATACTCCAGCCCGTGCACTTCGCTCCTCCTCTGTCCCTTCTCTCACCCTTCCACGCCTTCCCTGCTCCCCTAAGCGCCTTCGTCCCTTCTCACTTGCTGCCCCCCATGCCTGGAACTCCCTCCCTGTCCACATCCGCCTTGCCCCCTCCCTTCATACCTTCAAATCTCTCCTTAAAACTCACCTCTTTCGCTCTGCTCTGTCTGACTCTTTATCCTGCTGAGCCACTATTCCTATACCTACGATCGGTTTACCCTTATCCTTGCAACATGGACCTGCCTGCTGTCATTCTCATCGTAACCAAGCCAAGTACGTGCACTTGAGACCTCGCATCTTCATGAATGTTAGACCCCTTGTCTCTCCCTCTGTTCCCCTTCCTAAGTCTCTCCCCCAGCTCCTGTCTCTCAGATTGTAAGCCCTAGGGGCAGGGACCGTGTCTATTTTATTACTTTGTAAAGTGCCAGGTACACTGCTGGCACTATATAAATGTTTGTTAATAATAAATAATAATAATAATGTCCCCTGGGACCCTACCATTTACCACCTCCAATTCAAGATTTTCCAGAAGCAGTTCCATATCCTCCCTCTGTGGATTCACTCCCTTATCCTGTGAAGATCGGGGGAGATCGAAAAACCTATAACCTGACTCTTCTGGGTCAACTTCATGACACAGAATGCTAGGATCCCCCAATCTGGCATTAAAATCACCCCCGTCATAAAGGGTTGCCTTATGGAATTGTTTCCTGGCTTCTGGAATCGCTTTGGACATTTCTGACCAAATCTCTGAGTTGTAGTAGTTGGAACACAATGGGGGAATATAAACATTACCCAGAAGAAGTTCCGCTCTACTGGGTGACAAAGCCTTTAGTGGTGCCGTAATAGATCGTCCAGCTATGGACACATGCAAATTTTTAATTGCCCCTGCTGATTGGGTGATCTTTAATTTGAGGAATTGTTTGTGCTTGTTCCATGCTTGAGAACTTGAAAAGAGAATACCCAAATACTTGTATTCTCTAACTACTTCAAGCCTAGAATGCCCATCCACCATGAGTGTTTAACTCGTTTGCCCCAGACCATGATCTTAGTCTTTCCATAATTTATGGATAAATTATTTTGACAACAAAGGTATTCAAATTTGGTCAAGGCCATCTGAAGGCCAATCTGAGTTTGAGAAATGATTACTGTGTCATCTGCAAACATTAAAATCGGGATCAGAGATGACAAAAGAGAAGGAGGGTAGAATTCCACAGACTGCATTTTGCCTATTATGTCATTTACGAAAAGAGTAAACAGTAACAGAGCTAAAATGCAACCCTGTGTAATCTCCCTTTTGGTCCAGACTCTAGGAGATAACTTGCCTTGGAGACCGCATCTAATCTGGGCTCATGTATTATTATGGTATTCCATTAGTAATTTCAGTAAGGAAGAATTCAACTCCCATCGCAATCATTTATCCCATAGTAAATTTCTGTCGACTGAGTCAAACGCACCAGCCAGGCCCACATATGCCACATATAGTGATGCTTTTTTAGTGACTGTATATTTATGTTTCAAGTATTGTAATGTATATATATGGTCCATGGTCAAACAGCCTGCTCTGAAACTGGCCTGGTGCTTGTACAGTATGTCGTTTTCTATAACCCATGCTGTCAGATGTTTTAAAAGGTGCCTTCCAAAGATCTTTGTGGAAATATTTATCAAACTTATTGGACGATAAGAGGTTGGATCATCTCTAGACTCCTTTTTAAATATCAGAACAATAATGCTACCTTCCATACATCTGGGATTCTTGCAGTGTTGATTATGGCATTAAACCAGCTAGTCAAGACTGGAGCCCACCAACCTAAATTCAGTAAAAAACACTCAGTCTGGACCCCGTTCGGGCCTACTGCCTTTCCCTTTTTGTGCATCTTGAGAAGGGTCTTAACTTCCTCAATCATGATCTTAAGGGATAACCATTCCTCTTCGCTGGGTTCCCTGGGTTTGCCCAGTAATATAACTGAACTTGAACTATTCCAAGGAGATGAAAAGAGGAAAATTATTTTGCCCATGTAACTGGAGATGCCTTTGCTTCCAGATTTACTCTTTAGTGACCTGCTGCTTTACTAACTAATTGCCCAAAAGTTCTTGAATCCTTTAACTCAATGGCCACAGAAAGAAGCTACCACTGAGTGTGCATAACTAGCCTTCTTTAATCTAAGTAACGCTTTATATTTCCTGCAAATATCCGGAAGGAGTATAAAATCAGCAGGATCCCATTTCCTCATTTCTCTAGATATTTTATTCAGGATCTTCTTATTTTTAACGCATTCCTTATCATACCAACCTGCCCCCCTTGATCTTCTGGGGCGCATAGTTTTACTATAAAAAATAACAAATATATGGTTACCTAAATCTGTAAAAAATTGTTGGCCATAATCTATACTATCATGGGGGTCCCTTGCTGACAGTAAGGAGTCTCTCAAAGTAATAAAATCCTGGTTATAAAGTAAATTATCTGGGTTGGTCTCAGTAGAGCTATCCCATGCCAAATTCTTTTTAATTATTATTGGTATACCTATATCACCTAATGGTGGAAAATCTTTACTATCAACCCAACCAGTCTCTGGCTGGTCCGGTTTAAATACTATCTTCATTGAACAATGATCCCTCTCCAGTCGAGGTGTAATATGAAAATCCAGTACCTTGTACCAAGAAGCTTGATCGATCATTATGTAGTCGATTGTGCTTGACCCCAACCTAGATACATAGGTTGGATTGAACAAAGGTTCCTGCTTGCTCCAGACCCACATGTGCGTGACTCCAGTTTGCTTTCCTGCTTGCTCCAGGTAAGAGGCTGCAGCTGACCAGCCCTGCAGCCCCTCCCCCACTGCACTTCTACGGAGACCTGCCAGCCTGCTTTACCCCAGAGGGCTGCTGGCGACGACAAAAGGGCACTGGCTGTTTTGTGGCCATTGTGAGGTTGCGAGGAACCACTCCCCTGACGACATTCACGCCACACAGCTTCTTCCGATCCCCACTTCCATCACCGCCGAACACTGCACAATCGCTCCTGCAACACCCACTGGCCTGATCTGCTGCAGTGACTGTTGCCACCTATGATGCCTCCCCCTATTTCCCTCGCTCCCTCACCCCCTTCTTCTCTCCTTCTCACCCTGCTGCTGGCTCCCCTGCTCCTCCCTCTCCCTCCTCCAACAGCCTTTGTCCAAACGGCCAAACCCTTATTCTCACCCGTGCCTATTCCCCCTCCTCCCCCTCACCCCCCTTACCCATTCCCTGCAAGCCCCCCATCCCCTCCACCGCCCCTCATCCGATCCCTGCACACCCAGACACTCCACATCCCATTGTGGCCGATGTGCAGCCGGTGCAAGACCCATTCCCTGCAAGTCCTCCCTTCCCTCCCCCCAATCTCCCTACGCACTCCTGCACGCACTCTCTGCTCCTCCTCTGTCCCCTCCCTCACCCTCCCTCATTTCTCCTGCTCACCTAACCGCCTTCGCACTTTCTCCCTTGCTACCCCCATGCCTGGAACTCCCTCCCTACCCATATCCGCCTTGCCCCCTCCCTCTGCTCCTGCTAGTCGTTCCCCAAATACTTCTGTCTGCCCTCCTCTGCAGACTGCTGCAACTAACCTGATTGTAACCAAGCCAAGCACACGCACCTGAGAATTCGCAGCCGCTTGAATGTTTGTTTGTTTTCTCCCATGTCTCTCCCACTGTCCCCTCTCCCTGTCTCCCCCTCCTTGTCTTTTAGATTGTAAGCCATAGGCAGGGACCGCGTCTATTTCTATGTTCTGTAAAGCGCCAGGTACATGGCCGGTGCTATACAAATGTTTATAATAATAATAATAATAATAATAATAAAGCAGAGTCACTTAGAAAGGAACCATTGATAGTCCTCAGGTTGCTTGAATATAACAGATGTTGTAGTCTCTCACCAGCGTGGTTAGATTTCTGATCTATAAAGACTGGAGTATTTATACCATGAATCTGGTTAAGCAGATCAAAATCATCATCTGTCCACTCCAAACCTCCCAACCTGGCGTTAAAATCGCCCGCGATAAGAAGATTGGCTGCTGGGTTTGTAGACCTTAAGGACTCAAGATATTGGGCAAACCTATCCCAACTAGCTATTATTAAATCCTTACCCACAAAAGGGGGAAGATATATATTAAGTACAAGCCAGGTAGAAGTATGTGAAAGCATCAAGTCTACTGCTAAATACGTATCTAGAAGGTGCGAGACCTTCCTAGCCCTCCCACTAGTCCTACTGTAGGTGAGCAGACCCGCACTTGGATGGTCCTTCCTACCCAGATCATGAGAAATGAGTTTAAAGGATTCAAATCCTTGTAAATCAAAAGGATCTCTTGCTCATGTTTCTTGTAATAAAACCAGATCGCCCTCTTGCAAATAATTAATAAAATCTGAATCCCCTATTTCGTTCAACAGGCCTGCAATATTCCAGGAGATCACTGACATGTTATGGGGTGAACTTGACCCCTTTCACTTTTGTCAGTCCACTTCAGACATTCCTCTCTTCTCCTTTGGAATAGGAGAACTTTCTATGATTTCCTGTTGTTCAATCCTGACTGAAGACCTGAAAGTCCCTATGCGTCTTTGAAAGTCTGAACAAATCTTTACTTCTCCCCTCCTTTCCCCATCTTCAGCCAGCATTGCAGGGGAATCAACTTTGGTCCCCTCCTGATCCTCATCACTGTCATAAATCCAAATGACTTGGGGTCAGTATTCGTCCTGGGTTCCTCATGAACCTCATGGGGTGCTTGGTTTCTATCCGGTCGATACTATTGCATTATTCACTATTCCAAGCTCATGCTCTGCCAGGAATCTAAAGTTCTGCCAATTATGGGAAGTGATTTTCAGGTACACTAAGTCCTGGGTAATCACTAAATACACCCCCGGGACCTTGGAACCATTGACTGTATAAAATTATCCCAAGGACTTTACATCAGGCTGTAAAGTCTGTGCCCGCCGCCACAGGGCAGTGCAGGGATTGGGCCTGCACTGCTCTTCTGGCAGCACCCCTAGTCGACACTGCTACCCTAAAGATGGCTGGAATGGATGTGTATTAGCTGTGGCTTGCAATGGGGCGGTGTGGGTGTCTGGAAATTTCATGGTATGTGGTGGCATTTGATTTAGGAGAAAAAAAGGGGGGCAAAGCATATGAGGGCGAGTGGTTTAGGGAAAGGTGGGCCAGTGGGTTTTTGTGTGACCAATAGGTATTTGTCTGGTGGGGGGCAAGACAATTCTGGAGCATGCCTGTTGATGGCAGTGGGGCTACTCCAGAATCAGTGGCTTGAGGGTCACACCCTAGGGTCCCAGTCCTCATTGTGGTAGGCTGGGGCAGCTGGGAAGTGTATCTGTGGTGTGCCTGAAAACCCCATAAATTCATGAGTTCCCAATTTCTTTGCCTGCATTACCCCCAGTTTGTGACATAAATACACTTCAGTGCTCCCTCCCACCACTCACCCTCCCTCTTTGTGGGCATTACCCCAGTTTGAGATATGAATACACTTCACTGCCTCGGGCTACCGCCCCCCTAACCCCAATAGACACGTTCAGACTCTCAGATCCCAATCAGGATCATAACTCCTTCAAATCCCTCCAAACCCCCCACATCTTCCATTATGCTTTCCCTATCTCTTCTCCCCCATAGATTGTTCATTATGCTTCTTATCCTGTCTTATCTTCCGGGGTCCCCCTCCCCTTGTAACCAAGTTAAGCACATTCAGCTGTAATTTCATTAATGTAATAATCCCTCTCTCCCGCCTCACCCTTGTCCGTTCAGTCTGTAAGCCGCTTGGAACAGGGATGTCTCCAATTACAATCGTTCCGCGCCAGCAGACACATTGTTGACACTGTATAAATAATAAACAAACAAACCCCAGCTGGAAAGGGGGGCTAGGACAACACTACACGGGTTCTCAACTCAATGCTTGGGCCCCCCTTTTTACACACCCAATGACAGAGAAGCGAGACATTGATTGTTTTCAATCTCCTGATTTTTCATCCCGCTCCCTGGCTCTGGCTCTGGCTTGGCATGGCATGGCATGGCATGGGAGGGGAGGGGGTAGCGGCTGTTATTAAGCAGACCCTAAAAGTCTAACGCTGTCTTCTGCCACTTCCCCACCCTGTCCAATAGGTGGCGCAGTGCACGCCCTTCCGCTCAAGTTCCGCTAGTCTACTGTACTTCCTCCATATCGCTAGAGGGAGCGCTCACCTTTCCACTCTATGGTTCCGAGTCTCTTATCCCAGCAGCCTCTATTTCCTTTCGTTTCCGGGTTGGGTCCTTTCTCTTGGTTCTGTCGCTGAGGCAGGCAGGATGGTGAGTGTAGGCCATGCTTGGCCTCATCCGTTGCCATCCGGCTCGAGGGGGCCGCGTGCTGGGGCAGACGCTGCGGGAGGTGGTTGCAGAGGGCTGGGTCCGGTCTTGGCCAGAGGACTGTGCCGCTCGGGGGCTGTGTACGCTCTGGGCCCCTAGGAATGGGTACTAAGCTGGGCCTCTCCGCCTGGGAGCATGGCCAGACTCATTTGGGCCACGGGAGCCTCTCCCCTTTGCCTCTCGGCCAGGCCCGCTTGAGCGCGGGAGCTGATGATGGACTCTGAGCAGGGCGGCTGCACCCTTTGGGGAAGCTGCCTGTGCCCTGCGTCCCACCCCATGGTAACTGCTGTACCGGGGAGAAGGGGGAAGATGAGATACCCTTCTCTACTGTGCCACTTGCCCCATAATGTTCCCTGTGTTGAATGGAAGGTAGAGGCTGGCTATTTGCCCCATGATAAGCGGGGGGGGGGAAGAGGTCACATCTACATGCCCCATGGTGCTACTGTGCCAGGAGTCTGAGAAATGGAGAGGCCAACAATCCTGTTCTCCCCCACCAGTAGCTGCAATAATGGGAGAAGAGACTGGTGCGCTGCCTGCCACATATGGGTGTGGAGTAGGGTTGCCACCTCTTGCAGACTCGCAAAGTTAGGGGGGAGAGAGTGGGTTTGTCCTGTCCACTCCCACCCAAGTCACTGTAGTATTATTATTAATATTTATTAGTATCTATATAGCACCACCTATACCTGGTGCTTTACAAAAAACAAGATAGACACGGTCAGACAGGGAATGGTGGAACAGAGTGAGAGACAAGGGATGCAACTGTCATGAGGATGCGAGAACTCGGGTACACGTTCTTGGCTTGGTTACGGTAACCATGCATCCTCATATATGCTTGTCTTCATTTAATGCGCTGTCTATATTTCTGACTGAAGGGTCCTTTGTGGCCCATAAGCTTGCATGTTCTTACTAACAGAAGTTGGTCCAATACAAGATATTATTTGAACTGCTTTATTCTTGTAGGCAAAAAACCGTTGGGGTCAAACCATGAGAAGTGGCAACCCTAGTGGGGAGAGGCTGGCTCTAGCCTGACCCATAGTGCCTACTGTGCCAAGAGGGAAGTGGTTGGTACTCCTACCTGGCTTATGGTGGCTGATGTACTGGAGGAAAGAAACTCCTTTTGTCTGCCCCATGGTGCTTGTAGTACTAGAGGGAAGGGAATAGGCAGTTACTGCTGCTTGCTGCAATTGTATGCCCATAATAGTGCTGCAATACTGGGTGGAGGCCCGCAACTCTGGCCTTTGCCTTGTAGCCACCCAAGCACTGGGGAAAATAGTAGACCTCTCCCTCTTCTGGCTGTGATGGTGAAGTGGTAATCTGGTGTGTTGGACAGGGATAGGCTGGCATCTCTGGTCTGAATGTAGTATCAGAGTGCTGGCAAGAAAAAGATGGATTGCCCTGCTCTCGTTCCTGTCTCTGGGTTGGTTGCATTGCCAAGGTAGTGGGAGGAAAGGTCTTGTATGCCTGTCACTGCTTTTGCTGTGATGCTAGGTTAATACAGTGACTGCTGCAACTCTAACTCTGTTCCCTACCAGGTGAACGTCCCCAAAACCCGCAGGACTTACTGCAAAAAGTGCGGCAAGCACCAGCCCCACAAGGTAACCCAGTACAAGAAGGGCAAGGAGTCGCTCTATGCTCAAGGTGAGGTGCAGCAGGGTAGTTTGGGGCTATCTGTTTCCAGGTGGGGTGAGGGTTAGTAGATATGGATCCTAGTTGTATGCATTCACCCTAGTTGTCAAGCTCCTTGGCAGAAGCATCTCATTATTATTTATTATGATTATTGTACCTTGATATAGCACCAGCAATTTACCTGGCACTTTTACAGTTGTTGTCATTGGAGACCGGTCCCTGCCCCAGTGGGTTTATAATCTAAGATGGGCGTGGGTGAGGGGAATACAGGGAAAGACCGACACATACACATTCCCATTTTACAGATGAGGAACTAAGACTGAGGTTATGGCTTTCCCAAGGCGACCCAGGAAGTTCATGGCTAGGGCAGGATTCAAACCTGCCAAGGTCCAAGTCCAGTACCTTTATCCACTATACCACACTGTTGTCCAGGGGCAGGGAACCTCCTAACTACAGACCAAATCAGCTGTTCTTGTTGTTCCTTTCCAGTTCCTGGATCTGGCCCCTGGATCCAGTCCTGTCCCTCAAGCACTGAGAGAATGAGCTCAGGGGAAGGCAGCGGAGGTCAGGGCATGCACACAAGGATGCAGATCTGTGTTCTGGACTCGCCCCATCCTGAGTGTACCAATTCCTGTCCAGCCCACAGAGCTTGCACTAATCTCGTGTGGTCTGTGGGAGGATTAAATTTGTGCCTGGCACACTACGGCCTTGTTGCCACTACACAGTGAATCCCCACTTACCTGCCTGCATAAGTGAACAGGTTCCCCACCACTTGTTTGCGTTGTGGGCTGCTAGCACACTCTGGTTGCCCTGCTTCAGTGGCTGTGCTGAAAACCTTTCTTTCTCCCCTTTAGGAAAGAGGCGATACGATCGCAAGCAGAGTGGTTACGGTGGTCAGACGAAGCCTATCTTCCGCAAGAAGGTGAGTGTTCCCTAGAGGGCCAAGGGTGTTGGCTGGAGCACTTCAGGGTTGTAGTACAGGCATTCTGTGGACTCGTACAGCCTTACATAGGGGCTTGATGGTGACCCCTAGTATGAGTCTCCTTCACAGAGCAGTAGCCCTGATGCTGCTTTTGGTGATTTTTTTTTTTGATTTTTTTTTTCATGAAGTGGCAGGCTTGTCTTTTCATGCCCAAATTCAATTGTCTCCTTGGCTAGATGCACAACTGTGGGAATCTCTTCATGGTGGGTTGAAATAGGCTTAAAGGGTAGGAATCCTATTAAATTGCACTTCATCTCTATGCTGCTGTTTTTACATCATTATGATTGAAAGAACTCTCAAACTTTCTTAGGTAGGTCTCAGTGGAGTTTGCAAAACTTGTCAGTGGGCTGTTCAACTCCCTGGCAAGCGAGTTCTGCCAGGAATTGCCACAGAAAGCTCTTATGAACACAATTGGTTGTGTAACTGATGATGCCTTAAATGACTGCAAGTGGAAGAATTCTGAATTGGCTCTTAATTAACTGACTACTTGAATTCCTTTTGGCTTGAATAATAGCACAGTCTTCCAGGTTTTTGGTGCTGCAGTGTATGGGGATGAAAAACCCAGAGAATATCTCCCTTGAAATGTTTTGTTTGGAGATTGGGATGGTGGCGAAGAAGTAAAGAAGGGTGCCCTGGGAATGCAAACTGAGTGGGGGTGGGTCTGCTAGCTTGGGGTGTTTTGCTCCTTGAAGTGCAAAAGAGGTTTGGGTTCTTCTAAAAAGATTAAGGGTTTTGCTGCTACAGTTGTGATGTATCAGGAATGTGATATCTGCCTGTCCCTTCTCTTACTTTGGAGACCCATTGGAAATATCTGGTAATGGGAGACTGACTTCCTCATCCCATAATTAAGGATGGGGCTCCTTATATCTTCAGAAAAGTCTGTCTTCCCCAAATACGTTTTGAGCTCCCAAGTTAAGTGTATATTGAACAAAGTCTTAACATAGGCTGAATAAACTGCTTCCCCAAATTAGCCAGTTAGCTTATAGTTCAGTGGTATATCTCTCAACTGTAATCTAGACAGAATGAGGTAGCAAAGACCTAAGTTTAAAAACTAGTTTGTGGATTACAGCCAAAGTCTCTTCTGAATCTTTATAAAATACAGTCCGTGTCTTGCTGTTGTAGATAACCACCCGGCAAACTTTGAAGGCTGTGTCTAAAGCCCATGGGGAGACCCATGGGCTTTAGCTCGTTGGCTAGAGTGAGTGGGGAAAAATGAATATTTGCAGGCCAGGATTGAAATGTTGTATTGGGTGACTGCCCCATGGCCTGGTGCTCTCACTCTTTTTCAGGACTGTGTTCCAGTCCCCAATTCTCCTTGCTTCATTCAGAACCTGAAGTTGAGCTGATTCCCAGACTTTTTGCCTCCATGAGTTCAGGACTCTTATCTGCAAGCACTTTCTCACATGGCCAAAACTTTCCAAAGGGCCTTGTCTATTTCTGGAGCATTTATTCCCCTTTGTGACTGAGCAAAGGCTAGTTTTGCTGTGATTGCAGAGTATTGTAGAAATGGTTTACTCCTTCCAGGCCAAGACCACAAAGAAGATTGTCCTGAGGTTGGAGTGTGTGGACCCCAACTGTAGGTCTAAGAGGATGCTGGCCATTAAGAGGTGCAAGCACTTTGAACTGGGAGGAGACAAGAAGAGAAAGGTATGAGACTGCTGTTAAAGTTAGCCTGTGGTCTGCATGACCCACATGGGTTCTCGGCATGCACGGTGGGAAGCTATACTACATAGCATGGCGTACTCACACATGCATTAAAAATCTTGCTGCTCACCCACATGACCACTAGTTCAGTGGCTGTTGAGTGGATGTAAACGGTCTGGGCCCTGCCTATCTGCGAGACTGCCTCACTCCCCGTGTCCTGGATTGGTCCCTGCGGTCATCTGGGGATGCCCTGCTCGAGGTCCGGGTGGCCACGCGGGAGAGGGTGTTCTCAGCGGCTGTGCTGCGCCTATGGAATTCCCTTCTGGTGGGGGCCCGGCTGGCCCCGGACCTCCCCTCTTTTCTGAAAAGTTGAAAGACCTGGCTGTTCTGCCAGGCGTTTGGCGGGGGAGAGGGTTGATGGAGGGGGATAGGGGGCGGTTGTTTTCTCTGTTACTTTCTTTTTAATGTGTTTTAATTGTTGTAAGTTGCCCCGAGCTACCTGTGGCAGGAGGGGCGGGGTAATCCATTTTTAAAATAAATGAGGTGGTGAAGCAGATTTTGTGGAAGAGGAGGTGGTAATTTTTCTTTATGGGGTGTTGGAAGGAGTGACTACAGCTGGTTGAACTTGGGTATCTGGTGTGTTATCCAGTGTTGCACATGCTCAGTCTGTGTTTTCTCTCTTACAGGGCCAGGTGATCCAGTTCTAAGCTCCATCTTGTTCTTTGTATAGAACCCATTAAAGTATGTGGAAACACCCTGCTGCTGTGCCGTTGCGTCTGCTGCGTACTTGTTTGGGGAGACTGTCTGGCTTAAATTCAGCTTGGGAAGTACTATTGCAAATAAAGCCCCTGGTCCACAAGAAATCTTTTTGTGGCCCATGTAAACCATCTTGCATGGGCTGACGGGGCATTTCATCTACTTAACTGTTCTCCAAGGGCAGACCCTGGTTTGGAGTGGCTTAGGGCCTCTGTGGGGCTACCTGCACAAATGGGACCATGTAGAGCTGTATACTTAGATGCCAGGGCTTGGCCACAGTATTTGTACAGGTTATGAATTGTTGCAGATGGCTCATTTATCTAGTGCTTCTTGTTCAGTGTTTTACAATCTTTATTTAGCTCACCCTCACAGTGCCCTTGTGAGGTAGGTCACTATTCCCATTTTGCAGATTGAGATCTGAGGCTGAGTGTGACTTGCCCAAGATGGGATTTGAATTATGGTGCAGAGTCGAATCCCTTATATCCACTGGGCTACAATACATCTGCTGATGCAATGCTGCATGCCCCCTATGACTTCAGTTCTGCTAACAAGTTCCTTTCAAATTTGCTGGAAGGAGTTCTTCCTCAGGAAAGGAGGTTGTTGGTAGAAGCATGTCCATACTGCATGCAACACTTATAAAAGTGCATCTTTCTGAACTAAAACTGGAGAACTCTTGGCCTCTCCTTACCCTGCCCTCTTGTAAAGGGAAAGCATCTCAGATCAGGCTGGAAACTATAGGGAACTGTCCTGGGAAGGGACTAACACAGCGAAACCCAAATGTGTGCGTGTGACCACACTTGAGATAAAAATAATCTTGTGAACCTAGACAGTTTACAAGACGTAGTGTCAAATATCAATCACTATGGGTAAAAACCGACAGGACACCGGCATGGCATCTGCTCAGAGGCCGCCAGATGTTGGCTTGGGATTGCCCCAGGCCATGTTGGAAATTAGCCCGGGCTCTGACTCAGATTCGCTCCAGGTCACAGCCCGGGCTAGGCTCTGCCCAATCAGGGCAAGACAGGCCACAGCAGGCTATTACGTGTGGCGTGACCTGCTGTGACCCAGCCCTGGTCCACCATTATGGGGGCCTGGGTGTATCTCCCCAGCGCCATCACATCTGTTTCCACCCTAGATCAGTGGGCTGTGGCTCAAGTGATAAGAGCGCATGCTTTGTGTGTATGAAGTCCCAGGTTCAATCCACGGCATCTTTGATTCAGGATCTCTGGCAGCAGGCCTGGGTGAGGCCTCTGCTGAGGGTCTCGGTACACCTGGGTGAGGCCTTTGCTGGAGATCCTGGAGAGCTGGATTTGAAACCCTGCTGCTGTGTCAGGTTGTGACAATACTGGGCTAAAATGGACCATTGGTCTGACTGGGTTAGGCAGCTCCTTAGCCCATAGTCTGGGAACCTCTGGAATAGTTTTTAGTGCCAAATGTTAAAGGTTTTCTGGGAGGCATGCTGTAGCACAGCCAGGCGTCTCCTTCCAGCATGATGACTGGATGTGGCTGTGGGGTTAAAGCAGTAGTACTCAACCGGTGGGTCAGGACTGGGCTAGGGAGAGCAGAGCATGGCTCCCAGCAGCTTCATTGCCTCTCTTGCCCCTGGCCATTACTGTTGCCAGGTCATTCCTGGTCCTGGGTTTTGTTTCTTAAAAAAAGGTTTTTTTCTTGCCCATAATTGTTACTTTAAAAAGAAAAACTTGTTAAACTCCTGGGTTGAGGTTTAACAGTACAACTTTCATCTGTAGAGCCCCATGTCACTGTCCTACATGCTGTAGAGCAGTCGCTAAACACAGAAGTGGCTATGTTTAAGGCTTACCTGCTCTACAACAGAACAGGCTAAGTCTAAGGTTTAAAACAAAAACCTTCATTACTGTGATGTTGGCTCTATCCATATTCCCTTCAAATGAGCCAGGTGAGCTCTACATCCAGCTCACCTGGCTCATTGCAGACAGTGATCAAGGTAGCAATATGAGACCCAGTAGAATGGTAAAGCTGGCAGTTGCTGTTCTCCAATAGTGAGCTACTTAAAGGAAAGGGAAGTCAGGTTCTCTCAAACCATCCTGCAGCATAGAGGATGGTAAGGAGGAGCTTCTCATATACAATCCAGCCTCATGCTTCAACTAACCATCAGCAGGCAATTAGGCCATAAATGGCTAGAGAAACAACAAATTGAGAAACTAATGCTACCAGGAAGGCCACGGGCATTCTCCATTAACAGTAGAAGACAAATGCTTTCTAGAAAGAAAGCAGTGTAAGACTATTGCAATGGATTTAATTGGAACAAAGCAAAATTTACAGAATCTGTAGTTAAGCTGTTAAAATCTTAGGCCATTATTCATAAAATCCTTACTCTGTAGCAGTCCCATTGACATTAATAGTAAAGGTTTATTCAAATTGGCACTTGACATGGGCTAATTTTGTAGCAAATGTGGGTATTAACATTAAATGCCAGCTGCAACCTGAAAGCTTGTTCTTGTGCTTCTGCTTAAAGGGGAGACTGCATAGCTTTTGTTTTGGGAAAGGTTACTAACCCCACATACTCATGGAACATCCAAGGGTACAGCTATTGAGCAAAAAATACCGCACTAAACTTCTATGTTTTTTTCCCTTCAAACCCAGATGACAAATCATTTGCAATAATCCTAGTAAGATGTGTATATTCATTTTCTTATATACAAACTGGTAGAATAATTACATATTTGGTTATTTTTCACAAAAAAGCAGGCTACACACACACCTTCACTAATAAGATACATCCACAAACTTAGTGCACAGTTTCCCCAGCACACAATGCTTGGGTGAGATTGCCTTGTTTCCTCCACTTTTTCTTTGGTTCTGCTTCCTTTGCCTGTTTAGAAGGAATTATGGGCAAGAGGCACCCATTTGAATGCAGCCTTCTTGTATAGAGTTGGAAGATTTGACTGTGATCCCTTTGCACTTATGATCCCTAAAGCAATGGAAAGCTTGTGGGTTCTGGTGCTAAAATAGTCAGCAAGAAAAGGCATCTGAGGTAACACTCCTTCGCAACCGTCAAGATGATCCATATAGGCAAACTGATGGCTACGCATTACCTGAATCCAGTGTATGGGCAAGGCATCTTCAGTGTAACACTGGGTAGAGGAGTTTTAGCTCCTCTATGGTTTTAGCTCCACAGGAAAGTGGCAGCTTAGAACACAGCAAGTCACTACCTGAAATACAGAGCACCTTGTGTAGAAGAGGTGGTGACTCAAAACATTTCGATGTGGCTCTCCTGAGTGGTAAGGTGCAGATTTGGTGTGGGAGAGTTGCCAGACAAGGCAGGGAAGGAACTCGTTCCTACCCACCTCCTTCAGGATTTCCTCATTAAATAACATGGGCTTGCTCTGAATTTGATTAAAACCTGCTGGGTGTGAACACAAGGTTAAACCAATCTCCACCCCTTTGGAAAGAGCACTGAATAAAGAAAACAGGACTGGACAGATCTGAGACATAATTAGGGAGGGACCTTAGTGATGCACACAAGGGGGTCCTGTAGCACCCTATGCTAGATTTTGGTAAAATAAAATAGGACCCTTATGCTTCACCTATGAAGGATGGGAATCTTTGGCACTTATTTGATATTTCCCTTAGTTATTTCATGTTTTGGTGACCTTCATTTTTATTTGTTGTGGTTATTTTGTTTCAGCACTATTACACATGCACAGTAGTTGAACCAAAATAAATGAACTGGAATACCCAAATAAGTGGATGTGTGAATATCCATTTTGGTCATAAATATTCAGAGAGCTTTCTGAACATGTGAATAATCGTGACTGTCCAATCCACTGTTCATCTCACTTCTAGTGATGAGCAAGTGGAAGGAGAGCAGGGGCAAGGAAAGAGACCACTCTGTTGTTAGAGAGCAGGAGATTCCTGTTTGTTGTTGAACAGCTTCTCCTTAATCACCACCACCTTCAGCAGCACGGTGCCTGTTGGGTTCACGTGTAATTTCAAGAACGAGATCCAGTTATGCAGCCCCCAGTCCTCGCTAGTGGGAAGGATTTGCCTGATGGAGCAGGCAGGATTACACGCCAGCCCATTGACAATGAAGGTAGTAGAGAACGCAAAGGACTGAGGGCCTCCGATCTCCTGCCGGTTCAGCACAGCTATGGCATAGGCTCCATCCGAGAGAGGCCGCTCCCACAGCTCAAAGTTGTTATCCTGCCAAAAAGGAAGCCAGAGAAAGGTCTGTGAGGGATGAAAATTGCTCCCAGCTCAGCACCTGGAATCAGCAAAGGCATAGTCCTGAAACCTGATCTCCCTTCATCATGGTGTGGAGAAGACAAGATGACATCTGCCCCACACCAAGACCTGGATCGGAGGTGGCCAAGACACATCACTCCTGGTCAGCCAGGAGTGATATTTATTAATTAAAACATTTTACCCTGCCCCTCCTGCTCCAGGCAGCTCGAGGCTGCTTACAGTACAGTAAACAAATATAGCTAAATGTAATACAATTAACACATTAAAAAGGCAAGCACTAAATAACAAACCCTCCCCGCTTCCATAAACCAATCCCCCTACACCCCATATCCCTGCCAGAAGCCAGGCAGAATACTCAGGTTTTACGCACATGGAAGGAGGGGAGACGTGGGGCCACCTGGGCCTCTACCAGGAGCGAGTTCCATAGCCTAGGTGCCGCCATCAAGAAGGCCCTCTCCATAGTGGTCCCGGCTATCTGGGGAGTCGTGCATGCACCACAGCTCTGGAACTCTCTTCTCTTAGAGGTTTGCCTAAGCCCTGGTCTGGGCATCTTCCAGAGGCAGTGTAAGATGTATTTGTTTGGCCAGGTATTTAACAGGCAGGGTGTGTGTTAAGTACTTACGGGTTTTATCTGCCTTTCTAGGATGACGATAACTGCCCTGAGCCTTTGGGGATAGGGCAGGCTAGAAATCTAAATGAAGTATGGGCCGGGTAAAAGGTGTGCCTTGTCTCTTGCGGATGCATTTGGAAAGGGGCATATCTATGCCGGAAACATGGGGCAAAGCTCTCCTCACCCCCACAATAAATTTGCTGGCTGTTTTGACCAGTCACTCGTACCCCAGGCTGACGCTTACAGGATAGATCATTGTTCAGGTGAGCCTGGCCTCTTCCCCAGTTTGCTACCATCCTACCTTGGTGATTCGGTATCCTTGCTTGCCAATTGGGTCCTGGTTGATGGCGATCACCGCTTTGTTTTGGAGCAGTGCCTTGGCCTGGGGGGTAATCTGACGTAGGTCATTGGACATGAGCAACGGAGCTGCCATCATGGCCCACAGTGCCATCTGGGTCACCTGCTGGTCCCAGCTCAGTCCAAAATTTCCAATCACCAGCTGAGACAAGGGAGGGGGAATAGGAAGGGTCAGACAGGAGGTATTGCATTTCTCACTTGCGTATAAAGTGGTATCAGGTGAAAGTGCTACCCAGCAAATACTTGTGGATGTAAGCAGGCAGGATAAACTAGTGTTATACATAATTCACAGAATAGTCATGTTGCAGTGGGGGCTGATCCAAGACTCCCAGCTCAGGCAGCAGCCCAATGGGACAAACCCATCATAGCTCATGGCACCACAAGCTAGTGGAGGAGTGTGCCATGTCTCCTGCAGGAGGACAGTGGCAGAAAAAAAGGGGAAACGATCAATAGCAGAAATAGAAAAAAAAGCAGGCAATTTTGTACCTGCTGTTCACTTATTTGGATAGTCCATCAAATAGCCCGAAAGGTACCTAAATGATATTTGCATATTCCTTTTTTGTGTTATACTTCATATTGGTTATTTTGCTTTACTGCTTTGTCTTATTTAGCACAATACACCAAATGTTGTACAATCACACTAAATAGGACCTAAACAAAATCTCCAAAATGAATATTTATTCTGAGAAACAGGTAGGAAGCAAGAATCTAGTTTCACTGGAAATGATTCAAGTGAACCAAATCAGTTACTTGCTCAACTAAAATCAACATGCCCCAATAGGTACTTTTCAGACGTAGCCATTGGGTTTGGGTGCTTGATACGAGAGAAACTTCTAGGCCAGCAATCCCTGCCCCTCTCAATCAGTACGTTTGGGGATTGGCGCTGAAATGCCGAGTTAGGCATCCAGTATCCCAGTTCCAAAAACCCTGGGGTCACACATTCACATGGAACAGCACTTAGACCAGAAGTTCCCAAACTGTGAACTGGACCCCTACTTGGGTCACGATCCCTATTGAATCTGGTGCTGTTGGATTGTATTTCAGTCTCTGCATGGTGTCACACAAATCCCAAAGGTTTGGGGAACCAAGCCTCAGCTAGACCTCCAGAGAGATTAATTGGTCACCTACCTCGGTGAATTCTTTTCTCCCTCCGCTTAGCAGACAGTCCCCCGGCTGGGTAGTACTACCTTGACCGGCAGGCGGCAGAAGAATCCCAAACTACTTTGTGCATGCGTATATTGTGCCGCCGCCGCCTCCTTCTCCCCAGTAAGTTCCAAAGCTTGTCAGCGGCGGCCTGTAACTCAGCTTATAAATGGCTAACTCTGCAATCAATTGAAACTCAAACTAGCAACCTCGGCCAAGATGGCTGAATTCCTGTCCTCTTTGGCACCAGGAAAATTACGGAATACAGGCCACCTCCCTGTTCCTCCGGCACTCTCTCTATAGCTCCCATGGAGGCTAATCTTTTTATTTCTGCTAACATGGCTACTGCCTTCGGATGGTCTTTTGACAGGGGAGAGGGCATGAAGTTGCTCCTTGGTTTTCTGAGGAACTCTATTCTGTAACCCTGTGTTATGATTTGTAGGACCCACTGGTCTGAGATGGACTCTGTCCAGATTTCCCTGAAATCTGACAGACGTCCTCCTATTCCTTCCCCTCTCAGACAGTCATGCCTGCTTGGCTGAGGATGGGCCAGCCTGCTCTCGGGGCCTACCCCTTTCTCTTCTTCGCTGGAATTGACCCCTGAAACGAAACCCTTGTCTGTGCCAGTCTTTGTCATGAAACTGGCCTTTTTTCTGTCCTGAGGAGAATGAGTTTCCATACTGGTGGTTTTGAAAATGAAAATAGGGGGTGCGAAAGGGCTTCTTTTTTACCCCCAGTTGTTGCAGTGTCTTTTTCTTGTTTTTATCAGTAGCGTCCTCTAGGACCTTGTCTAGGCATGTTCCAAAGAGCTTGTGCCCTTTATAGGAACTAGATACTAGCAAGTTCTTAGCTGTGTTGTCCCCCGTCCAGGTTCTGAGCCACACTGTGCGTCTAGCCATGATCTCCAGCCCCACTGCCCTGGCAGACCAGGCCAGCGCGTCTGTAGTGGCATCTGTCATCAAGGCATTAGCCAGGACCACCCTAGCTGACAGCGTCTTTGCCCTTTTCTCTCTGACCAACGGTGACTGCATCTCCTGCAGCCATGCCATCGATGCCCTGGCCACGTATGAAGCTAGGATGTTAATCCTAATGGCTGAAGAGTTTGCCTCAAAGGCTTTCCTAAGAACGCCTTCCATTGCTCTAGCTGAAGGGTCCTTCGGGTAACACTCACCCTCTGTTGGGAACACTGTCTGTCTCACTAAGGAGGCAGCCGCTCCATCCACTTTAGGGGATTTAAATAAATACTATTTTCTCCTGGAAAACCTGTATAGTGTCTCCTGAGTGTTATTTAGTCTGGCTGTCTTAGCTGGGGACTTCCATTCTGATATCAAGAGCCTTTTGAAAGCCTTGTCTAGAGGGACCCCATGATCCCTACCTAAGGCAGACGGGAGAAGTTGTCTATCATCCTCCTCCTCTGACTCGGATGATTTATCCTTGGAAGGTTTTTCCTCAATCTGTAAGGTCTTTAGGACCTGTTGCATTAACTCCTCTCTAAATGATAGGGGGAAATGTCTATCGGGATGTGCAGGCTCCTGCCACTCTCCCTCCTCTTTCTCTGAGTAAGAGGAATCGGAGTCTGTGCCTGACTGCAGGATATCAGAGGCTGCATGGCTGCGAAAATCCTCAGAGCCACTGGATGAGGATTGAGGCGAGCCTAAATGGAGGGAAATCGCACCCCCTGGTGGGCGAGCTTTGCTGCTCTCCCCCTTTTCCCTTCTTTTCTCCTGAGTTTTTTCCCTCCTTTTTTTGGTTATGGGGGATCTTGCCTGAGAAGGCCTGGATCCCCTTTTCCTGCCTTGCTTTTCGCACAGCCAGGAGATGGAGTCAACCATCTTGGCCATAGTTGTGTTCAGTTGAGTTAGCCCGTCTGCCTGGGAGACCTGAGGCTGAGGGGGCTGGAGGTGAGACGTGGTTTGTTGGGGAGTCCTCCTGAGGGGACCTTGTAGGGGCATCGCTTGAGACCTGCCAACATAAGAAGGTCTGTGAAGCTAGTTCCTTTGAGAGGAGCCCTAGGTGAATGGTGGAGAGAGCTTCCTCCCCCTCCTATAGTCCTCCTGCGAGGGCAGAGAAGGAGGGGGGGGGACACGAGGGGAGGAGCAGGAGTCAATGTGGAGAGGATCTATCCCCCCTATATCTATCCCTCTAGTGAAAGGGGTGGGGGAGGAGTATGGGACGAGGAGAGGAGCGATGTTTTGAGGGTTTCCCCCTTCCTTACCTCCATTTTGTAGATCCCTGTCCTCTCTCTCTCTTTCCCTCTCGTGAGCCCGCTCTCCCGTCACAGCCGTGAGGGAGAGAACTGAGCCTCGGCCTTCTGTTTCCTCCGGGAGGAATAGCCGGTAATTTCTTTTACCACCGTGCTCTGCAGCGGCAGAGGACGGTTGTGGCACGGAGGAGCGAGCCCGATCCTTCCTCGAGCGGCCGGGCTTGAGCGTGGCGCCCGGCGGGCTCCTCCTACCTCCCAGGCAGCGGCGTGGGAGGTGGTAAAAGGGCGTTAAGCCTTCACAGCGGCAAGGCTGACCACCAATGCCCCCTTGAAAACCCCGTACGGCCTGAAGATTTCTCTGATCTCCCGGAGCTCTGCGAGATCCCAGCTGCCGGTGTCAGGCAGAAGAACGAACTGGGGAGAAGGAGGCGGCGGCACAATATACGCATGCGCAAAGAAGTTTGGGATTCTTCTGCCGCCTGCCGGTCAAGGTAGTACTACCCAGCCGGAGGACTGTCTGCAGCGGGGGGAGAAATCCTCAATTCCAAAAGGCAAATCCTACCCTGCTGTTTCCACACAACCCTTTAAATCAGGGGTGGCCAGACCAATAATGCATGCAATTATTTTTCTATGTGGCCAACCCAAGTGATCTACCGATCTCACACACATGCACAAACACAAATGTGCTTTCTCTCACACATGCTTATTTGGGAATGATGATTTGGTGGAAAATGGGATGCGAGGGGAGTATACTGGAGGTTGGGGGGACTGACAAGGAAGGGAGAAAATAAAGTTTCATTGGCAGGAGTAGCACTATGACTGCTGGGAAAGCCATCTCTCCCTGGGTCCAGGAGCTCAGCTAGGAGTCTCCTGGATGGGGGGGTTGTACCGGGTCTGGGTGTGCACTGTGTTATTAGTGCCAGCAGCAAGGAATGCAGAGTGCTGGGTGGGGAGCTGCCCCTTTCCTCACAGCAGCAGGGAGTCGAGATCTGGGAGATCATGGACAGGGCTCAGTGCAGCAATGGCTGCAGGAGCAGCCCCTGATGCTAGTGTGCTCTAAAGAGATAGAGCCCATGGTGCTCGCATCGGGCACACTATTGGCACTGGTGCCAGTGGCAGCAACAAGGAGCAGAGAGGAAAGGCAGGCTCCCTGTCTCTTCCCCCACCACTCGCAGCTGGCAATCAATTCAGAATGACCTTATGATTATCCAGTCAATCACAATCAATGCCCGGCCTGCCCTTGCTTTAGATGAACCCTCATTTTAGACTGCACAAAGGTTCTTCTGCCCTCAATATCATTCACAGCCAAGGAGGATTGCTTGTATCCCCGTCTTGGTCAGAGGCTCCTCCACTCCCTACATCTGCCAGTCACACGCAGGACTTGATATGGGTGCTGAAATTACAGCTGACCCTAGGAAGGTGGAGCATGGGGTGGGAATGAGGATGGGGAGGACAGAGGGGAGACAGGGCTTCCCAAGCAGGGTAGGCCCCCCCCCAGAAGCAGCTGCATTAGGGCCAATGCAGCCCAGGGCCCGCAGCGTTGTGATGCCCCCTTCCCGCTGCTACACAACTACTGGTCCTGGCAGGAGTCATAGGGGTGGTATGCAGCAGCAGCAGAACTGGGGGTGGCAGCACCGTCATTGCTGAGCGTGGCTCTTACCCCTGACCAGCACTTTCTGTAAAGCCCTTCTCACTGCACAGCAAGAAGGATCCAACAGGAAGCACCCACCAGGGACAGCGGCAAGAGCAGTCCTCAGCAGCAAGGACAGAGATGCTTCCTTGAATCAACAAAGGTCAGGCCTGGCTGCACTGTGTCAAGGACTCAGCTCCTCTCACCATGTCAGGGTCATTCCAGCCCCCTGGCCCGGCAACGTCTGCGATGCTGTCCTGGTGAACAGCTGTCCAGTCCAAGACATTCTTGACACTATTCCAGGCATCATAAATGTCAGCAAAGTTCCTCCAGTAATTGCAGTACTGCTTGATCTCAATGTAGTTAGGCTGCCGGGAAAAAGAGAAGCTGCTTAATGGACAGACCTTGAGTGGTCAGGAGAGAGAGAGACACAGGGGGATGGCTTGTGTCAGTGATGCACTCGAGAGAATCCCACACCTCAGAAGTGAAAGAAAACTAGCTCAGCAGTCCATCTGCCATGGCCCAACCCTGCACTGGCTCCATAGCATGTTCTCTAGTTCTTGCTCCGACCTACTCTTAAAATGCCCCTGGTAATGGGGTTTACATCACCATCTACCTTGGCCTCACAGAGCTCATGATTAGCAAGTTAACCAATAGAGCTAAAGTTTCCCTAAGACTATTTGTGGCAGGGTGGAAAAGCTGGGGCTGCTCGCTCTTTAAGACGGACTCCAGTCCTAGATGGGTCAGTTGAGGGAGCACACCTGGTCTGGCTGAGGCTAGAAAAGCATGCAGTCTAAAAGGAAGAGGGGTGTGTGTGTGGAGGCTGAGAGAGGCTAGGTGTGGCTCTGGCTCCAGGAACTGAGCAGAAGCTTAGCTCAAAGGATAGTGCCCCAGTATAAGTTGGAACCCTAAGGAGGAACTCTAGCAACCCTAAGGAGGAACCCCTCCACCTGCCCCCTTGACCCGATCCCCTCCCCGCCTCTGACCTCTGTTGCTCCCACTATCGCTCCCCCACTTCTGCATGTCATTAATCTCTCCCTTTCCACAGGCTCCTTCCACTCTGCCTTCAAGCATGCCACTGTCTCCCCCATCCTCAAAAAGCCCACCCTGGACCCATCTGATCCCTCTAGTTACCGGCCAGTCTCCCTCCTTCCCTTTGCCTCAAAGCTTCTGGAACGTGTCGTCTACTCCCGCTGCCTGGACCTCCTCTCCGCCAACTCCTCCCTGGACCCTCTCCAATCCGGCTTCCGCCCCCTCCACTCTACTGAAACTGCCCTAGCCAAGATCACCAATGATCTACTTGTTGCTAAATCTAAGCGCCACTACTCCATTCTTGTCCTCCTTGACCTCTCTGCTGCCTTTGACACTGTCGACCACTCGCTCCTCTTGGACTCGCTTTACTCATTGGGCTTCCACGGCTCTGTCCTTGACTGGTTCTCCTCCTACCTCTCTGACGGCTCCTTTAATGTCTCCCTCCCTGAGTCGACCTCCCCCTCCCTTCCCCTTTCAGTGGGGGTCCCCCAAGGTTCTGTCCTTGGCCCTCTCCTCTTCTCTATCTACACCCTGTCCCTTGGCAAAATTATTGCCTCCCACAGATTCCAATACCATCTCTATGCTGACAACACCCAACTCTATCTCTCTACCCCCTCTCTCTCCTCATCGATCCGTTCACGCCTCGTCGACTGCCTCTCTGATATCTCCACCTGGATGTCCCGACGTCAACTCAAGCTAAACATTTGGCTTAGATTTAGCGACAAGTAGATCATTGGTGATCTTGGCTAGGGCAGTTTCAGTAGAGTGGAGGGGGCGGAAGCCGGATTGGAGAGGGTCCAGGGAGGAGTTGGCGGAGAGGAGGTCCAGGCAGCGGGAGTAGACGACACGTTCCAGAAGCTTTGAGGCAAAGGGAAGGAGGGAGACTGGCCGGTAACTAGAGGGATCAGATGGGTCCAGGGTGGGCTTTTTGAGGATGGGGGAGACAGTGGCATGCTTGAAGGCAGAGTGGAAGGAGCCTGTGGAAAGGGAGAGATTAATGACATGCAGAAGTGGGGGAGCGATAGTGGGACCGAACTCCTCATTTTTCTTCCCTCCCCTTCCTCTCCCTCTAACCTGACCATCTGCATCGATGGGGTCATCATCCATCCTGTTCTCAAGCCTGTAGCTTGGGCTTCATCTTTGACACGCACCTCTCTTTTAAACCTTACATTGACTCTGTGGCCAAATCCTGCCGATTTGCTCTCCACAACATTGCCCGCATTCACCCCTTTCTCTCTATCTCCTCGGCCAAAACCCTTGTTCATGCCATGGTTATCTCCCGCCTCGAGTACTGCAACCTCCTACTTGCTGGCCTCCCTCGCTCTCACCTGCCCCCCCTTGTCACAATCCAAAACTCTGCCGCCAAGGTCATTCACTCTGCCCGTCGCTTCGACCATGTGCAGCCTCTCCTCCTCCCTTCACTGGCTCCCCCTTCCTGAACGTATCCTGTTTAAACTCCTGATTTTCACGTTCAAATCACTCCACAACCAAGCTCCCCCTTACCTCTCAGACCTAATTTCCCTACGCACTCCTGCACATGCTCGCCGCTCTTCCGTTGTTCCTTCCCTCACTCTCCCTCGTTTCTCCTGCTCACCTAACCGCCTTCGACCCTTCTCCTTCGCTGCCCCCCATGCCTGGAACTCCCTCCCTGCCCACATCTGCCTTGCCTCCTTCCTCCGCTCCTTCAAATCCCTCCTGAAGACCCACCTTTTCCTTGCTGCCTTTCCCAATGCCTGCTAGTCTTTCCCCTTACTCTTACTGTCTGCCCTCCTCTGCTGACTGCTGCTACCGACCTCTTTGTAACCAAGCCAATCATACGCACCTGAGACTTTGCATCCGCTTGAATGTTTGTTTGTCTTCTCCCCTGTCTCCTCTCCCTGTCTTCCCCCCCCCCTTTGTCTTTTAGATTGTAAGCCACAGGCAGGGACCGTGTCTAATTCTATGTTCTGTACAGCACCAGGTCGCATGACTGGCGCTATATAAATGTCTAATAATAATAATAATAATAATAATAGCAAAGGGAATCCCTGGTTGCCTCACAGGATTGCCTAAGTGAGATGGGAGGCTGCAGGATGCAGGTAGGACCTTTCTTTGTTTATGCCAAGTCCAGGAGGGCTGACTTTATGTTTGGGGTGAAGCCCCTAACTGGTGGACTGGGCTGGCTATAGGGGGTGGTGGAGGCTAGACTCAAAAGCACCTAGGAGTTGCCCTGCCTGGGCTACTTGGTGTGACTGGGCCCACAGCAGGACAGGGGGACCCGAGCCTAGTTTTCCAAAAGTGTTTACAGGACCAGGCCACTCTGTCACACTATTTCTTGCACCACCTTATACCTTGCCCCCATATTAAACATTTGGCATTTACACCCTTCAGACCCTATAGATCTAATCACTTCCTGTCATAAGAGCACGTCTGCAGTCAGAATGGAGTTGCCAGCTAAGGGCAGGGTCCACTGCTCCTGTTAATTGGTTTAACTTCCTCCGGCTGATCAATTTCTTGGTGCCAGCTCCACACCCTGGCAACAGAAAATCCTTGTGTACCCAATATTCCAAAAGCCACACTGGGTCTGAGGTGCCCAGCTAATGCCTCCCTGACTACGGAGATACCCAAGATTGAGACAACTCTTTGACACTTAAGGAAACAAAGAACATAGCACCAGTCAGCACACATTTTGAGCATCAGAGTTTAGTCCATGTCAAAGAAGAAAATAAGAACATGTGGCAGCCGTGAACATCTGGCAGCGTGGACACCCTTTGGTTGTTTCTGAACCCCTAACTGAGCTCACTCCCCCTCAGCCCTGTAGCTGGAATGTCCTAGGGCTCCTCCAGAGCTGAGAGAGTAAAAGGGTTACTCGGACATATGGGTACCAGTCAAATGCTTCTGCTGTGATGTCTCTGCCATTAGTTCCTTAGGTGATTCAGTTAGCAATGCCCAACTTAGCCCTCTGTTGATTGCCCCTCCAGTCACCTATGCCACCTTCCTCAAAACATTCTGTAGCTTGTAGGCACTTGAGGTGCAGTCTTGCAAAGTGGCCCATTTCCTTGGTGTCTGGGATGCCCCAGCACCCAACTGTTTGTTACATAGGGACTGTGCCCCAGGGGCAGGGTCCTTACCTTGTGGAAGGGCCTCATATAGAGAGGCCATTCACAGGAGTACACAATGCTTCTGCCAGTCTTGTTCATGGCTAGAGACATGTTCTTATAACCTGATGGGAAAGAGCAGAGGGTTGGTGATGCCACCTCCCAGAGTGGTGGGGTGAGTGGGATGAGGAAGACTGGCTGAAGCTTGAGCTCTAGACATGATATAAATGACATACCTTACCTTCCGTTTAAAGATTATGTGTTACAGCCACCTTCTGTAAACGTACTTTCCAGAAAGTAAAATCAGAGAAGGGGGCCATTCTACTCCAGACATGGATAAAGTGCACTCTATTGCACCAAACTGTAGAGGAGGATTCCAGTTAGATCTCCATCTGCCTAGCATCAGGCTACAGAACAGGGGCAGGAAACCCTTTCCCTTCCACAGGCCACTATACAAATCAGTGTAAATTCCATGGGCCAGCTAGGAGTTGGGAGCAGGGGTGCTTCAGGTGCATGCTGAAGACAGGGAAGGAAGGGAAGGTTCCAGATCAGATCTATGTCACAGATTCATCTCCGATCCTTGAGTGCATACCCCCATCTTCGCTCCCTTCTCCTGAGCATGCTCCTGCAGCGCTTCAGCCCAGAGACTGGATCCATGGGCCAGATCCAGGAATTGGAAAGGGACCAATTAAAACAGCACCATGGGTCAGATTTGGCCCATAGACCATAGGCTTCCTGCCCCTGCTCTAGAACCTCGGACAAGAACAATATTTCAAAGGGTTACTCCTCTGTTGAATGGACATAAAGGTGCTTCTTGTTGAGCAAAATTGGAGTACAGCCTGGAACAGTCTGCACCTGGCTGACCCCATGGATTTTGATGTTCTAGGCAGTAGCTATTTTAATTGGGGTTTCCCTAATTGTTTAGAAGGCACTGGAAACACTGCATGCATATTTACCTGTGGAGAATGAATGAAACTCTAGTTCTCTTCCTATTCACCAGTGGGAGCAGATTTTTCTGTGTCTGAAAGCATAAGATCGGTCCCTTGCCAACTAAACAGAAGGAAGAGTGTTTGGTTTCCAAGAGGTTACTGGACTCTTCCTAGACAAAGCCTTCTGGCCCCTTTCTACACAAGTGAACTGGGTGGCAACATTGAGGGTGTGGGTCTGTTCTCCTTAGCCCATACCTCAGCCCCAACCTAGAACTGACTAGGTAACATTTCCACTTGTCTGTGTGGACACACATACCGTCTGCTAGCTGGTCCACTGTGTTGACGTTACAGCCATCAAACTTCAGCAGGTCCACACCCCACTCAGCAAAGGTCTGAGCATCAAGGTCATAGTAGCCATAACTGCCAGGAAAGCCAGCGCACGTCTTGTTCCCAACATCTCCATAAATCCCCAGCTTCAGCCCTTTGGAGTGAACCTGAGCTCACAAAGAGACAGATGGAAAGCCCAGTGAGACAGACCTCCATGCAGCAAGGAAGCATAAAAACACCGTTTGTTCCTCTCTGCAGTACCTTGACCCCCTAGCTGCTGGGGGAACTTCCAGCTCCTCCAAGAACAAGCTGGTTAAAGAATAATTACCCCGAAGCATCTAAGATCCTTTTCCCTAGAGAAGAACACATGTAAGGAATGGCACAGCCCCTTCCATGATTAGCTCAGGGGCCTAAGTTCACCATGAAGGAACATCTTGCAAAGTAAGCAAGCTGGTCAGGAGCAGCAGGTCAGGAAGGATCTCCCACCAGCTCCAGAGCGGAATAAGACTCCACCCGTAGTTCCTCCTGTGTAATTTGTTCTGAGGAAGGTTGGGGTCAGAATCCGTATCCCCATCCCTGTACCTACGTAGTCTGCCAGTTTGCGGATCCCACTGGGGAAGCGGTCAGGGTCAGGCTGCAGCCTGTCCTGTTCATCTCGGGTGAAGGCCATCCAGCAGTCATCAATGCATATGTACTGGTAGCCCACATCCTTCCAGCCTTCCAACACCATCAGGTCTGCCATCTGCATGAAGAGCTGTTCACTGACAGAGATGAAAAGCAAGAGTCATGCAAGTCGCAAGGGAACCTGGACAGTTCATTGGCTGCGTACACTGATATTTGTAGGGAGGTGCTAAACCTCTGAGTGATCTAACTGGAGAATAAACCTAAGATCTCTGAGCTACAGGCTTTCCACCTAATACCTCTTCCCCTGGGAGAGATGCCTGGATATTATGAGGCAGCATGAAGTCCTAACTAGGGATGTGGTTTTACTTTACAAGTGCTAAATGCCACTCTTCATCCTGAGATCTTAAAGCATGTTGCAAAGATGACTTTGGCCACGATACTCAAACCATTTACTCTGGAATAGCCCTATGGGCTTCGGTAGGGCCGCTCTGGGGTAGTAAGTGGTTTCTGGATCGTAGCCTTAGAATCCAATTTAGCCTGTTTGACAACTCTCTCCTAAAGGCCTAGAAGGACATCAGTGCCCAGGACAGGATCCGATAGCAACCAATCCCTAGCACAACCAGGAGGCTTGCTTCCAATCCATAAGGAGACTGCCACCTATACCAAGAATGCTGAGCTGCCTACTGCTGTGAGCCCCAACCTGTATTGCAAAACACTCCTAACTCCCTATATACTGAAAAAAACCCAGTCCCATCTCATAGCAGATAGAACCAAGGTGTATTTTAACTACACCCTGGAATGATGCTACACTACTGCACTTGGGACAATTGCTTTGCCCTAGATTCCCTTCATTCTGCAGATTAGGTCAGGCCCTTAGGGAAAGGCTGTGGCTTCTATAAATCTGCTCTGCTTCTCAGTCTGGCTCAGCTGCTCTCTGCAATTTAGTCCACAGAAAAGGGAACTCTCTATGGGAAAAGATAAGCAAGTTGGACACCCCCTGCTTACATCAGTCACAAGGTTCAAATCCCTGGCCGCTTTTAGAAAATCACGCTGTGCGCTCGCGCAGGGTTTCAAAAACCCCACGAGGAGAGATTACATGTGACGCCGCCGGCAATCGCGCACCTGATACGGCGCCGTGCATTCTTTTCAAGCCGCAAACTGACCGGGAGCCTGATCGAGGTAGGTCATTTGCAGCTTGAAAAGAATGTGCGGCACCGTATCAGGCACGGGATTGCCGACGGCATCACGTGTAATCTCTCCTCGCGGGGTTTTCGAAACCCCGCGTGAGCACACAGCGTGATCGTCTAAAAGCGGCCTCAGACACTTGGACATAATCTCCACTCCAAATACAAATACCCTACTAAAACCAGAGCTGGACAGCCTCACAGATCCCAAAGCAGGCACTGGGCTGGCACCCATGCTTCACCTCCTTACTCTCTTCCTTTGTCATCATCATGCCTCCTCCTCACTATCTGATCACACACACTCTCACAGCCTAGTCACAATCATACACCCCCACACAGTGACTAGCCTTGCCCCATCAGCTTCAAAAATAAGACAAACTAGAGCTGGGGTATGCTGAAATAAGGGATATCTGGCAACCCTAACAGCAACACACATACACATAAACACGAAGTGACACCCTCTGTCAAATCAGACCCATCCTCCCATGCACAATGGCACACACACATGCAATCATATGCACACTCTCCCCCCGCCACACACACACAGTGGTATGCACGCACACTCCCCAGAGCAGAATTATCCACTACTAGTGGTGCATACACATGCACACCCTCACCAGGCACAACTGCTGCACAAATGCATGCTTTCCTTGTGCACAATCATCCATACAGTGCCTCACACATAGGGTGTTAGCAGGAGGCAGTCGCTTCTCCAATGCTCTAGGATTTCTGCCTGTGACTCTATGGTACTGACAGACCTGTGCTTATGGAGGTACTGCTCGAAACCTAAGTTTATTTTATTTCTTTACATTTGTACCCTGCCCCTCTTGCACAAGGCAACTCAAAGTGGCTTACATATATATATTAAAATACACTATATATACAAATTTAAATATACAAGTAAATATAAAAACTACAATCCACAGAAAAATTCCTGATCTGCACAGAAAATCCCACCCCCTCCCCCTTGCCAAATGTCTGACAGAAGAGTGATGTCTTAAATCTTCATCTGAAAGCAAGGAGATCCGGTCTGAGGCGAATCTCCGCTGGGAGGGCATGCCACAGTGACGGTGCAGCCGCTGAGAACGCTCACCTGTCCGTTCACTCCCACCGGGAACATGGGACCTCCAGGAGGGTGCTCCCGGACGCCCGCAGAAGCTGCCCCAGGGGGTTGAGGCAATCCTTCAGGTAAGTAGGGCCCAGGCCATGTAGGGCTTTAAAGGTCAAAACCAGGGGACCTTTCAATTATGGGACATGGACACTTGGGTGCACATTAGCCTACATTTGGCTCTGAGACCATGCTGTGAGTAGGGGCTGCAGGTCTGGTGGGTGGTGGCCCTGTGTCTGGTGAGGATGAAACATAATAAATAGGCAGCTGGACACCCATCTGGTGTGGGCTGACATCTCATTTAACATCCATACTGTCTCCACACAATGGCTCCCCATGCTCAATTGTGCACACATGGTGGCCTCGATGCTTCACAGATGCTCTCTGCACTCAAGATCACACAAACACACACGGTGAAATGCATGCACACAATGCCACACATGAGGGCTAGGTGGACCATAGGTCTGATTCAGTATGGCACTTGTGTTCCCTGTGCATGGTCACGGTACCACATGCACACTCTCTTCAGACACAGTTGTGCACATGTGCTGTCAAGTACATGCCTGCTCACAAGCACGTGCACGGTGACATGCATACACACTCTCCATGCATAGAATACCACACATACAGGCTTTCCCTGTGCATGATCTCTCTAATACACACACACAATACCACAGGATTCCATAGTTTCCCTGTGCACATTACAGTGCCACAAGTGCACAGTCACGCAACCACTTTACTGCGCGCGCACACACAGTCCCGCAGCGCTCTGTCCTGAGCCTCCGTGTCCTTCCGGGACGCACCTGATGCAGGCCTGGGGCTCCCCGGCGCAGTCCGTGCTGCAGAGGAAGCGCTCCCAGTGCAGCCAACCCATGGGGGGCGTGCGCGCCAGCCCATTCTCCAGCGCCTCGCCTGGGCTCACCAACAACAGCAGCAGCAACGTCAGAGCCAGACCGCAGGGGCGGTCCCGCGCATTGACCGCCCGGTTCCCCCAAGCCATGGTCAGCGCGCTCTGACACCGGCAGTCGGGCGGCACTAAAGGGATAATAGGACTGCTCAATCTCTGCCCAGGGTTTCCGGCGCTCAGCCAATCATAAAGCCCGATAGGCTGAGCCTGGCCAAGCCGGAAGCGTGAGACATACAGGGGACAGAGAGCAGGAGAGGTTGTCAATGCCATCGGAATTAGGAAAATAGGAGACATCATGTGACATGGACCCAGATGGTCACGTGAGAACAGAAGGTTGCTACCGTGTAAGCAAGGTTCTTCGAGATGGCTCTAGCCAGTCTCACAAATGGGTTTGCGCCTGCGTGCCCTTCTCTTACCGGCCTATACCAAGCTCATATTTAAATCTTTCATGACGTGGACACGCCCCCACACTATATAAGGTACCTACCTGCCCAAGCCCAACAGTTCTTTCCAACCCGTAAGGCACAGATGGAAATTCCATGCGGGGTCGGAAGGGTGGGCATTTGTGAGAATGGTCGGAGCCATCTCGAAGAACCTTGTTTACAAGGTAGCAACTTTCTGTTCTTCTTCAAGTGGCTCCTCCCATTCTCACAAACGGGAGAGTACCAAGCCTAGAGATAGGCGGTGGGGGAATTTCATGCACTACGCAGAGCCAATATGTAGGAATAATAACATCTTTTTATATATTGAAACAAGCAGAACAACAATTGTGAAGGAAGCAACATTGTACAGGGGAAAAAAACACATAGTAAATAAGTCATTTCAGAGAAATATAACCTATAACGCCTCAAGTGCAGAGGGCGGAGTTAAGGATGGAGAGCGCCACCGACTGCTGGGATTGATCGCCAAGGTGCAAAGCATAGTGCTTAATAAATGTGTGCGGAGAGGACCAAGTGGCGGCCCTGCATATCTCCTGAGGGGAGACGTTAGCAAAGGCTGCTGTGGCAGCTCCCATAGCCCATAGGGAGTGGGCACGGAGGTTGGGAGGAGGAGGGAGTCCGGAATGCTGATATGCTAAGGTAATCAGCTGGACGAGCCACAAATAGTTTGTGCAGATACTTTGTTTCCCAGAGTATTTAAAGAAGGGGAGACAAAGAGAAAATCAGATTGTCTGCAGGACTGTGTCTTATCTAAGTACAGTAAGACAGCTCTCCTTACGTCCAGGCAATGAGCTGGGAAAGAGGTGTCAGAGTCACCAGGAGTGGAAAATACTGGCAGGACCATTTTCTGAGAGAGATGGAAAGGGGAAACGCACTTAGGGATAAATGAAGGATGGCAGGAAATCTCAATCCTGTTGGGAAAAACCTGCAAATAGGGAAGTTTGGAGGAGATGGCAGCTATTTCGCTGACCCTTCTGAGCGAGGTAATCGCTACGAGGAAACACGTCTTAAGGGTCCAGTGAAGCAGATTCGATTCTTGTGGTGGTTCAAAAGGAGACCAGAGAGAAAATTAAGGACCAGGGGAAGGTCCCACTGGGAGACCGGAGTCCTGTGCGGGGGGAAAGTGTTATTGAGGCCCTTGAGGAAACGCTTGACTAAAGGGTGAGCAAATAAAGATTGCTTGTTGTCGAGGATCACCTGCCTGGCTATTGCTGACAGATGTACTCGGAGAGAAGAAATAGCCAGACCTGTGTCAGCTAAATGGAGCAGATACTGCAGGATAATGGGGATGGATAAGTGATCCAAAGAGAAATGTTTGTCCGCTAAACAAAAACAGAATCTTGAAGCATAAGACTTAGAAGTGGATGGTTTAATATCACTTTGCAATATGAGGGTAACCCTATCCTGGAGAGGAGCTACAAGGTCTGAACCCTGAAGGCCCAAAGGTTGAGACTGTGTATATTGGGTGAAGAACCTGCCCCTGGTAAAGGGATAGGAGGTGGTGGTTCAGTGGGAGGGGAATAGATGACCATACCAGAGAGAGGAGTTCACTGAACCAGGGTTGTCTGGGCCAGTATGGGACAATCAAGATTAGATTGGCTCCCTGTGCGCGAATCTTGGAAAGGGCCTTTTGGATCAGGGGAATGGGGGGAAAAGCATAACATAGGTGGGGTTTCCAGGGGGTCAGGAAAGCATCCCCTAATGAAGCCGGGTTGTGAGCCGCCCTGGAACAGAAGCGGCTGCACTTTGTATTGAGGTGAGTAGCAAATAGGTTCAGAGAGCGAGTTCCCCAAAGACTGGTTAGGGATCTGTAAACACGATGGTGAAGCTGCCACTCGTGGTTTTCCGTAGAGAGTCTGCTTAATACATCTGCCCTTGAGTTGAGAGAACCTGCCAGGTGAGTGGCAATCAGGAATATGGAGTGGCGCCTTGTGAATTCCCATATTTGTAGGGCTAGAAGGCAGAGGTCGGGCAATCTGGTACTGCCCTGTTTGTTTATATACCAGACCGCCAACATGCTGTCTGTTGTGATGTTGACGACTGATCCTCGAAGCAGGTGTCGAAATGCTCTCAATGCATAGAGAATAGCTGTGGTCTCTAAGACATTGATATGGATCATTTTCTGGGAGGCAGTCCATTTCCCCGCCACGCTGAAGTGTCTCAGGTGTGCTCCCCATCCTGTAGAGGAAGCATCGGTGGTAAGAACATTAGAAGCTACAGGGGTAACGAAGGGCATGCCCTGTAACACAAATTCACTGTTTGACCAACACCTAAGAGAGTGCACTACAGAGGCTGTAATGCGTAACCTTTTGCTAGGGGAGTCAAAAAGAGGATTAAATAACTTAAGGAACCACAATTGGAGGGGCCGCATGTGGAACCTAGCAAAGGGAGTTATGACAGTAGTGGAAGCAATAAGTCCCAATAGCCTCTGGAAGACTCTGGCAGGTTGAGATCTGTTAATTGAGACAGTCTTAACCAGTGAAGATATGTCATGGAAAAGGTCCAGTGGGGTAAACAGCATCCCCGCTGTGGAGTCCAAAATAGCGCCAATGTATGAATCTCTCTGCGTGGGAGTGAGGGTAGATTTTTGCAAATTGACAGACAGGCCCAATAGGGAACAGAGTTGAAGTGTGAAATGTACATTCTGGGAAAGCAAACTGGGGGAGTGTGCTACCAATAGCCAATCATCCAGGTAAGGTTAGATGATAATACCTTGCTTACGGAGGAAAGAAATCACTGGTGCCATGACCTTAGTAAACACCCTAGGGGCAGAAGAAAGGCCAAAGGGTAAGGAACAAAATTGGAAATGGAACGAATTATGAGTGAACCTAAAAAACCTTCTGCAATTATGATGGAGCCTAACATGAAAGTAAGCGTCTTTAAGATCTAAAACAGCATACCACTGATATTTTTGGAGAAAATTAGATAAACGACTCAGAGTTAGCATTTTAAACTTATAGTAGTTAACATAACGGTTAAGAACTCTAAGGTCCAAAATGGGACGGTAGCCACCCCCCTTTTTCTGTACAACGAAATAGTTGGAATAAACACCACCCGACATGTCAGTAGGGTGAACCAACTCGATGATGCCCTTGCAGTAAAGTTCAAGAACTTCTTTATTCAACGCCTCATACTGAGAGGAAGAGAGTGAAGAAAATGGTTTTGGGTTACAAGGAGGGGGCAACGTGGAAAACGAAACAGAATAACCAAAACAGATAACATTCAGCACCCACTTGTCCGTGGTGATGGACTCCCAAATGGGAGGGCGTTAATCAGGGCAACAGAAAAATCAATCTGTTGAGCAACCACAGAACGAGTGTGGTGAGGAGAACACTCATGTAGTCACCTACGCCTCTGAGGAGGAGGTGCAAAGGACTGACGGTTGTTTCCCTTAGATCTATAGGAGGGAAACTGAGGGCGAGATCTCCCCTGATAGGGAAACTGTGGAGGGTAGTACCTCTTATGGTAAGATTGAGGTTGCTGGGAGGGTTGCCTCTGAGGTCGAGGAAATGATTGCTGCTGCTGATACTGGCGAGGGTACTGATAGGCAGAAGTATCGCGTTGGGAGATTCGCATTTTGCTCGCAGTGGCCTTAGACTTTGGGATTTTATCTAAGACTTCATCCGTGTCTTTGGCAAATAAGCCCGCCTGATCAAATGTCAGGTTCTCTATTTTCGCCTTGTGGTGAGACTCCAATTTAGTGCCATGCAGGCAAGTGAATCTCCTAGTAACCACAGCATTGGCTATCCCTCTAGCCGCGGTGTCGGATGAGTGTCTGGCCGCTTGCAGTTGAAAACGAGCTGTAACGGAGCCTTCAGCGCAGAGGGATTGCAAAGATTTTTGCTTCTCCTTGGGGAGGTGAGGGATGAGTGCTTTGACGTCATCCCATAGGTGGTGTTGATAGGAAGCCATGCAAGCGGCGTAATTGGCTGCTCTCATTAACATGGTGCTGGAAGCAAAGGCTTTCCTTCCAAAAATATCTATGCGCCTGTTATCCCGATCTGCAGGCGAGGTGTCCTGAGCGTTCTTTTGTGCCCTTTCAGCAGAGGCAGCAACAACCAAGGAGTTGGGAAGAGGGTGCTTGAAAAAGATATAGACCCCTGCTGAGGGGGGAATAAGTAAAATGATCTGAAATTTGAAGAAAAGGGATGTATGGAGGAAGGAGTTGCCCACAGCCTTTCAGCCTCTACTGAGAGACGCTTCAACAGAGGGAGTGCGAATTTAGACTGGGGTGGTTGTTCCACTACATCAAAAGCAGGATCTATGTCCTGCTCGTTCATAGGAACCATTTCCAGTTTAAGAGTTGTGGCAAATCTTTTAACCAGAACCTGGAAATCCTTGTGCTCTTGAGAGGGCAAGGATAGTGTCGATCCCTGAACATCGTCGGAAGGCGGGGGAGACAAGCCCTCGACGTCGTGGGAGTCGAAACGCTCAGGAGAGTCCAGGGGCAGAGTAACGTCCTGGGGCTCAATTGGATCCAGGGGTTCAGGATCAGGCTGAGGGTGCGAGTCAGTGGCAGGAGCCTTGTGGCCTCCTTTTCAACTTGCGCTTTAAGCGCAGTTGGCGCCGCTGGAAAGGAGGCCCTTGAAGATGTTGGTAGGAGGTGGATTCAACTCTGATGTCGTGACAGGAGTAGCCAAAGCCGACATCGACAGTGCAGTAGCCGGGCGAACTCGCGGAGCAGTCAACGTCGTGGCTGTCGACGTCGAAGGTGTTGACGTTGTGACTGTCGGCTTCTTGGCTGTCAATGTCGTGGCTGTCGACGTCGTGGTTGTCGACGTCATAGATGGAACAGCACGAGACGAGGTGGAGCGCTCGACATCAGGAGCCGAAGAAGGTTGAGGCTTTGACGTCGTAGCCTGAATGAGGCGTTGGAGGCAGGAGACAATAAGTCTATTATCCTCATGCCTTGAATTTTCCTGCTCCTTAAAAAAACTCCAAGGAAAGGATTGATCCGAGGGAGGGATGGGAGGGAGCTGAATATTAGTAGGCTGTTGTAGAATCGGCTGTGGTGATGAAAGCCACTGTAAGGTAGGTGGCTGGAAAGGCGACCACTCAAAGCATTCATCAGGGCGCTCTTCGGCCGTATATAGGGGTGACATGATAGTCATGGGGGAGACGGGAGTGAGGGGAGAGATGAAACCTGCTCCAAAAATCGACGAATCGTCATCCAAAAAGGAGGGAGACAGGGAGCAGTCTGTCACAAAGACAGGCTCCAAACCCTCAGAACGCCTAGATCTTTTAGGAGAGGGAGAGCGCTCTTTTAGAAGCCCGGAGGGGCCGGGGGCCGGTGACTCAACAGCGGTTGAGGCTGAGAGGGTAGCTGCCGCCGAAACAACCTCCTGTGCCCCAATACTGGGGACACTACAGGGAGAGGGTTGAGACTTGCGAGACTTACTTTTACGTCTCTGCTTCTCTTCAAGCTCCTTCAGCAAAGCAGGAAGGCGGAGGGTCCGCTCCTTGACAGACTTAGGCTTAAGGAGTAAGCATTCATCACAATCTTCTGGGTTGTGAGAAGTACCCAGACAAATCAGACATTGCCCGTGAGGGTCTTTCGTAGTCATCTTTCTGCTACAAGATAAACAAGTTTTGAAGCTGTGCTTCGTCGTCATGATGATCAAGAGATGAGCTGATAAAAGCTAGTAAGCCGCAAAGCGGTTGGAAGGAACTGTTGGGCTTGGGCAGGTAGGTACCTTATATAGTGTGGGGGCGTGTCCACGTCATGAAAGATTTAAATATGAGCTTGGTATAGGCCGGTAAGAGAAGGGCACGCAGGCGCAAACCCATTTGTGAGAATGGGAGGAGCCACTCGAAGAAGAAGTAACCAACCTTGCTAACTTCTCTGCTAGCGGAGGGTGAATCGATAGTAATCCCTGTTCCCTGCGGAGGGACCCAGGCCTGGCCTGTCTCCCCACTCCCAGGCACTGGGCAGGCAGCATTGTCTACGTTAGGGAATAACCTGGCAGAATTTTTCTTATCTTTTTAAAAAATTCTACATTTCCCGCAGATTTTATAATTTTCTTAGAATTTAGATTTTTATTGAAAAAAATAGATTTTTCCTTAGAATTCTATTAATTTATGGGGGAAGAAAGTCAAACCTAAAAAATGAAATAAAAAATACCCTGGAAAGTAGTCACTGGTGTAGACATTTAAAGCTTTTTATTATTTTTTTTTCACACCAGAAATGTGCCAGGGGGGAAAACAAAAACTAAACATGGTAATGACTCATAAGCCACAAACTGCTTATTCTGGAGCAGTCCCATTTCACCCCGGGAATCATTTTCCTGGGGAAAGTGAGCTGCTCTCAGATGGGAAGTAGATGCTAACACTCAACTAGCTTTTCTTAAGATATTAAGTCACTGACTTGGACAATAGTCACACTAGTAACTTGTCACCCAATTCTCAAGTCAGTGGGAGCTCCAGCAGAGGTGCGGTTCCAGTTACTAACCTATCTCCAATTATTAATTATTATAAGTTTTTATATAGTGCCAGCGATGTACCTGGCGCTTTACAGAGAATAAAATAGACACTGTCCCTGCCCGAGAGCTTACAATCTAAAGACGGGGAGGGGAGACAAGGAAGGGGGAACAGAGGGAGAGACAAGGGATGCAACATTCATGAGGATGCGAGAACTCAGGTACATGTTCTTGGCTTGGTTACAGTAAAATAGGAGTTTGCAGATAACAGGTAGGGGATAATCCTGGGTGGGGATGATTAGCAGGAGTTAGGAAGGGCAGAGCGGAAGAGGTGGGTTTTGAGGAGGGACTTGAAGGTATGGAGGGTGGGGGCAAGGCGGACAAGGGCAGGAAGGGAGTTCCAGGAGTGCGGAGCAGCGAAGGAGAAGGGACGAAAGCAGCTAGGGGAGCAGGGGAGGCGTGGGAGGGTGAGGGAGGCGATGGAAGAGTAACAGAGTTTGTAGGTGAAGACGAGGAGCTTGTGTAGAATACACTCAGGAAGGGGGAGCCAGTGGAGGGAGGAGAGGAGAGGCTGCACATGGCCAAAGCGACGGGCTAGGTGGATGACCCTGGCAGCAGAGTTTTGAACAGAGATGAGGGAAGCAAGGTGAGAGTGGGGAAGGTCAGCAAGGAGGAGATTACAATAGTCAAGGCGTGAGATGGCTAGGACGTGGATGAGAGTTTTGGCAGAGGAGACAGACAGGAAAGGGTGGATCTTATCAATGTTGTGGATGGAGAAGCAGCAGGATTTGGCCACGGAGTCAATGTAGGGTTTGAAGGTGAGGTGTGAGTCGAAAATGAAGCTCAAGCTACAGGCTTGGAGGACAGGGAGGATGGAGACCCCATCAATGGCAATTGACAGGGAAAAGGGAGAGGAAGAATTGGGAGGGAAGATAAGGAGTTCAGTTTTAGCCATGTTCAGTTTAAGTTGGCGTTGAGACATCGAGGCGGAGATATCGGAAAGACAGTTGGTGAGACGAGCTTAGGCAGAGGGGGAGAGGAAAGGAATGGAGAGATAAAGTTGAGTGTCATCAGCGTATAGGTGGTATTAGAACTGTGGGAAGCAATGAGTTTGCCATGGGATTGGGTGTAGATAGAAAAGAGAAGAGGGCCAAGGACAGAGCCTTGGGGAACCCTGACTGAGAGGGGCAGGGAGGAGGAGTGGGAGGAGTTAGGAAGAGAAACATTGAAGGAGTGGTCAGAAAGGTAGGAGGAGAACCAGTCGAGGACAGAGTACCGGAATCCCAGGGAGTGAAACGATTCAAGGAGGAGCGAGTGGTCAACGGTGTCAAAGGCAGCAGAGAGATTAAGGAGGACAAGAATAGAGTAGAGGCAGTTGGATTTAGCCACATGTTATGTTATGTTATGTTATGTTATGTTATGTTATGTTATGTTATGTTATGTTATCTTCAAGAGCAAATCAGTCAGGGAATCTCCATGTGAAATGGTCCAATAAATCCTTTATGAAAACTATGAATTTGTTACATACTGCTGAGATGGCCCAGCTTAGGGAAGAAATTTTGATGGCCACCTCCTTTGTCTATGCTGAGGAAGCATACAGGAGACTGGTCAGTGCTTTTGAAGAAATTGTTGTTAGGCCAGCCTCTAGGGTGTCAAAACCTCATAGTTATATTTTAGGGAGGGGCTGGTATGACCAGGAATGTTGTGATGCCAAGGAAGACCTACTGCAACTCAGATTTGGTATTCGCAGAAAGAGTTGGTATTCGCAGAGGATTGCACTTGCTTGGGATGCTTTTAAAGAGGCCAGAAGAGCCTATAAGAAATTACTTAATGATAAGAAATCACTAGGGATGTANAGACAGGATGGTAATAAAGGGTTCAGAGGGATCCAGAGTGGACTTTTTGAGCATTTGTCTTTCTCTATGGGGGAGTCAGCAAGCCCAGCCCACTAGCATCTTGGAGGTTTGCCTTGTCAGTGTTCCTAATTTTTTCTTTGCCTTTTACCAGAGAATTTAATGGAAACGGCAAAAACTTACAGATTTGGGAGGAGGAAACAGTGAGCGCGGGGCAGCAAGGATACAGAGTGGAGCTGAGGGGAAACAACCTGAAGGCATGTGCTGTGGTGGGGGAGGGCTCTGCATTTGGAGGGGTGCCACATTCACTTGGGGGGGGGAGCACGGGGACTATGAATTGTGGTGGTCAGGTCTTCTTGACCCTGGCAGGAGGGAACAGGAGGTGGGCCTAACTGGGCCCGTAGCAGCTTCCACAAGTGCCAGCCTCTCTACAGTCCCCCTTTGTGGTTGGCAAAGCGGTGTGAGACCAGGCTGGGAGGAGGATGCAGCGACCACAGGGCAACAAAGGGGAAGCAACCTAAAGGCATGTGCTTTGGGGAGAGGAGAGGTGCTCTGCATTTGTAGGGGTGCCACAGACCTTTAATTTTGGGGGGAACTGTTGGTGGGACAGGTAGCTGCAAAATTGCATTAAAATGAAATATTCCAATAAAATGCAGTGTTCTAATTCATACTTATATAGATTGTAAGCTCTCGGGCAGGGACCGTGTCTATCTTATTCTCTTTAAAGCACCAGGTACATCGCTGGCACTATATAAAAACTTATAATAATAATAATAACTAGCGTTTACATTTAGTTGCAGAAAAACAGGGATTTAGGATTTTTTAATCAGAGAATTTGTTTTTTTTATCAGAGAATTTCGAATCTTTGGTCATGGAAAACTAGGAACCCTGTGTCACTATGTGGTGCCTTATGGCTACAGCTGTGTATGAGACAATGCTGCTTGGGCTATGAGCAGGTTTACAATTTTGTGGTTCTTGCCTTTAGTCGCTTTATAGCAGACAGACTTATAAGGCGAGGTTAAGCAGGAAAAGGAGAGGAGCATGAGAAGGCCTGACTTCCAGAAGCCAGATTCAATCAGGAAATTACACACTGTTCCTGTGGGACTTGGGGATCCCAAAGCCTTGCTTGTCTCGGATCAGCTTCACCCATGTCTCTGGCACTCTTGTGCATTTGTGTGTCTCTGCAGCTTTTAACCAGCTGTTTGCTGTTTTACTTGCTGCTTTTGCTTCTCCCTTACAACCTTCTGTATCTGCACTCAGCCAGCTCAGCCCTTTGTGCTGCAGAGACTCTGGCAGGTGTCAGCCCTAGCAGGGCAGCAAGGAATCAAATTTGGGAACCACTTCTCAGAGGTTGTATTTGGAGAGAGTGGTATTTCAGACCAAAGCTTAATCCCATTCCATAAAACTCACAAGTACCTGTTCCAAACTATGCAAGCTTTGTGTCCAACAGAAACATTTGTGCAGGACCTATAAAACACAGCATTGCATTGGCAGTTATCTTACCCCCCTCTATCCCCTTTGCCCTCACCCTGTCTCTTGATTCCCTGTACCCCAATACTGTTGCTGCTACTAGAATTTCCTTAGCTGAGAGAAGTTGAGCTCTCCACAATAATGCCATTTGTCCACTTCTGGAGCACAAATTTCAACTAGTGGCTGCAGCATCAATCAGAATCCATATTCCATAAATAGGTAGGGCTCAAAATTCCCTCTAGGGGACAGGAAGTGGCATCCTTTCTTCTGCCCCCCTGGAATACATTCGGTGCCCTCTAGGGGGCCTGCCTTTCCAGTTTGAGAACTGCCAAGCCAAGGACCTCTGTTTAAGCTTAGAGTTCTGCTCTTGCCGAGCCTCTGCAAGAGACTGAGTTGTGCATTCCCCCAGTGAACCCCCTCTTCCTGCTGCCACACAGTGACACTTCCTTCTCTCCATCTCCTCCTTATGAACCTCTTCATCTCCCACAGAACTTCATTCCCCTATTGCCCTCTCTATCTTGTTTCTTCCTCCTTCACTACAAAGGTGAAGAAGTGGCTGGGTGCCCTAGCTGAGCTGGAGGCCCTATTCTAAATCAGAGCAAGAGGTGAAACTCTAGATTCATGTTGTGTGTTTTAGTGTTATCCAGATTTCTCAGCTGTCCATTTCTACAGCATGCAGGGACTAATACAAATGCTCCCACTCATTTATTTGTTTGTTTAGATTTTTATCCCACCCTATCCCTTAGGCTTAGGATGGTTTACAATTCTTTAACTTGTTAACTGTAATATTAACAACTAACTAACTCAACTCTTAATCCTCACAACAAACCTGTGAGGTAGGTTAGACTGAGAGATCAGCAACTTGTCCAAGGTCACCTAGTGAGTTCATGGTTAAGGCGAGTCTTAGGCCATTTTTAGACGAGACACAAACATGGAGGTCTACCCATCCCCCCACATCCAATTCCAATTCAATTCAAGTTTTTTGTGTTTACAGGGCCATCACAAAATCAAATCAAACAGATCAACAAAATCAGACATAACAAACACAAATAAAAACACAGTAATAAAAGTCAGACCTACATAACAGGGCTAACATTTGTAAACAGAGCAGTTTTCCTGATTCTAAATGCAGCTGCACAAAATTTTGCAACCACCAGAGTTCTATGAGGATCCTTATCAGCTACCAGCCGCCTTAAGGCCTCTCCCTGATTGCAAGGAGTTGATAACAGGGTCCAACTGATGGTTTCACTCATCTTCATACAAAGAACAGTCTAAAGATTCTATGACCCGGTCATAGCAAAAAGGGCAAAACCTTTGATCATAGGGCACTTTCTTAAATCTGCCCTTAACTACTGCTGATGGGAGTAAATCCATTCTAGCAAGGGAAAAAGCAAATCAATATTGCCAGTTTGAAAGCAAAGATAATTATAGAGCACCCAGGGGGTGTTAACAGGAGAACCTCCTCCCACTCATGACTATTGGGGGGTAGGTACCCCAATATCCACCGTTCCTTAACTTCGGGGAGGAATTAGCCCAATTTCTTAAACTGGGGGTCTCCACGTGTTCAAAAAGGATCAGTCTGAGGACAGGTACGTGCCACAGTCAGGGTATGTTCCCCTCGCAAAATAGAAGAAGAGAGAAAGAGACAAATGTTCCAATAAAAACTGAATGAGGTTTATTGGCTTACAAAAAGGCAAGGTTATGAAATGCACACACACCTATACCGAATATAGAAACACAGCCCTGGCCTGGCTGGCGGGATACACGAAGGAGAATACAAACGACTGCGGGGAAAGTGAAAGTAAGATAGGAGAAAAGGGGGGGGGGGTAGTCCGGTGAAGGCACAGTGAGAGAGAGAGGGAGGGAGTCTGGACCTATGGTTTACCTCTCCTAGCTGATTGCACAAGGGATCAGTAGCCCAGGATCCAGCAAAGTTCGGGGGGGTGGGAGGTGGAAGAAAGAGAGGGGCAGACCGAAGTCTGGGAGACCCCTTAGCACAGACACGTACAGAGCGAACTGCACGTATCTACGTTCCAAAATTTCTCTCCCTTTGACGAGGAAACCAGGGGCAATTATTGGGAGGCTACAATGGGTAGTTGGGGGTGTACAATGGGCTGACGAGGGGAGAAACCAAAACTTCTACTTCCATCACAACAAGGGCTATCCTAGATGCATAAGATACCATTGACACACGGGGGAAAGGTAAATAAAAAGCGGCTAGCAGATAGTTAGGGAGGGGAGGAAGAAACTTCATTGATACAAAGGAGGCACCAGGTGTGAATCAAGTGGCACAAAGTGACACCTGGATTCTAGGGTGTTGGTTTCCAGAGTGCTTACAGCCTTCCTTGTCTTGGGGAATGTTGCTGCCATGAGTCATGATCACCGGTGCTTTGTTAACAGGAAGAATGCCCCTTTCCTTAATGGCTCCATGATTTACTCTGGGCATCCTCCCTTCAACCCTTCTCCCAGGTTCAAGCTGATGTCCCACATGAGTGACCTACTTTTGACAAGTTCCATGGCAGCTGGGCCCCGTCCTGGTTCTGCCTTTTACAAGCCCCCCCCCCTTTGCTCATGTATCTCGTATGGGGGGTGGGGGGTCATCCTTTCAAGCCCCTTTTCCCATGTCTGCTGGCCTTTGGTCACGTCTGGGGGCTGTCCTTCCAAGTCCCCCCCTTGGCCCAAGTTCGTTGGCCCTTGATCACACAGCATGGGGGACTGTATCCATTTTGGGGAACGTCTGGGTCACACCTATCAGGGGGGAACTGCCAGGGACTTATAAAGTCTAGAGATTCTCTGAGCACCAATAGATGCATCTGTGAATTGGAGCTCCTGGTCCCCCCCCTCGCCCACATTCAGATGCCTGTCTGAAGGTGGCATGGGGGGGGGGTGCATGCTCCCATGACCCACACACCACCCACTCATGCCCACGTGTGGAGCATCAGAGAGAAATCCAGGATGCTCCATACAGGGGTAGGCCAAACTGTGCATGGGTAGGAAGCGCACACCCATCCCTGGTCTGTTTGATTCCCAATTTCCCACCCACTCACTGGACATGTGTGGACGCTCCACGCAATGCACATGAAACACAACACCCCCCCCATGTGCCTGTTTAAAAACAGCCTTAGAATTAGAAGCTAATTGGTTAACTTTAGGAAGAACAACAATGATTCCATCCAATTGACCACCAATTAAAGCTGTTGACTTCAGTCAAACCAGAATTTCCAGCCAGGGGTGCATCTGGGGATGGGAGGAGAAGGGTGAGCTTACCACTGCCCTCCAGCACCCAAACACACACATGTGAACACACATACACTGTCCCTTCTCTTCCTCCCACATTCCTCCAGGTTCTGTTTGCTTCCTGGAGGAAGCTGTGTATGCCATGGGGGAAGGGACAGGGAGTGTGAGTTTCAAGCAGGAAAGGGTTAAAAAGAGTAACTCAGGGAGAAGAATGGCCCATATGTGTCCTTGTAGAGACTTGCTTTGCATGCCCCCATCACAACCCACCTGGGCAGCAGCTGGCATTTGTCACCTCTGCTCATGTCCCTAGAAGCTAAGCACAGGAAGGATGCTCTCATTATTATTAATTATTATTATTATTAAGCATTTATATAGTGCCAGCAATGTACTGGGCACTTTACAATTGTAAGAAAGAGACACAGTCCCTGCCCCAGTGGGCTTACAATCTAAGAGAGACAAGGGGTGTCGGGGAAGACAACGGTTGGGAGAAACAGAGGAAGAGACAAGGATACATACATGAACTCGTGAGGTCTCAGGTGCACGTGCTTGACTTAGTTACGGTGTAGTTACTCATTTAATGTTGCACAAGATACAATGATCCAGGATAAGTCAGCAAGGGGGTGAGGGGAACAGGAAGCCAGGGAAAGTTTGAAAAGAGAGACTGAGTCAGCAGTAGGCTCAATCCTGCTGGGTTTGGAGTGCTCCTGGGTTCTTCTGAAATCAAGGGCCTCACCCTCTTGATGGCCCAAATTTAGGACATTTGAGCTGAAGTCTACAGCCAGACTCCCCCTGATGTCTGTTCTGTAGGTGCAAGACAAATCCTGAGCCAATGGAAAAAGTTAATGAAAAACCTGCATTGACTTCCATGGGGCTGTTAGTCCTTCAAGATGTTGTTCCTGAGGGTAGGAAAGAACTGGAGCGCCATTTTGCTGGATCCCATAGGTAGGGAACGGTGCTTTCAGAGGAGGATTTTGAAGCAGTGTTATTCATTTGGCAGAAGTGTTAACACTGGCTTCATAGCATGGATTGTACTTGCAACCCCCATTTAGAGGTACAGGAAACAGGATCTCCACAACTCCAATAGTTTGCCCAGTGGATCATATGGGTCCAGAATTAAGGAGGGGGACTGCTTAGGGTGACACTCCCCCCACCCCAGTTTGACCTGGAGTCTCCAGTTTTTCAGATGTCATCTCTAGGTGAAGCCACAATTTCTTTCAAGCAGGGATGGGGCCACATCAGAAGGGTGGGGCAAAGAGGCCTCTCAGTCCCTTTTCTGATGTGGCTCTGCTCCTTGAGGAGCATCAGCATTATGTTGTCGTGTTCCAAAGGAGGCGTGGCCATGCCAGAAATGGGGGGGAGAGAGTCCATTTGCCCTGCTCCTTTGATGAAATGGCCCAACCTTTTAGCATCAAAGCTTTGGGGAAGGTGGCAGCCCTAGGACTGTCCCCTGAACCACTCTGCTCCCTGCCATCATTTGAATTTCTTGGAAGCTGGACAAGTAGGCACATTAGTGGCTACTCCTGCCCACACCTCACTCACCCTGTTCCTCTCCCTGTGGTGCACACTGCCCCCTCCAGAAAGCAAATTGAGCCTGGTGGAGGGGAAAGGTGGCAGTCCTGGGTCATGTATTCCAGGGATGACCCAATGGCGTGGCTGGGGAGGGGAGAGACCCCTCCTTATGTTTATCCTGCTGGTACCCCCATGACCCAGGGCTAAAGTCTGTTGGGAAGGTAGGATATGGCTGCTGTCTATTGGTCTGTGAGTTTGAAGCTAGCTTTTGCATATGCTGTCTAATACCCCTATTTACTATAGTCAAGGTAGAGTAGAATACAGCATCCCTTGCCTGAGGACTGGTGTTCACTTCTGGAAGAGGGCACAATGGGTGTTTTCACATGAACGTGGAGGTGATCACCCCGGGAATAGGTTCAGGGGTGCACCCCTGCGTCTACCCACTTGCAGTCCTACCTGGGTTTGTTTTAAATGAACCCAGCGGCTGCTGCGGCCCACATGTGATGCTCTTTTCCTCCACATGGATGATTACCCGACACTCCCTTCCCCCACACCACAGAGTTATGGGTGGATTGCCCGACGCTCTGGGCGGCTGTCTGCAACTCCATGGTGTTGCCTGGGACAACCCCCGACCAAGAGTGAAGCTGCAGTGGCCATCTGCTGAGCAGACGAACAGCAGTCCTGCCTCCAGCTGGTGCCCCAGGTTTGGGTTGCTCGCCCTGAAACAGTCACAGCCTGCCCTGCTTCTGCTCTGCCCACGCATCTAGTGGGCTGCCTTTAAACAGATGGCCCACCCAGGGGTGAGGCGAAGCAGAGGCGTAGGTGCTGTCTGTCTGAAGACACCCAATATGGCTTCAGGGAGCCAGAAGGGTAAAAGGAGTTCAAGTCTTTTGGCCGAGGCCTTTTGGCAGTCCTGCCTGGAACTGGAATCTTCCAGTGCTCGCTGTGACATGTTTATTGACTATTTTGCGTACAAGATCGCTTGTATCCACCACGACTTTGACACTGTGCTTGATGCAGTAGGTGTACCTGAGGTTATGGGTGCCCCATCTGGTCTGGTTTTGTGGGATCAGTTTCAGCAGGTATTGTCTGTTGATGCGGTGGAGATGCTGGGGGCTGTGAGGGCCACAACTCGCTAACTTGACCCTTGCCCGTCCTGACTGGTGAAAGCCAGCCGGGAGATGTTGGGGCTGCTGCTGGCGGGAATTGTCAGTGCCTCCCTTGAGGAGGGAAAGGTCATGGGGTGCCTGAAGGAGGCTGTGGTGCAACCTTTGTTCAAGAAGCCATCTCTTGACATATTTATTTATTTATTTATTTTATAAATTTATACCCCGCCCCTCCTGCGAACAGCCCGGGGCGCTGACTCCCTTGCCAGTTATCATCAGCCAGTCTCTAACCTTCCCTTTTTAGGGAAGGTTATTGAATGGGTGGTGGCCCAGCAGCTCTAGGGGCATCTGGACTGCATCAGTTTCCTTGATCCCTCGCAGTCCGGCTTCCACGCGGGTTATAGCACTGAGACTGTGCTTGTGGCCTTGGTCGATGATCTGCGCCAGGAGTTCGACCAGGTTTGGTCCACTCTTTTGATTTTATTAGATCTGTCAGCAGCTTTTGACACCGTTGACCACGAGATGCTGGTGAGACGCGCCTGCAGGACCGTGCCGGGGTGGGTGGAACTGTTCTTGAATGGTTCTGCTCTTTCCTGGCTGGAAGAACTCAGCGCGTGGTACTGGAGGACTTTTCATCCTCCTCCTGGGACCTCACATGTTGAGTTCCGCAGGGATCCATTCTGTCCTCTCTCTTGTTCAACGTGTACATGCAGCCTTTGGGTGCAATTGTGAGAGGGTTCGAGGTTCAGTGTCATCAGTATGCAGATGACACTGAACCTCGAACCCTCTCACAATTGCATCAGTATGCTGATGACACCCAGCTTTACCTCTTGTTTTCATCTGACCCAGGCCCTGCATTCTCCGTGTTTCCTTGGTGTCTGGCTGCGGTGGGGGATTGGATGAGGACAAGCCGTCTGAATCTGAATCTGCCTGGATGCACAGGTGGAGGCTGTGGTGAGGAGTGCATTTTGTAAATTACATCTGGTTTGCCATCTTTAGCCTTATATCTCAGGCTCCGATCTTGCCACCGTCATCCATGTATTCACCACCTCAAGGTTGGACTACTGCAATGCGCTCGACATGGGGCTACGTTTGAGAGGATGTTCTCGGTGGTCGCACCATATCTGTGGAGCTCTCTCCCGGTGCAGGTTCACCTCTCTCCGGATCTCCCCTCCTTCCATAGACAATGTAAGTCCTGGCTGTTTCGCCAGGTGTACGGTGAGGGGGACGGGTAGTGAGTGGGTTTGGGGGGGAGAGGAATGGGGGGGGGGGTATTTATTTATTCGGGCCTCATTTGTTTTTGTAGGTTTTTATAATTGATTTTATATTACATTATATTGTATTTTATATTTTTGTATTCTGTTTTATTATTTATTGTTTGCTGCCCCGATCTGCCATTGGGCAGGAGCGGGTGGGTTATAAATTGTAAAATAAATAAATAATATATATAAATATAATATGCTGTAAGCAGGGTAGAGCTCTTGTCTCCTCTCCTAAAGGGGAGACAAGGGGCTGTACCAGAAGTACCCCGTTGGCCCTCCTGCTGTCTGTGCAGATACTGCAGCAAGAGGCAACTAAACACGTCTTTAGGGGTCAAAGTCCTCTGGAAAGACCACATAAGGTGCTTGACCAGTGTGTCTCTAGACTGGAGCAGACACAGCAATTCTTCTTAATTTGCTAATATGGTCCCTGTTGTAGCTGAAAAATCCCATTGATTTACACTGAGCATTGTCTCCCTTAGAAACCAGTCAGTTTCATTATTACCCTCCAGTCTCTGCTGGGATTTCTGTGAGCTCAGATTGTTTCTGGCATGGGATGTTGCTGTCCTCTCTTCTCCCCACTAGATGTCCCCATATCCCAGCTCCTGGGGCTAGAGAGGGAGGCGGGTGTCACCCAGGAAGGGGACAAAAGCTCCACTGAGCAGGGGGTTTAATAATTGCTTGTTGTTGAAAGGCCCTGACACCCCCACCCTCCGTTCAGGATCTGAAGTACAGAGAGAGAGGAGCAAAACAAGCTGCTGAGGGCTGGGGAGCAGCACCAGCATGTTTTTCTTGGTTGGGTACCGCAAAGCCTACAGCAGGGTGGGGCCCTTTAGCCACATTCCCAGAACTCTGGGGTACACGGGAGGGAATGATCCAGCTTCCCTTCGGAAGGTACTGGAGTTCAGCCCAACCTCCCATTCCCTTTAGAGGAGCTCTCAGAGTTCCCTGTCCATCCCGTGAACTGCCATTTTTTTCACACCCTCAGCACCTGAGCCTCCAAATTCCCAGGACCAAAAGAAAACCTCCTGTCCCTTGGAGCCCACCTGGAGACAGGAATGATGCCATGTTGGAGACTGTTGGTCCCATAGGTGACTGACTACTAACTGTCCACAGTGGAGGTTGGGCAGGTAGGGTTGCCATACTTCCCCTTTATCCAATGCAGCCCCTCACCATGTATTTTTCATAAGTGGCCTGGATTAAAGGGGTGGCATGACAACCCTATCGGCAGGGGTTATACAGGGCTTCTGAAAATTGGGGAGGGGGGGACATGCCTCCCCCACGAGTTGCCTATGGGACCACCTACTCTCGTTCCCTATCTGACACACCAGATTGTCTAGGATTAAATATCCCCATGCTACTTTCACAGCATATGAAGAGGAGCCATTGCAATATCAATATAGGCTGCAATCTGCAAACCACTTACTCCAGAATAGCCTGCAGGCTTCAGTGGGGCTACTCTGGAGTAAGTGTTTTGTGTATTGTAGTCAGTCATTAATGGGGTGGTCCTGAACCCCAAACCCAGACACAAGCACCCCTAAGGTGCGTGAGGACAGTCAAAGTTAGACCCACTCCACATATAAATTTTACAAATGGCTCATATTTTTCTACTGGACTGAACTAAAATCTTGTATTCAACCCCCTTGAACTTCCAAGATACTAAGTAAAATTTGCCTCTCTTGGTAACAACTGCAATATAACAGAGGGGCCGAACATGTAAACATGCTGCGTTAGTAACACAAATGGAGTTAGTAAAACTGGGAATTGGCTTGTTAAATTAATTTTGCTTTGTTCGTGTGAATGTGCTGCCCGATGCTTGTTTCTAGTATTCTTAGTTATTTCATCTGGAAGGCCTACAATGTGCCATGCTGGTGAGGCCAGGACTGTGTCAACATGGCACCTTTCCCCCCTAGCACTAAAGTCTCTTGCAGTTTGCAGTAAAATTGCAGCCGTAGGGGAGGAATCTCTTGTCCCTTTGGCACATTCACATGGCTCTCTCTTAGACCACTTTCAGATAACGCCCCCCCCCCCCCGCATATTCTGGCTGCGGGGTGGGGTGGGGTGGGGTAATGCTCAGCCAGAATATGCACGGGGATCGGCTGGTCTGAAAGGCCCCCCTCCCCCATGTGGCTTTGCCGGCAGACATGCACAGGGATGCAGAGCAGGAAATCGAGCTCTGCATCCATGCACATGTCTGCTGGCAAAGCCACGTGGGGGGGCTTTCAGATCGGCTGATTCACATGCATATTCTGGCTGCGCATTCTGCCCTGCAGCCAGAATATACAACCGGGGGGGGGGGGGGAGGATGGATGTCTGAAAATGGCCTTTGAGTGGATGGTGGCACAAACCCACATTCTGAATGTTGAGTGAAATCCTTACCATGCCTTGTGCTCCTGGATCCTATGTTCTCTGTCATTTGATGCAACAGATATGGAGAAAGGCTATTGAAATGCAGGGACATCAGCAGCTGTGTGAATGAATGCACTGCTATGGAACAAGTAAGTGGTGAGTTTTTCAAGGAGAAAGGTGTTGTGTGAATGAGATCCTAGTGGGCATCATCCTACTCTACACAGAACTGGGGAGGAGGTGCCAGAGGCAGCCCTGGGAGAGAGTCTGCCTTAATTTCCCCCCAGCATTTGGAATTCCTAGCTGGGCAGGAAAAGATTAACAGTTTCAGAGGGGAATGAGGCCCTTCCCATCAGAAGAGGGGAGGGGAAGAGGCAGGTCCAGAGACATCAGTGCCTGGGAGCTTGCAAGGCATTGAGATATAGAGTGTGGCAACTCAGCTGGTTCAGTGATGCATGAGGGGACATTATTATTACTAATTATTAGGGGCGGGAAACCGGTAAAATCCGGTATCCGATAATGCCGGTACCGGGCGTACCGGCATTATCGGATTCGACCCGGTAATCCGGTCCTGGGTACCGGATTCCGGGTACCGGATTTTTTACATTGCAGCCATTTAAAAATGGCTGCAATGTAAAAACTTAAAGCCCCAAGTTAAGGGAAAAAAAAAACCTCCCCGAGTCCAGGCTGCGCGGGTGGAAGGGGGGACACCCCCCACCCACCCTGCCCAGCCTGGATTTTTGTTTAAAAAAAGACCCAGAGGCGAGCCCACCCCCCAGCACCAGCGGCCGCGGCGTCCCCGCAGCCGCCGGTAAGTATGACCCGATCCCTGGGGGGGGTGTTTAACACCCCCCCAACCCCCCAGGGATCACCCCTACTAAAGTTCAGTGCGCTTACCTTGCGGAGCTCCGGCGGCGGCGGCGGGCGGTCCGGCGGCCTCAGCGCCGGCTGTGGCTGCCGGCGTCAGAGACGCTCTAGGCCTTCCGGGGAAACCCGGAAGTTCCCCGGAAGGCCTAGAGCGTCTCTGACGCCGGCAGCCACAGCCGGCGCTGAGGCCGCCGGACCGCCCGCCGCCGCCGCAGCTCCCAAAGGTAAGCGCACTGAACTTTAGTAGGGGTGATCCCTGGGGGGTTGGGGGGGTGTTAAACACCCCCCCCAGGGATCGGGTCATACTTACCGGCGGCTGCGGGGACGCCGCGGCCGCTGGTGCTGGGGGGTGGGCTCGCCTCTGGGTCTTTTTTTAAACAAAAATCCAGGCTGGGCAGGGTGGGTGGGGGGTGTCCCCCCTTCCACCCGCGCAGCCTGGGAGGGGGAGGGGGAAGGAATTAATTTATTTCATTGATTTCAATGGGGACACAGCGCCCCATTGAAATCAATGAAATAAATCCGGTACCGGTATACCGGATTTAATCCGGGAATCCGGTTTTTGCAGAACCGGTAACCGGTAAATCCGGTAGCCGGTAATGGGCCCGGGGTCCCACCTCTACTAATTATATAGCACAAGCAATATACCTGGCACTGTACAATCAATAGTTATAGATAGGTCCCTACTCCCAGCAGGCTTACAATCTAGTAAAGACAAGGGAGAGGTGAACATCAGGAGAGGCAAGGATACATTCATGAGGTTGCGAAGTTGCAGGTGTATGTGCTTAACTTACAGGGGAGAGATTCTGAGTGAGGGGAAGAGGATGCAGTTTCACTCATGATGAGCTAGGGAAAGTCTGATGGAAGAGGTAGGTTTCAGGAGGGATTTGAAATTTGGGAAGGAGAAGAACAAATGTATCCAGGGAGGCGTTCCAGGCATGGGGGCAGCAAGAGAGAAGGGGCAAAGACGTTTAGAGGAGCAAGGGAGTTGCGAGCAGGCAAGGGTGGAGCAGAGGAGGAGTGAAGATCCCAGGCAGAAGTGTGGTGGGATACAAGGGCAACGAGATATGGGAGAGGAAGGCCATGAAGAGCCTTGAAGGTGAAGACCAGGCGCTTGTGCCAAATGTGTTCCTTCCTGTAGAGGGAGCCAATGTAAGGTGGAGAAGAGGACCTGAATGTGGTCCAAGCAATGGGCAAGGTGGATGAATGGCAGCAGAGGGTTGGCTGGAGATGAGTGGGGTGAGATCAAAGCAGGGGAGACCAGTAAGGAGGAAGTTGCAGCAGTCAAGGCAGAAGATGACTAGAGCATGGACTAAGGTTTTTGCAGTGGCAACAGTTAGGTAGGGCTGGATTTTAGCAATATTATACAGAGCAAGGCAACAGAATTTGGCAACAACCTGGATCTGAAGTGTAAAGGAGAGGGAGGCGTCAAAGGGCATTTTCAGACAAGACACTCTCCATCCACTACACCCACTATACATGTTGCAGGACTGCAATATTGCCCTATGGGTGCCCTGTAACATGTATAGTGGGTGGCGAGTGTTTTGTCTGAAAATGCCCAAAGATGAATCCCAGGCTATGTGCTTGAGAGACAGGCTGGATGGTGACACCCTCAATGGAAACTAAGAGTGAAGTAGGAGGGGAATGTTTTGAGGGGGAAGATGAGGAGTTTGGTTTTGGCCATATTAAGTTTGAGTTGGTGGTGAGACATCCAAGCAGAGATGTCAGAGAGACAGCAATATGAGACTGGATGGAGGAGGAGAGCACAGAAATGGAGAGAAAGAGTTGTGTGTCATCAGCATACAGGTGATACAGGAATCTGTAAGATTCAATAAGTTTACCCAGAGAAAGAGTGTAAAGGGAAAAGAGAAGAGGGCCCAGGGCAGAGCATTGGGGAATGCCCACAAAGAAGGGAAGTGACATAGAGGAAGTACTAGCAAGAGGAATGGTGAAGGAGCAGTTCGAGAGCTACAAGGAGAACCAGTTGAGAACAGAGTCCCAGAAACCAAGGGAGTGTAGCGAATCCAGGACGAGGCCATGTTGAACACTGTCAAAGGTGGCAGAGATCGAGGAGGATAAAAATGGAGTAGAGGCCTTTAGACTTAGCTAAGAGAAGGTCATTGGTGATTTTGGCAAGGGCAGTCTCGACTAAGCGGAGAGGGCAGAAGCCTGATTGAAGGCGGTCAAGAGAGGAATTAGAGGAGAGAAAATCAAGACAGCACATATAGACAGCCCGCTCCAGAAGCTCGGAAGGCGCGTAGGAAGGGTTGGAGTCTAATGGGACAATAGTTGGAAGGGTTGGAGGGGTCAAGAGTGGCCTTCTTAAAGATGGGGGAGAGAGTGGCATGTTTGAAGGCCAGTGGAAATGACCCAGTAGAGAGGGAGAGGTTGATGATGTGCAGCAGAGAAGGTGCAGCAGTGGGGGCAATTGCCATTAGGAAGGGAGAGGGGATGGGATCAAGGGGGAAGGTGGAGGGATAGGATGAAGAGAGGAGGAAAGTGACCTCATCAAGAAAAGCAAGGGAGAAGAGAAGAGAGGTAGGAGGGGAATAGCAGGGAAGGAAATGGGGACTGAGAGTGTTGAGAAACAATTGCAAGGTGGAATTTATCAATCTTGTTGAAAAAAAGAGAGAAGATCCTTTGCTGAGAGAGAGGAAGAATGGGGGGGGGGGGGGAAGGGAGGCTTCAGAAAGGAATCAAATGTTAAGAAGAGATGGCAGGGATTGTGGGAGTGAGATTTTATTAATGTGGAGTAGTAGTGGTCTTTGGTCAGGGGAAGGGCATCACTGAATGCAGATAGCACAAACTTAACGTGGAGGAAGTCACGAAACTCATGAGATTTCCATCTGAGGTGCTTGGCGGCTCAAGAGCAGGATCGGAGGGGGCAGATGGTAGGGGTGAGCCAAGGACGGGGTTTATGCAATGGATAGGATGGCACGAGAGGGGAGCAAGGGAGTCAAGAGTGGAGGAAAGGGATAAGTTGAGTGTGGAGACAGCAGAATCTGGGCAGGTGGTAGAGGAGACAGATGAGAGTAGTGTGGAGAGGGAGGAAGCAAAGTCCAGAGGGTTGTTGTATTGAAGGTCACAGAAAAAGCAAGAGGTTGGGGAAGCGAGAAACATGGTGTGATGGGTTTGGGACACCTCTCCCCCACTCTAGGCTGGCTGTTACTCAGTTTCCTCACTTACAGCACCCACTGGACCAGCTCTCTCCAAACTGTTCTAGCCCATAAAGGATTAACTCTCTCTGTCACCTTTACCTCTGAGTTTCCCAACCACAGAAATGAAATACACACAAGGTTCATTTCTTAACAACCCCATTGTTGCACTAACTGTCCTAGACAGGATGTCTGGGTTGCCATTATGGGGTTTTGTCTTTATTCCTGTTTCACAGCTTAAAATGTGTTTTCATTTCATCTCTCTTGCATACAAAGTTTCCATTCCATATTTCATAACGTTTTACATTTCTCTCTTAATTTTGAGTTATATGATGACAAACATGGGCATATAATGTTAACACAGAGTACCCTTTTATGAACATGTATGTAACATGTATGTTGGTTTCCTGATCTTTACCACACATGGAATGAAGCAAGGTGATGGTCCGAGACAGGAAGGGTGTCAAAGGAGAGATGAGAGAGAGAACAGTTGTTTTTTTTATAAGACTTAGTCAAGGGAATTACTGTCATGATGCATTGGGCATTCAGTCCACAGACAAATGTCAAAAAAGAGGTCAGCGAGAGGAAGCGGGAAGCATCAGGGTCAGAGGGAGTGTCCACACGGATATTGAAGTCCCCAACAATGAGGGTGGGAATACTGCCCTCAGAAAGTAAGCCATGTGTCAGAGTCAGAGAAAAGAGGATAAGGAGCCTGGGGGGCAGTAGATGACAGCAATATGAAGGTGGAGGAGGGAGTAAGTCGAACATGGTGGACCTCAAAGGAAGAGAGCGAGTGAGAGGGAGGAGTGCTGAGGGGTTGGAACTGGCAAGATTTGGCAAGGAGCAGGCCAACACTGCTGGGGGTGAAGGAGAGGACACCAAGGGAGAGAGCAGCAGGAGTGACAATATTACAGAGGGGAAGCCAGGTTTCTGTAAGGGCAAGGAGCTGTAGGGAGCAGGAGAGGAATAGATCATGAATGAATGGTGCTTTCTGGATGGAAGAGTGGCAATTCCAGAGAGCGTAAGAGAAAGGCAGCCAAGCTGGGGGGAGAAAGAGGATGGGGATGAGGTATGGAGAGGGAGCGATGTCAGGAGTGGGGAGTAGGATTAGGGGCTGAGATATAGGGAGGTGGAAGTGGGGGTTGATAGGAAGGAGGAATGTTGCTCCAAGGGGGTATTGTAGAGTTAGCTTTCTGTTTTGAAGAAATTTCTGCTGTGTGTTATTTAACAGAAAGCTAACTCTACAATAGGTTATGGGCCCAGGACATCTTCAATGCAATTTTGAAGACTAGAAGCAGCCCAGAAGGCATGCAGACTGTGAAAGAAAACTCCCAGACAGAGAGGCCTACTGACTGTGAGTAAGAAGGCCTAAATCCCAGAAGGGGAAAGGAAGGGAAGCAAGTATGGCAAGCAGCTCAGAGCTCAGACTTTCAGTAGGAAAGCTGAACAATGTAAACTACCAATTGTGGAAGTTTAAAGTGGAAATGCTGCTGTCTAAAGATGATCTATGGGAGGTGATTACCATGAACAGACCAGCAGCAAAT